>JACAXG010000283.1:331457-404658 GCA_018881555.1 Amblyornis subalaris | reverse complement strand
CCCCAACTACACAGCCTCCCTGGTACCCCGGGGCGGGGGGGGGGGGAGAAAGGAAACAATTTTTTTAATTACTTTTTTTTTTTTTTTCCTAACCCATAACAGGAGGTTAGCCTTCAACTATGGTGTATTCTTGTGTCAGCTGGATGACCTGTTGTCTGAGGTGATTCAATGGTTTTTTTAAGTAAGTTACAGCAGTGTCTGAATTCATGTTCTTACTGGTCTAGAAGATGTTGTCTGCCTTTGGTCACTCAGATAATATTTATCTCAGAAAGGGAAAAAACCCAAAACAAAAGAATTGTCATTTCTACCACCTGGATAGTTTTCTGGTATTTCCCTTATAGTATGCTGTCAGTTGCTGGGATAAGGCCAAAACTGTCATTTGCTCCTCAGAAGAAGACTTCTGAAATTTGAAGGCAAGAACTGAGAGACTGAAAAGCTAATTTCAAACTGGAAATTACCTAAACATGTTATTAAGAGAGGAGATAACCGTACTCTGAGATCAAGAATGGTTCTTTATCTATCTGTGCAAAGTCCTGTACAGTGCTATCATACTTTATGGACTCCAGAGCAGAGGATGAGAAGTGTGAGTAGGTGTGGAGCTCTGGATATTTCTGAATGGTGTCAGGGAGGGTAAAGAGACACAGCACTTCTCCTTAGCTGTAGTCTCAAGTAGGTATCTTTTAGTTGTCAAGGTTATTATATCCAGTGCATTCCACCAAAATGCCCATCTCTGAACTTTCAAAGCTTCATTACTTCTGGAATCGTCTCAACTGGGGAATCTACCTCTCCAAGCAGTCTTTTCTTCTAAAACTTAGTTTAGTATTGCATGATATAGAGAGTATGTGTAGGGCACAATGTCCATCAGGGTGACGTATTAGATGGAGCACGGAAAAGGAAATAAATTTAACAAGAATTTGAGGAATGTTCAGTTTCTAATGCATACAAAAACCAGTGTGAAAGGTGTTGCAACTCTTCTAATTTCCATTCTCTGTCAAACCAAACCCCCTCATGTTAGTAAGTCTAGTCTTTGGAAAAAAACCCTCAGCACATGAAAAAAGCATTTTGCATGTGTTAGATAAATATGCAAAAGCTAATATTCTGTCTTTAACCACATTAGCAGCAAACAAAGAAAAGATTAGTTTCTAATACACGGAAAAAACAGCCAATATGTGAAAGGACTGTGAAGCTTCTATCAGCTCTTCAATGGTTAAAAAAAAAATCCTTTCCAAGTATATTTTCTGATTGCTTAGGTCTTTTTTGTGCTTCAATTTACAGCTACCACTTCGTCATGTGTACATTTTAATGATTTGCTCTTCCAAATGACACTTATCAAATTAGCTTATTCCAGAAAAAGAATCCATGAGATAGTCTTGCTCAATCAGCCTTATTCCTCGAATTACTTCCTTATCTATGAAAAGGCAGTTATCACTTTTGATTACTCTTAGATAATTAAATAATGATGAAAATGCTTAATTTATTAAATTAAGTAGCTTTAGCTCATAGTGCCTTTTGATGTATGATCTTAACTCCATTAACACAGCTTTTGCTGCAAATATTGAACGGAAATACCCATTTTTTATTTCTGTATTGTGCATTAGATACTAAAATGGTATAAAGCCTTTAGATTAGTAAAGGAGATTTTGCAATCAGCACTTTTAACTTTTTTAATGTGTATTGACATAAATATAGTTGATATTTAAATTGAATTTTTCAATAAAATCTTTCTAATTGTCTTTTTGTTTCATTACATTATTGGGGAGAAGATATGAGCTGGGATTGTCCCCTTCATGAAGGGCTTGCAAAGTCCCTGTGAGAAAGGATTACTAGAGTCTGATGTCTCTGGCACTGAAGTGTGGTGTTAAAGGGTGCTCCCTGCCAACTGCTCTGTTGCTTGGCATACATTTCTCTCCCTGGTCATAGCTTTTGCAACTGAACACAAACTTGGAAGTCAGAAGTTCTTTCTTTACAGATAGAATATTGCTGATAAGCTTATTGGTTTTCGTATGCCTACCTAAATTTCCTAGTATGGTCTTGGTGTTAGAATATTAATGATTCCAGTCTTTCTATTAAAACTTAGTCTTATTTCATTTGAAGGAGTGAATTCAAACAAAACATTGAATTTCTTTCTGGTTTAGGTTTTGGAAAAGAAGTGAAAGAGATGAAATAACTGTGTGGGAAAAATAAAGAATAGAATTGTGACTCTGATAAGAAGAGAAAAGGTAATTTTAAAAGGCTACGAAAGAAAAGATAAAGGAAAGAGAAGTAATTAGATTGAATTCTCCACAATATAGATTTTCTTCTCCCTAACATTAATGGAAATCTGCTACAACTCAAATGGATGTTCTTATTTACAAGTGATTTTGAATGGCTGTGTGAGTAACAGACATACTGTGCATCAGATTTAAGATGTGTGGCCCTGGAAGGGTTGCAGGAGAGGAAAGCCTAAGGCCTGTAATGCTGTTCCTCCTTTCTATGAGAATAAATCAGGTACTTAAAGGGAGAAATGGGAGTACTAACTACCATTTTTATAAAATAGAAATAAGTTCATGTTTTCTGTCTAATTTGTTTTAAATGACTTCTATTTCTATTGAGAAATAGAAAACAATGACGTTACTAAATGGCTGAATATTTATTAGTGTAGGCAGTGTATACTTACACAAATGTATTGCTGGAGATTACAAGTTTTGATTGAAGTCTGTGGAGATACCGTACTGTGAAACTAATATACTGATGATGAGGCCAAAAGGATCTCATCTCAGTTTGAGTTTTGTTACAGGGAATTCTTGAGCTTATTAAAACAAAACCACATTAACTGTTTGTACTGTGAGTCTTTTATGATGTTCTTTCTGCTTGAAGTCTTCTCTTTTGCTACTGTCCAGTTTTTCAGAAACTACCCTGTGTGAACACATTTAGCATTTGTTAACATCTTTTTGACCTTCTATCACATTTATCATGATCAGCCTACATGACTCTTTTTCCAATTGCAGGAACTGCTGACTGGGATACAGTGACTTATGACATTCTTTTACTTGCACTCCCTTTTCTTTACTTTTTTCCCTTCCTTGAATAAAAGCGGAAGGTTTATGTTTGTGATACTTGTGAAAAACACTCTTTATTCCAATAACTAATTGAACCCCAAAATCATAACATCAAGGTTTATTAGTCAAAATCTGGACAAATCTTAAATACTAATAGTTTGGTTAATACCATAAAATTCTATTAGTAACAGATTTATAATGTGTGTGACTGTAATGGATATGACTGCAGATGGCTAACTAGAGTGTAGACGTATCTTGACTAGCTTTAATTTTTCTATATCTCAGCTATCCAGATGCTAAGCACTGATGTATCTATCATGGCATAGAGATAGCAAGGCCTCCTAAATTATTACCAGTATGCAATCTAAATTGTACAAATCTAGTTCAGAAATTTCTGATCTGTCCTACAGTCAAAGTAACAAAGAGCCACTTGACACTGAAGTCTATGGAAATTCATAAGGAAAAATGTGACTGAGTAATGAGAGGTATGCACAGGCCAAGAGAAATTAAAGATGTATAGGTTTCTGTAGTTGTGATGTGTTTGCTCTTTTTTAGAGTACAAGTTTTTATGTTACTTAACATTTAGTTAGCATATGTGTGTGAAGAGTATGTGTTAGCTACCTATACTTCCAGCAGAAAGTATTCCCTTAATATTAGCAATAGAAAAGAGAGGTGTTCAACATACTGGACAGATCTGGACACATCTTTACACGCATAGTCAAGAAGTAAGTGCTACTCTGCAGCAATATGGATCCAACTTGGCTGTCAGATGATTCATAAGTGAAAGTATCTTTCCAAAGTATAACATAATTTCCAATAGTTTTCTCTGAAATTGCTTTGGATTTGATTAAGTTACTGCCAGAACAAAGTATATTTTCTTTGCATTAATCTTTTGAAATAAGGTTATATTTTAAATTTATTTCTAATAAGTAATACATACTGTGAATGATTGTTCTTTGTTTATAGATGACTGCTAGAGCAGCTTGAATTTTATAATAATTCATGAGAAATTAATAAGCACTCATAGTGAATAAACTTAGGGACAGTTTAATGACTATTCATCAGCAGTTCATGCACAACAAATCCAAATGTTTATCAAAGATGTTCATAAACATAGTGCACAAGCAGCTTTAATGAACTGATAAAGAACATTAATGAACATTCATTACGAATTTCCTTTTGCTGGGAATGACATCCTCAGAGGAGATCTTAACATTTCAAATTACTTTCCTTTTAAAGAAAAGAAATGTGGATGTTTCCAAAATTGCTAGTACTTAAGACATGAGTGAAAACAAAATACAGATTAAATTTTTAATTGAGACCAGGTATAAGTTATGTTGGCATTTAAGACCATCTGCTCATCATATTTTGTGTGAGACATCTTCAGAGATCATTTTGCCAAAAGTCTACCAGATTTATAGAGAGTTCTTATCTCCTAGTTTGTGAATTGGTATCTTTGGTGTGAATTTCATGATTGTCTATTTTCCACAGAACTTTTAGATGTTCCTAGAAAATTCTGTGCATTAAATTCTATCTTAAATGTTAGTGGAAAAAGTTGTGTTTCTTCTTGCCTATCACAGAAGCAGTGTTAAATAGAACTTCAGCACAGCAAATTAAAGTCATAACTTCAGCCAACTCTAAACTTTCTCAGTTAATGATTCAGTTATGAGTATATCTTGAAAAAAAAAAGAAAAAATGTTTGATGTTGGGAGCTACATATTATTCCTCTTCATTATCATTTCACTGTTGATAAATGACTATATGTATGTTATATTTTATTCAAATTGCATTCATAATCCAAAATAAAAAGCATGTAAAGTATTTGTTATTCAATTGTCATTCAATTAAGTATTTAATTGTAATTGGTATACTTTGGTGAAGGATGTTGCCAATGTGAAGATGAATGATATTCCTGAAAAAATATTGTGCTTTTCAGGGGCCACAAAGGATCCTCAACTGAAATGTGATTTCTGGTGCATTTCAATTGATTGGGAGTTTTCTGTGGAAACAAGATGGCTGAAAATGTGCAAATAGTCTATGATAAATTTGAGGCCATGACCTAGACTTCTTCAAAGACAGTGACTGTGTCAAAAAACTTCCTAGGATTATAGGATAATTAAAAATGGAAGGCTTCTCAGGAGGACTGTAGCCTTAGCAGGGCCACCTATGAGGTCAGATTAGGTTACTTAGGGTTTAATTCAGTTGGGTCTTGAAAACTGCCAGTGTTGGTTTTCTGGGCAGCCTTTTCCACTACCCGGTTTTCCCTTGTATCCAGTCTCCAGTTCACAAAGATTTTCCTGTATCCAGACATGTTCTCTCTTGCTTCGTTTTCCATCATCTCTCAAACGCTCAGCATGCATTTCTGTGAGGAGTCTGCTCTGTCTCTTTCATAACCTCCTCCTAACTAATTGAATGTTCCTATTATATAGATTTTAAAAGCTTTTACACCCATATTGGAAGAGGATAAAATATTTAATTTCAGTGTGGAAATTAACAGCATAAGGATGTATCTGATGATGCTTTGTTTTTTTTTCCCACCAAACTGCAAATAAATCTTTGGTCTTGGTTAGGTTTTCTACTTGCCTCTATGGAAAAAAACTCAAAAAACTTCTGCCCTGAAGGGATCATTCTTACTTTTTTGTCAGGCTAAATTGAACATGTGGTGAACAAAAAGCTGTGGTTCAGCTTTTTGATAAAATGGACACACACTAGACAGACCGGCTTCTCAAGAATACCATAATTTGAAAAACTGGTCTTTTGTGTAGTGCATATCTCAAATTTGGAGAGGTCAGATCAATAATATAATAACTGTTCACTTTTAATTTCACCTAGAAGGTCCTGGCTATCTACCACAAAGTGTCGCTGGCCATACATACTGTTTTTAGTATTTGGCACCGTGCCTGCAATCCTGCAATATAACATGTCAAGAAGAATTTTGCCCTGAATTGTGGAACAAATTAGAGGTAGACAGGCATTTAAAAACAGATTTGATTTGCTGTATTTTGCAGGCTTTCTGAGGCAAAGTGATAAACCATAGCAGCTTGAAGTAATGTGATGAGAGCACTCTTATCACTCTGCATATGCTTAACAGTTTCACTGTCATGCTGCCCTTAAGAAATGCTTACAAGAAAGAAAAAACTATCAGCTTGATACAGATTTGTAATATCAGAAATGCTGAATCATGGATCCAAACAAGATGTGTATAAAAGCATTAGATGTTGAATGAATTAATTGTATATTACCTTGAAAATCCACAGGTTGCTATTTTTCCCACTGATGCCTATATGAAAAGATATGTATTGGACTGGGTTTTGTTGAACTTTTTTTTCTAAATTTTTTTTTTTCCCAGAACTAAAACCGAAGATTTCTTTTAAAAATAATTCTTAATCGAAACAGTGTTTACTGAACTTTCCTTTTTCACCCGTCTTGTAGTGTGAGATTTAGGTTTTGATGGAGAGTTTTGATAACAAAACCCATAAAATTTGAGAAGGAAAATAGGAAGTAACTTAATGAGTGAAAGGAAAACAACATTTAAACCACAGTCCTTATTCTCCAAGACCAAAGTACTTAACAGTGAGCTTGTTTAAGGAACACTAAATATGTATGCGGCAGAGATGAAAAGACACAATAAAACTACATAGAAAGAAATCTTGAGATGAATTCCTTGAACATACAAAACTTCATAAACACAAAGAGTCATACTTCAGCATAATGAATGCTAATAATTTATATTTAAAAAATCCCACCCAAGGATGGTCGTATTCAAGTCTGCATTTTTGGATGGGGATTAGAAATGAATATCACATCAGTCAAGTCCTTTGGAAAGGGAGCCTCAATAAATTCAGTACTTTATATTTTTCAGAGCTGAAAAATATGCAATATAATATAATTGAAATCATAGAACTCCTTTACATTTTTCATCATAGGAGTAAATTTATTAATTAAGAGCTGGTAGCAACAGAGAGCTTTCTTTGAGATATGATGAAACTACACAAAGGTAAAAAAACCTTTAGGTAAAAACGCAGTAAAATAGAATAAGTTCTTTTCTGATCAAAATAGGATTGGCAGCCTTTATTTTTTGGGGTGTGAGAAATATATGATAAGTGCTTCTTAAAAATAAATCCACATACAACCTTCATAAGGCGGGATTGTGGGCTTTTTGATAATCTCCCGGGGGGATTAGTGAAAATCCCTGTAGGCTGAAAAAATTAGGCCTCCTCAAAGGTGATGTGAGAGAAGAAAGAAAAAGTAAAGTAGCTCATCCCAAGGAGAAAGAAAGAAAGAATTGTTGCAACAAAAGTCTGTCCTTAGAGGACGTACTTTAAAAAGGTGTCCTTCAAAGTAAAAAAAAAATACAAAAATTAAAAATTAAAAATCAGATATATGCCTCTCTGGGCCAAAACAGTGCATCCTTATGTTTTCAGTTTCTAGTTATTAATTAAATCTTGAGGCATTATCAATTTTGTATAAATTTCCTAAGTTTCAAACACAGATTTTGTGAGATTTTCTTCACTAGTCATCAGTTAAATGCAAATATACTTTGTCTTTAAAAGATATTTTTTTAGTAGTTAACTTGCCTTCCTTGTCTCTTAGACTGTTTTTGTTTTCCTGTTACTATACACTGAAAGCTGGAGTAAACCACAGGCCATTGACTGGAATCTGGGTAAGCAGAAATGAACGGGTGGCAAAAGAAACTTTATTTCTTCCACATCTTTATTCCCTAATAGAACAGGAAAGTTGTAAGTGAGTTCTTATTTAGGGAATGCCATTGCATGGTTGATATTCTTTCCAACTGTGTGCTCTAGAGATAATAAGTGAGCCTCAAGTGAGCCTCTAATGATGGCTAGACCTTTTATTCTATCGATTGCCTCATCCCATGAGTTCACTTTCTTGATCTCAAATGTCCTTATAGATGCTTTATTGCAAAAGTGAGAGAGTGTCCTTTTGCTTTCTCTTAGCATCCAGACTGCCAGATCTTCTAGTTGAGAGCATCTTGCAACCTCTGATATATACAGACATTCTCACTTGATTTGGCTTGTTGAATAATTCTTTGCCGTATGCTGAAGCTTTAGCAGAAGTTGAAGGAAGTTGGAAGACTGTTCTTTGAGGAGATAGGAGATGCTGGAACAGATGCCCTGAGAGTGATGACTGAGTGCACTAGTTGTTGATCAGTTTCCAAAATAATTTAGCCACTTATTCTGTAAGTATGCCTTTATCTTCAAAAGAGAGTTCAGAGATACGAAAGCAATTGATTTATTCACTGATCACATCATTAAATCTGTACATTTCCAATCCTTCTTAATATATTTAAAGTATGCAAGATACAAATGTAGAGCAGTAAATGAATGAGCACTAATAATTGTGAGCAATTGCTATGTCTTAGTAAACTGAGAGGAGCACAGGTTGTGCTGGTGAAGTCCATTTGAAAGAACACTTTGTCTTGCACAGAAAACACTATGATCAGATCTTTAAAGGTTTCTAATAAAGTCTTTTTCTAACATTGATAAAAATATTGAGTTCTTTAATCATGGTTGGGTGGGGTTTTTTCCATTGAGGGATGCATAAGTGTAATCCCAGAGTTCTGTGAATGCATTTCAGCATACGATTTTGCTATTTCCTACAAATAACCCGTGGCTAGAACGGCAAATGCCCCTTGTTTGGTCTCAAGGTTATGTATTATCAGGTTTCTAGGGAAAAATAAAAAGGAAAACAACAAAAGCACAATGACATTGCTCTCAGAAAGCCATCATTCATTCTCCTTGAACAAGCAATGCCRAAATACTGTAAAATCAATTCTTCGGGGTTTTTTTTTCCCTTTTAAAATCATTAAGAAGGGTGGACTATGAGTTTGTAAGCTGACTGGAGGAACTATTCACAAATTCATGACATTCTTGTCCTGTACTAATAGGCCCTGGAGAAGCAGTAAGCAAATCCAGGAATGTTTGATGCGATGTCAGTGCTCTTGAAAGGAATCAGAACTTTGATCTAAACCCTGAGCCTTTAACAGGGACTATAAAATGACGTGCTGAAGGGATCTTGTATGATTTCTGTAGCCATCTTATAATATTGCCGGTATTTACATATATGTATTAATGACATTACAAGTAGCTAATATATCACTGAGATGATAATAATAGCTATGGACTTTCTTAAGACTTGGCCTTACCCTACAGTGCAGAATGATTCCTGATGCTGAGGACTGGCTTCTGACTTCTCTTACCTGCAGTTCCTGACACTGTTTGACTGGTTGGGAGCTTTCAGCAGAGTCAAGGTGTTCTTTAGATCAAATCATCGAGCAATATTCCTAGTATAGTCTAGCTGCTTTTTGCTTTGTTCACTAAAGAGATGTGAATGTAATCCATTCTGTAATGATGTGTTTGAAGTCCTTCTTCTAGAGCTAGCTGTTTGGTCTGTCCAAGATACATGACCATTAGCTAATCTTGTTTTGATTTAGTACTTCCCATGCGTTCGCCAAGTTGGTAGGGATAAAACTTTTGTTTTGCAGTCTAAGGATGTTATCCCCTTCCTCTTCCTCACACCTTTTTTCACCAGCCATGAAAATCTTTGACTTACTAACCCCTGAAGTATTAGCCCCTGAAGAACATAGCCAGCCCACTCCTTCAGTCAGCAGAGGAGCAAGGTGGGACATTCTCAACCCCCCTACACTGGAGGAGACCTCCAGTGTGACCAATGCATGTAAGGAGGGGGCTGTTCCACTTCAGACTCTGAAAAATAGATCTCTGAATGTAAAAATAATTTAGCTCTCTAAATCATTAGACATTTTAATTAGAAGTTGCAAAGTTTTCCCTCATTTCTATTCATATATGGCTTGATCCTTTTGCTTGGAGACCAGTTATAGGAATCAATGTTTCATTTTTTAAATTGTGTCATTAAATTTTTCTTCTCATAACTGAGTCTGGTGACATAGAGGTTAATTAATGTTAATTCTGATGAGCTTTCATAGATACAGATACCTGTCCACAAAGAAAGGGATTGATGCCACCACATCATCCCATGTGGCTCCCAGAACTTATCAGATAATGAAGTCAGAGTTCCTACTGACCTGTTAGGCAAACACAAAGGTAGTAAAAATGTTCGATCAAAAAATGCAGCACTCAACCAGTCGCCCTCTGCCTTCTTTTCTTTATGGCACATGAGTTTAAATGAGGTTTTTCACCATTCTACTTTTCCTGCAGTTGCATGTCAACTTTGTGCTTTTGCTGCTTAAGAAAGCAGCAAACATATTTCTTTCTCACAAGTGAGCATATCAACCTACTTACTCGAAATTTTTTCTACGACAGCAGAAGGCTGTGGAATTTATGCACAGGACTTTGCAACAGCCCTGTTTTCTTAAGTTATTTTTCCTACTAGCTGTACTTATTATTGCCTGGGTTTTTTACAGTGTATATAAAATAACTTTTTTTTGGTCAAGTCATTGTCACTTCTAAAGCACCCAATGTAGTAAAATGCAACTGCTATATTTCTTGTGCATTTACAGAGTTTCATCCTTTCTACCTTTGGTACAAGCCAACAAGGACTTCTTGCCTGGGATGTGGTTTTAAAAGAGTGGATTATTCTTTTGAAAAGCTTTGATCATTGCAGTCATATTGTTGAACCTTTTATCTTGCTGGTACATTGATTTTAGCCAAAGATTGCCTTTCATGAAACTCTGAACTTTAAAAGCACCTCAGTTTCAAGGAAAAATATTCTGTGAAAGATCTGAAGGCTCAGGTTTGATCTTTTTATGTGCATATTACTTCTGACTTATTTTCTGTGGGACAGTTGTATAATGCTTGTACTTCTAAAATGTGAATTATTCACTGCCAGTATGGAAAAAATGGTGAGAATTTAAAAGTGTATGTAAATAATCACTTAATTCTGACTTTCAGTTGTGAAAGTTCTTTTTGTTAATTAGTTAATTGAGCAAACAATCTATGTTTTGATGTTATTATCAATATTGAAACATGATTCAAGGGGTGACTGTGTATCATATGTAATCTTAAATTGTTTTTCTTAATGTCTACTATTTGGTATTCTCTAGAAGTTTCTCAACTGGACTACATAAAACACCTTGTACAATTTTTAAAATGTGTTGAAAGAGATGCAAAGAAATCTACATTTGCCTGGAAAACAGGG
This sequence comes from Amblyornis subalaris, assembly GCA_018881555.1. Classification (NCBI taxonomy): domain Eukaryota; kingdom Metazoa; phylum Chordata; class Aves; order Passeriformes; family Ptilonorhynchidae; genus Amblyornis; species Amblyornis subalaris. Next base: position 393,484 of record JACAXG010000283.1, on the reverse strand, counting down.
CAAAGAAAGATTTGAAGTGTGTGTTACAAGCGTTATAACTAGAATGCATAATTTCTAGTATAAGTGGGATATTAACTGAATAGACACAAGATAAAGCTGAATTCTGTGCCTCCACTCTACTCTTGTGTGTGTTTCTGAGTTTGTAGCACTAAATTTCATGCCACTGTTACTGTCTTACTGTTACATTAGTCTTACTATGTAAATTCTAGCAAAGCATAAAATGGCAGGAGAAAGCCTTCACATTAATTTTCTCTCCAAACAAAATAAATCTGAAACAAGTTGTTTTGCAAAGGCACTGCAGGATTGCAACTGCAAGATGAGGTCTGGCAACCTCATCTGAACAGCCAGCAAGGAAAGAAAATATCTGTGTTTAAGTAGGCGATGCTCTAACTCAAGGTCAGTCTGTTCTCCCAGAGCACTCCTGTATTGACATCTATATTCCCTCTGAAAACTGTATCTCAGAAGTCTTCATTTTAGGAAATATTCCCAAATGGTAGCTGAATGTGAGAAGTATATAGAGCTTTCTGGAGCACTGGAACTTTACAGCCTTTTCCACAGCATGTACAAATGAATGTCTTGATTTGATATTTATGTTCATATTCTTGAGATTTTCTTTTCTGAGAGTGTCTTACATCTTGTGTATTTATTCATGTCTAGAATTAAAGGAAAGGGATACAATATTGCTTTGCATTTCAATTGTCTAAGGTTTGCTTAGTAATGCTGGACATGAACAGTTTGAACAGAGGGAAAAATAAAACTTTACAACACATTTAAGTCTGGCCGTTAAGCTGTGTCAGTTTYTTCATTAGAATTAATATATAGGAACTAAGATAAATTTTACCTATCTTAATTGGAAAAGAAGGTATTAAAAAATGCATGATTCCAAATACAGTTGAGACATCAATTTCTTCCATTATCTTTGAACAGTTTGTGGTACTGAAATAGGGGTAGCACTTGAAAGGAGAAGGATCATCTATCTTCTAATTGTAAAAAAAAAAAATTAAATGCACCAAAAGATTTTTTAAAAAAATTTGCAGCTGATATTCTCCTTTTTTTGGTGAAACTGTAAAAATCAGTTTAAATTCATTTATGAAGGCAGTAATAGCCTTATTTGAGTGTTCCCACTCAAACAGCTCTTTTAAAAGTGGCTGTCACAATTACAAGATACTCCTCAAAGACTGAAGTATTGGTTGTATTGTATGTTGACTCTGTTCAGTTAAAGAAGTTTCAAAAGCCAGCGCATTGCTAAGCAGCGTGTGCTTCTCCAACTCCTTCTTTATCTCTGAGTACATTTGTTTGCCTACAACATTTAATGTCAGGCTCAATGACCCTGGTTTTGTCAGGAGGTATTCTGGTGTTCACTGATGTTTTTCTGGGACTTGTTTGTTTGTCTAGATTCTTTGCTCATTTTACATTCATATTTGCAGGTTTGTTTTCTGTTCATTATATTTGTAACAAATGCATTTATATCTGCAATATGGGAATATGGGGTGTAGATTAGTGTGTTGGATTGTGTTTTTAGGCATTAGTTGTTTAACAAAATAAAGCCTTTTAACTCTCTCTGTGAAAGCCCATGAACATATGAAATCTCTGGCAAGCTCATGTTAAACAATTTTCCTGTCATAGGATTTTGCCTGTTAACTACGCCAGCATTTAATTTCTTTTTAGTTACAGAATCACAGAATATGCTGAGTGGGTATCATGGAGTCCAACTCTAGAGTGAATGTGCCACATGGGGATCAAACCTTCAACTGTGGCATTATGAGCACCATTTGATAACCAACTCAGCTAAATACTGTTTAGTCCTGTAGACAACTATGTTTAGCTGAGATGCACTGCTGCGGCGTGCCAGAGGTGTTGGGTGCCGCGGCCTTCCAAGAGCACCCCAGCTGGGAGCACTTCAGGTGACAGCCTAAGCAGCTCACACGGTCTCAGCTGAGGAGCACCGTGAACATCCGAGGACACAATTGTCTAAGGCGGCGAGCGGCGACAAAGGAGTCGGACGGGTTCTCTGTATGAGTCCAGCAGTTTATTACCAGGGGGTCAGGGACAGAAGAACCAAGATGGGGCTGAGGGCACAGGATTAAATAGGGTGCTCGGAGGGCGGGCAGAACATCAGGGCCAATGAACCGAGGGCCAGGGGGCGGAGAGATGGGAACAGACCAATAGGGGCAGGAAGAAAGGGAGTGACAGGGAGAGGGACCAACGAGGGGTACAACTCGAAAGAAAAATCTGGAACAGTAACAAAATACGGCCTCTGGAGGCGGAATGCTTCTGCAGGTAGGCAGGGTCAAACCCTTGACACCGCCCACCATTGGGGCCGGTCCCTTGGGGTATTCTGGACCGCTGCAACGATGCACTAAATCTAGGAATCAAACATACATTTCAAGCCAAAATTGTAAGCACACTCAGTTATATAAACAGTAGAGATATGAAAGATTTTATATAAAAATTAATCTCACTTACTTAGAACTGTATCTTCAGATGGGTGGGATAGCATTCCTGGAGATGCTATCATAGGTGCATATCTTGTGATAGAAGCAACAGCTATTCTGTATTTGGGGTGTGTGCCTAATCCACATTCAGTTTGCAGAGCCAAATTCTTGATTTCCAAAACTATAAGACAGATGTCTCCTACAGAACTTTAATAGTTATTTTTCTCTGCTTAGCCTAGGAAGTAGTGTATTCAGTAACTATCACCCTAAAGTGCCACACAATCTTTGCCCACAATAATTCATAGTCAGTATGCAGATGAACAAGAATATTAAAAAAAGTTTAAAAGTGTTACAAAAACATTGAATGTTAAAAAAAATAAATCTGTACTGCAGATATTTTTGAACTGTATTAAGATTCAAAATGCTGATGCCAGACTTGGAGAAAGATGTGAAGCAGCTAGGTGTAAAGAAGTGGAGGCAATGTTTTGCTGCTTTTTTGATACCTTATTTGTTAGTAGTGAAACATTTCAATTTGTTCTAGTCGAGTTTCTCACTGTAATTCTCTTAGTAGGAATTCCAAACATGTTAGATTTTGTTGTTTGGCAACTTCTGAATTCTCAATATTTCCCTTATTACTGGACACAAATGTATGGGGCAGGAAGAAGCTAAAAAGTCTATAGAGCATTTTTATTACTGCTCAGCACAGTGCATGTAGGTGCTGTGAAAAGGTGTGAGTGCTGTGCATTCTCACTACCCTTGGCCTCAGCCTGATTCATGCAGACTGTGACCTTTTCACCTTCATAAAATATTTGTAAGAGTTTTTATTGTGTACTCAAGATTTTTAGACCAGTTATTTCTGGAAAGCACTGTCAGAACATAAGCTTCCCATACCCTAAAACCRCCCATTAGATTCTGCTGCTGCTAAAAGTCTGAAGCAGTCTGAACCTGGACACCTATGGAGAGCTGAGTGAAGCTAATATCCCCAGCTGGTGAGAAGCCAGCTCCTGAAGCAATGCTGAACAGATCTCCTGGTGATCATGGTGAATAGGGCAAGCCCCTTGTACATCTGATCTGGGAATGCACCTGGACTCCATGGTGTTTCCTGAACAGACARATGGGGTGCAAGGGATCAGAGTCATAGTGTAGGGAAGCTCATCCCCACAGTTTTCCCGTCTCCTCTCATCTGCTTAACACTAATGTGCAAACATGTCCATTTTCTTTCTAGCTTGAGAACAGGGATGGTTCTTCAAAGGACTCCTTTGCAAGGAGATAAATGGGAATTTTAAGTGTGAATTCTTAAAAAACTTTTTGTAATTTTATTGACAGCACACTCCTGGAACATCTTTGAAAATACAGCTGTATTCTCTTCAAGCATAACTAGAGAATCAATTTTTGAAACAAGGATATTTTGAGGGGGAATGGGGACTCAAAGAGTTTTTTCCTTAATTTCCTAAAATTGTTAGGGATTTTATTTTTAAAAAATCCTTCTACAGCCATCATTATCACACCATAGTGTTTATATTTAGGCTTTCTGGAGGTTTTAAAACTCTTTGATGTGAAGGTTATCTTGTAATTGAATGTGTGTACACAGTATATACTGAAAGAAATTCTTACTGTGCGTAAAAAGGAACTGCACTTTTAAGCATTTCTTGCATGAGAGAACTAGGACTGCTATGATATTCAGAGCCACACTACCAAATCAATGAAATCTCCATCACAATTCTAAGCAAATCTTGAACCCAGACGAGTAACAAGACTAAAGCCCACTAAGAAAATACCCTAAGTGGAAAAGTTCTACTGCTGTTGAAATGTTAACAGTAGAAAAACTTACAGATCATGAATTTGTTTGTCTTGACAAGCAACTGCTGCCAATAAAAACAAGACAGAAAAGCAGTGCTTTGACTGACTGAAGCTGACCTGTCAGTTACTTTGCCGGAGGAAAATAGACAAGATGTCATTGTGATTATGAATGGGCTCATAAATACTCGAAGCTCCACCTTGTATTTTGGAATACTCAGGTTTCAAACACATATGAATTAGTTTGGTAAAATTGAGTTATGCTGATTTGTTGTCAAAGGAGTTGATTATTATGTTATGCAAAACCACTAAAGTAAATGTATGTGACTGTTTTTGGAGTTCCTCAAAAGGTTAAGCGTTATACTGTGATGACAGCAGCTGGGGATACAAGCTTAAATCTGTGCACAGTATACCRTCTCAGCTCTGATCACACATTTATGCCACTGCAGGGTATAAGGCATCAGGTCTGCATACAGCTACATTGTGTGGCTGTGGGAACACTTCCCCAGTCATCTGGTACTTCAGCAGAGTTCATCAAAGCTGTTATCTCTATGTATGAGGAAAGAAGCAAGAGCAAAGCTGAAAGCAATGGGAAGCATGTCACTGAGTTTGTCTGCATCACACCATCCGTGTGAACTCAGCGTGCCAAGAGCCCCAGAGACGTGGGCAAGGAGGCAGAGTCTTTTTACCTCTCCACAGAGGGTGCTACTGCCTGCAGGAGAGGTTGAACTACTGAGGAGGGGATTAACCCTCACAGTGTGAGGATATTTGGAGCAGAATAGCAGCAGGTTAGGCTATTGCATCAGGCGTGTGGGGAGTGAATGAGTCTCTTTGCCAGAGTACAATAGAAAAAAAATTGTTTGGAAGGTTACAAGAATTTTGCAGTGTTAAAAGCTGAAAAATACAAATGTTATTCACCAGTAAAGAAAATCTGTTCGGAGTAAATCTTGTCTTAGTTTTAAAGAATTTTGTAACACACCAGTGGGGTAATTCATGTGCAGCTTTTGGCAGGATATGAAGGGCTTTGAGTTTTAAAAATTTGCAAAGAAAATCTGATGTGCTTAAACAGTTATGAAATACAGGTCAATGTCAACGGTCTTTAACAACACAGTATGACTTTTAGACAAAAAATATTTAAAATATCACTGCAATGCAAATGGGTCTTAATGGTATTTGTGTTCTCAAAACTGCCTACTGCCTTATGCATATGCAGGCATATATGTTTACAAAAAACTCCCAACAGACTAAGCAACTACCTCCTTACACTATGGGAAAAAGAAGAGAGGTATAAGAATATGCTGATAATAAAGAAGAGGATTTGTTAGGAGCTTTAGGAGCTTTACTGAATTTTAAACATATGGCATAAAACTTTCCAAATAAATTTTAGTTTTCTATCAAGTCTTCTAGAAAACTAGTATGGTATCTGAAAAAATAGAGGAATAGTCTGATTTTCCAGTCAATTTTGTAGAAACAAAAGCTAAAGGAACTAAAGATCCCCAAGTTTCTTGTTTCCTTTGCTGCAAATACCAAATAGAATAGCAAAAATTTGCTTAATGAAAGCGCTGAAGTACATTATGACATTTCTGAAAATCAGATGCAAAACGTGTGTATATTTGCTAGCCGTCAGTGAACTATATACTTACTAAATACTTACTAGATACACATACATACATACATCGCTGTAAATAGTAGATAGTATGGTACATTCCTTCTTTTCCTAAACTGACTTGGAACCTTATATTTGGAATTAATGCAAAACCCCCACATACAACAAGGAGTCTTGTTAAACATATGTCACCTTGGAAAAGATTGAGTCTTAGAGATACTTTGCTATATCTTCTTCAGCTTCTGCGTTAATTCAGGAAGACTACTGTGGAGACAATAAGAAATGAAAAATCGTGGCTCAGGTTATGAATATTCTGATTCCTGCCTTGATGTATGCACTGCTGATTACTTCCTGAAGATGCAGCAATTCATGTGTTACCACTTTCCAATGTACAATGACATATAAAAAGGAGCCAAGAAAAATCTGGAGAAACCTGGAACTAATTGAAAAGGGCCATCTTTGCGTGGAAATCACTTTTCATAAAAAACTCTTCATATCTGTCTTCCTAGCTGTTATAAGCAGTTAATCTCTTAAGAACATAGGTTGTTATAATTTCAACTTGCTCAAATTAATAATATATATTTTATTACATAATCCTATATGATAGAGAACAGCATAGAAGCCCTGAATTTGAGTTATGCTTTTTTCAAGGATCATGGTGTTATTTAGGGCTTTTGCACATCTTCTAACTCAGGATCAATTAATGCTATTAAACTGGAAATGTTAATGTCCGGGACAGTAGAAGAGCATGTGCACTTATTTGTCTCCTTCCTACAAAATTTTAGAATTATTCCTTTTTTTTTTTATTTTGAATTTTCCTCTTAATAATTTAGGTGTAGTATTTACTGGATAATAGATATTGAGCTAAAATTCTAAGAAACACTGACTTTTAAATTTTTTTTTTCTTTTTGCCTTTGTCCCAAATAATTAAAGTTCTGAATTGATTGATAAAGCTTTTTGGAAATCCCTTGAATATTCAACTATTTCCAATATTATGCTGATGTGGGATTTCATTTAGAGCATTGTCCTTTGGAGGTTTTAAAAGGCTAGCATATATCTGAGATGTTACCCATCTGTTCACATAAAAATGTCACCTGTGTATTTTTGTATGAGGCGGAATATCTGTGGAAGGGTTGTGTCCCCTGGCAAGTGATTGGTAGGCAAAGGATATCTGAACTGAAGAACAGTAAATGGAAAAAAATGTGTGTGGGAAAGACTAAGAGCAAATGCACAAAGGGTGAAGAGGGAATACAGTTATCTCTGAGGATAAGGAATAGATGTACGGGCATATAACTACTTAAAAACATTAAAAATTACAGGCATAGTATATTCATAGGGAGAAACAAAATATTCACTTTCGGTCTGTATTTTTTCCTGCAGAATATTTTTCTGTTTATTGGGTTTTTTCCACAGTCATAATAGCTAAAATAATGAAGAGAGTTAAAAAACACAATATCAATATTCATTTAGATGTAAACATTTTGTTTCCATGAAAAATGCAGTAGATATATCAGTAGATGTGCTGAAGCACATAAGGCTTTTAAGGAAAATTATATAAGTAACTTGATTTTGAATGAAGTTTAAGATTCTGGAGATCAATATAAGCCCTTGTATCTTAAAAAATGATAAAAATAAGCATATTGGAACTTCTAATATGTGACCTGTAAGGCTGATTTTCAGAAATAATGAGTTGAGTTTTTCCAGCTTCCCTTGAGTTTATCCGTCACTCATCACAGAGCTGAATTTGATAGAAGAATATGGATGGGAAGAGAGAAAGGACAGATGCAAAAATCATAAAAATCCTAGAATAGATCCCAAAACTGAATAATCATGTGCTTTTTAAAAACTAAATATTATTATCTTACTTGGTCAATTTCTTTCATTCCTTCACATATCCATCGACAGCCTATGATTCTAGCAGGAGGGAGAAGTAATGTATCAGATGAGAAGGGGGGGAAGAAGTTTTTGTCAGATACAGCTGGATTCATGAAATAGAATCTGTGTGTCTGAACAGAAGAGTAATTTTATGAGTGACATCTACCCTGGGCTGTCTTGTCTGACATGACAGAAACTGTAGAAGGAGATGTGTGAAAAGATCCGACCGAAACATCAGGCCATGTAAATGTCATAGTGGTTATGCATCACATATTCCATCATGGGAAATTAAAAGGTTAATGACAATCCCTGTTTTCCCAAACAATACACTTTCCAATTTTTAAATGTTTTGTCAGCAAAGGGAAAACAATTTCTAGGGGAACATGGGAAAAAACATAAACTCCTCTAACATCTGTTCTGGTTTTTACTCACGAAAAAAGCCCAGAAAGATGAAACGGATTTGAGAATGTTTGCTGGGTGTGCTCTACTATGGCTTAACCTCAAGGGCACAATAAACTTAGAACAAGTGCTTAGAAACAGATCAAAGATCCAATGAATTATTTTGCATTTTTAACCTCTGACCAAAACACCATATCCTGAATACTGTTGCTGTTAATTGGAGAGCTTAAAAGATAAGTAGCATACAGGGACAACCATTGCCATAGGAAAGTAAAACTGTGTGATTAATTATGGCATATTCCCTTGTCTATTCAATATGTTTATGTAAAACTTTTTTTATTCTTTCAGCAATAATATTAGAGCTTTTCCCCTATTGAGTAATATTTAAATTCATGCATATGCAAATTAAAAAGGTGAGAACGTGCATATATCTGTGTGAGCTTATTGCTACCTATGTAAAAAAATTAAACAGAAATCTCAGTGAAAGTTTTTCAATTATATTTTTCACAGCTTAATGGCAAAAGCCAAATTTATTTTTAAATCTAGGTCCATTTTGAAGAGATAAATACTTAAGCAACTCCATTTTCAATTTACACATTGGTTTATAACACGATACTTTTTTAAAGTTCATTGATAAGTCCATGTGTTCTTTTCAGTCTGTCGTGAATAGTAAGATGGCTCTGGAGCAAGTTGGTTGTCTGTTAAGTGTCGATGATCAAATAATTTGTATAAATTAATAGAAAATACTTTAAATTATGCCTATTCAGTTTGATAATATTTTTTTCTATTTTCTCATGTTTTCGTGACTAGTTACCAAAACATATGAAATTCTTTTAATGAAACTTAACAAAACAGGATAAAAAGTATAACTAAGTTTCAATTCCATGAACTGAAATTGAAATTCATATCGGTTCAGCACATTTCAAAAACCAAGTGCTACTGAATAGTGCATAAATGTTTTTATTTGCATCTATAATTGTTTCCCTAAACAATAACAGTAATGCTACTTTATGTATGTGAAAATCATAGGATATGAATATGACTGACGTAAATAGGTACTTAAATGACTTAAGTAGTTTAAATTAATAACCTTAAGTCCTGTATTTTGTATATTGACAGTCTGGGTCTCTGATGAGATTGCTCCTCCTTCTATTGGTTCAACCATATACTCACTGAAGTGGAACTAAAAACTTGAAATTCACTCAAAATTACAAGATGCATTTATAAGCATTTAGCTGGAAGTAAAACAGGGTTATGATCTACAAAAATCTACATTTTACCCTGTTATTGGGTTTAAAGAGAAATATATAAAGGTAGAAGATGATTCCTTTTAAAGTTAATTGTGGTCTTTGTTTTTATTAAAAGGAAAGCATCTTGAGTTTCACACCTGGCTGTATGATCCAGTTTTAGATCTGAAAGAAATTCTGATCATAGATACTTTTAGGATCAATGTATGACTTCTATGTGTATCTTTTTCTTTTCCCAACCTTTTGATCTTACTTTTTTACTAATTGTGGTGATGGGCATTTATACCTGTTAGTTTGATCTTTCATGGCAAATATAACAATTTTAGAATTTGCAGTCAAATTGTGTAACAAAAAAAGACTAATACTCAGAGACTGACCTTTATTAATTACCTGTAATTTGTCAGCTGACACCTTAGGGTTTGGTTTGTTGGTTTGGGGTATTTTTTGTTAAGTGAAAAAGTCCTGCTTACCATAATCAGTAGCAATTAAAAGAATTACATATGGTATTTTTCTCTTTTTAGCATAAGGTCAAGAAAGAAAAGGTGATGCCATTTCATTAAAATGTAAATATGTCAACTGAAGTCTAGATAACAGCATATTAGTGATTTAATTAACAGGATGAAACCTTCCTGAAAGAAAAGGGAAGATTCAATAATACCAGTCTGAGCACAGGTAATAACTGATTTCAATGGAGAAATACTTTCTTCAGTGAAAAAGTCTTTTCATAAAATCGTGAGCTTGAATATATAATGGTTTATCTTTAGTGAATATATTCATGAGAAAATAAAAGGCTGAATAAAATTTAAAGAAAGCTATCAGGTGTATCACAATTTCAGGTTAGGCAATTTAGATTTACTTCAACAGCTTTTCTAAATAAAGCTTTGATATGTTTCATGAAAGAAAAGTGCAATTTGCTATTACATTGGCCTATTTACATAAGTTTTGAGGGGAATAACCGTTCTAGGTAAAAAAGTAAGCACTTGCACTCTATATAGCTCTGAACATTAATGATCATCTGCCAAATACATCCAGCAAATCCATTTCTCTTCTGTAATTCCAATAGAGTTGCTGTTGTTAACCTCAGAGAGGAATTTAGGTCTGTGTGCTTCAAGACTAATGACTAAAACTATAAGAGATGCTAGTCCTCCAACACCAATATTAAGCATATCAATTTAATATGTAGGTCCTCAAAACATTTGTCTCTTTGTCTTTTAATTCTGGAGTCACCCATAGCACACAGGCAAAGATTTTACACTTTTTGTTGGTAAAATTAACCTGTGTGTTTCAGGACATCTCTTCAACTGCTTAAGCATTCACACTGCTTAATGGTCAGGTTGTACAATAGCAGTTACCAATAGTTGTTGGTAATTCAACAAGAGAGGATATGGGAGTTCAAATTATTCATTGCTTGAAAAACCTGAGTATTTCCTCTTACAGTATAGAACAATACGTTAAACATAATCTATAATAGATTCTGGACATTTAATTTATCTTGTTGAATAGTAAATAGCTGTTTTAAATGAGGCAGTCTTACTGCATAATTTGCTTTGTCACGATTTTTGGAGTCCATTAATAAAATAACCGGGAAAGAAAAACAGAATTCTAGGGAAATCTTCTCACTTGCAGGACCCCTGTATTAGCAAGGTCCAAAATAAACCTATGGATGAAGAATTTTCACTGGAAATACAGAGATATATTTGGCCTATGTTGGTTTGAGGTTAGGCAGCCACTGAATGGCAATTTAAAGGACATTGAGCCTGTGTGAGGCATGAGAGAAGACTGACGGGGCTTTCTGAAGTATCCCTTCAGTTACTTTCGCAGTACTAATATCTTGAAAGCTGCTCTATTTAGAGGAATCAAAAATCCTACTGTATAGGGAAAAAACCCACATTTTGTGCATTAAATCTCTAGTTCCCTTTCATAATTTTGAAGGATGATCATGGCTAGAGCAATGGCAAAAAAGGAATTTATTTACAGTGCCAGTGAGGAAGTCACTTCCAGCTAAATTCCTAGTCAGTCCTATGAAAACAAAATTCAGCCAGACCAGTGTTCAAACACTGAATATTTTATTTGGCTCTTGAGTGTTATGCTCAAACACACAGAGACTCAGAGAACACTTAAGAAATAATAATCTTCCAATGGTACAAATGTTCCTAAACAAATTATCCTGTCAGATCAACTGATGCACACCTTCATTAGTCTAAAATAAGAATATGTTTTCAGGTATTGTATAGCTACTCCTTAGGAAGTTACCACACAGCAGGATTCCTGGCTTATGGCTGTGGCTAGATTCTAGTAGTATCTGCTCATGAATGTTGGTTCTTCTAGTGATAATGTCTTAATAGTAGCCACTAAAGTTATGTAAATATCTTAGTCTTCTTTAATCAGCACTGAATAGAAAGACAATTTTTAAATTAACAGTAAAGCTTTATTGCATTTATGTTAGTTCACCAAAATTGTCAGTCATGGGGTTTCTAAAGACTGCTCATTTCTAACATAACTGTATTTTAGAAGAGTATTATTCCAATTATTCATCTCTCAATATGCAGAGATTATTATTTAATGCATTTCAGTCAAGTTGTGGAAAGAGCAAAACTAGCTGACACTTCTGAGACTTCTATTCACCAATGTCTTTATTATAACAGTTTCTCAAAGGTAATTGCTCTCAAATTCATTTTCTAATCCTACAGTTTCAACTGTTGGCTAAAGATTGAATTACGAACAAGAGCCTAGATCCTCAGAGGATTCTCTGAGGGCCCGGACTTAGGTATTGCACAACTACACACTAGTTGTGCCTTTGACCTTGGTTTACTTGCAGAAGATGATCTGTAATAAGAACTTCGTATGAAATGTAAATAAATGTCAACTGGTGTATTAACAGGTTAATTTATTCATTAGAATAACAATTGCAAAACAAATGTAGTATTCATTAATAAAAACCAAGCATATGTTGAGGCTGGGAAAGCACTGCAGCTGTGTGGCTCATCCAGGAAGTATATAAGCATGCAAAGTTACAACTCTGGCAGAGAAAATGCAAATGAACAGGGGAAAAAACAAACTTGAAGACTGTTACTGTGCTGTTAGTGTCAAAGTTTCTCAGTGATCAGGCTGGGGACCAATTTCATTCAATTTTTTTTAAACTGGCACAGAAGTGCAAAATTCTGCTCAAAATTCCAGTGAGCAAAACTGGAGAACACAGTAGATAAAGGAATCAAAATATCTGTATAGTCAGAAGTGAGTGATCTTGACAATGATGATTTGCACTCTAAGCCAGTAAGCAGAGATGAGATGTAACTTACTAGTATAAAGTGCAAATCGTGCACTCAGGGAGCAGACAAATGATTCCTACCCTTCAGGCAAAATTACCTAGTTTTAACTTAAACGGTGGTTAGTTCTTTATTAGCATCTCAGTTAGACTGAGATAGGTTATGGTGAAACAGATTTTAGAATACATTAGGGAGAAGAAACCTACAGGGGAAAGACAGTAACTAGTACCTGGAGACAGAGGAGCAAGAACCTTTTTACTGGCACGGTCTTAGAAGAGTTCTTTGGGACTATACTGGTCAGAATTCTTGCTGTTTGCTTAGGCAATGTGACATTCCAGTTCCACACAAGTGTGAGAATTTCAACATTGATGCCCAAACTACGCTTATTGTAAGGGGAAATCCTTTATGTTTTAAGGGCATCTCAACAGAAAAAAATTTGGTCAGTTTATTTGATTAATAAAATTCACTTCAGAAGTGCTTCACCCCCATCCCCACTCTGATGAAAAATGTGAAATAAAACTTTCACCATTTTATAAGAAAACCACTTTAAGGATTTTCTTTCTATTAATATTTCACTGTTCATTTCTACTGAGTTGAAGATATATGTGAAAATGGTTTTAACTTTTGAATGAATAAACCAATTTTCTGTCAGTTATGCTATTGTATGGTGAGGGTGTGGAAAGATGGCTGGGGATAAAATTAGAGGAAACTGGGAAGTTATATTCACATCTTAACAGAAGTTATAATGGTACAGAAGTTATGGAGTTGCTACTCCCTGGATGGAATGGACCTGCCATGCTCAAAACCTATTCCACCTCTTCCCCAGTGATTCTCCACACACACAATCTGCAATCGTAAGCACCTGCTAAAGGGGATGGAACGGAGGGTGGAGCAGAGTGGAGACACCGCAGCCAGGCTCTGTTGAAATCCTTGCAGGGAGGGAACTCGATGGTACTTTGCAGCCGAGAAACCACATAACACCAGTCCACCAGGGGAGAGACGTCTTGTTGCCGAGCTGTCTGTCGAAATTGCTCTCCTCAGACCAGCTTGGTTTTTTATAACCTAATTCTAATATTAACACACACCTTCATCCCAAAGGTACCCACTTCCCAGGTGAAACCACACCTCACTGGGCATGTGCTCTATATTTTATTGACTGTATCTTTAAAAGTGAAGTGACAGAATTTTACACCAAATCAGTAAAAAAGGTATGTATGACCTTTGTTATATAGTTATATAGAGTCATTCAAGCTCCACCTAACATAAAGAAATAGTATAAAAGTAAGTTGAGAATGGGGAAAAGTTAGGTAAGACTCCATTTTAACTACTGGGATCAGTCAACGGGCTGAACCTCTCTTCTCCCCCATAGGGGCGCCTATTAGGTAAGAATCGTACTCAATGCATGCTGAATACTTTCACTGGGGATTAGAGCTTGTCTGTGTATTGCTTTGAATACGTTTTTGCAGTCAGATACTATCACCATCAATCCTTGAACCTTAACCTGTCACAATTTTATACTAAAAAAGAGTGTGATTCTGTAAACTGTTGGTGTGAGTCCTTCACAGGTGCTGGCAGTCGCTGCCAGCAGGTAACATACTCAAATTAAGTGGAAGATCCACTGAGGGGTCCTAAAGTGGGAAGACCTACTGAGGAGTCTTCTTTATGCTGTTGGTGTGTCCCTGAATAAGTCAGTCAAAGTGCACTCTGATCCATCAAGACTGCTCAGTGATGGGTCCCCCTAAAAGGACTCTGACAGACTGGTCAGGCACAAGGGTCTTGGCTTTCCTGGGGTGCTGACAGACAAATCAGACAATAAGGGTCAAGGACATCTCCCTCTTCGTGTGACAGAGGGCTTTGTAGATTCTCTGTGTACTGTTCAAGAACACATTTACATAACTAGAGGATGATATTGCCCTATGCTTTTAAGAAACTTATGAATATAAGAGGTATGGATCCAACGTGATTAAGTTATTACTGATAAATAAGTCCAGACAAAAAAATCTGCTACTAAAACTAAAGAAGGAGTAAACAAGGTAATTCATTAGGATGGGAACAGCCCATAATTCATAAAAGAGCACATTGGTTTTTAGTGTATCTAGAGCTACAAAAAGAACAAACCAATATCTATAAGCTTAGGTGACTAAACACTAAACATAATTTTGCTTGTGTGTAGTTTGTGCATACTTTGTTTTCTAGCAAACTAAATTGAAATCAAGACAGCTAATCTCAATTGTCATAAATCCTGCTACTATATTCTGCTATGCAAAATTAATGAACAAAATAACTAAATAAGGAGGCACTTTAACTGAACTAAGCAGCACAATTATACCAAGACCCTTAAAGTGAAATAATGCAAATCCGTACTGGCAAATATTTGCAATGTGTCCAAAATTTGTGTGAAAATGAAAGCATGTGGCTATTTCTTACCAAATACTCTTGCTCAAAATACTGTAAACAATCATGAAAATATGTAGCAGCACAGTTGAGATGTTGTAACAGATTTTGTTTATAAATGCCTAGAAATGAAGCAGGAACTAAATTTTCAATAAGGCAGAACTAAGAAATCAAGGTACATGGAAAATATCTGAGGAGGCCAATATTCACAACAATGGGTACATTCATATAGACCAATGTATCTCTTGAAAAGTTATATCAAGACCATATATAACCGGTTCCTAGACATCCACAAGCATTAAACAGTTGGGTTTTTCCAAACATGCTATTCACTCACTGCAGAAAAAACTCTTCAAATTTTAAGAAGCACAAAATTTATACAGAATGAATAGTAAGGTTAAGATCTTTTTTCTAAATATTAATCTGATCTGCCTACATGCTCAATGAAACATAAGATCAGATATTTGGTGTTTAATTGTTTCCACCAAAGCACACACTGAAATCATTCATCTTTGCTTGATTGATGGGGTTTTTTTTTGTTTGGGGTTGTGCTTTGTGTTTTATTTTGGTTTTCAGTTGGTTGGTTTTTTTCCTTCTACAGGAAAGCAATAATCTTTTTTTTTTCAGATTACCCACACAAAAATAGAAGAGAATCCATAAATGAAAATAGTAACTTCATTGAACATAGATGTGAGGGAGGAAAATGAATTAATTTTTTGTGTGTAAAAAAAGTATTGTTTCAGTCTGAGCAAAACTGTGAGAAAAACCCACGACAAAGTGGCTAAACGTCTACTGAGGGCATCCTAGCTAAACAAGGGGCTCATGGTCAATGGCAAGCTGAATCAGCAGTGCCCTGGCAGCCAGGAGGGCCAGCCATGCCCTGGGGTGCATCAGGCACAGCATCGCCAGCCAGGCAAGGAAGGGGATTGTCCTGCTCTGCTCTGCACTGGGGCAGCCTCACCTTGAGTGCTGTGTGCAGTTTTGGGTGCCAGAGTATAAGGATTTAAAGCAATTGGAGAGCATCGAAAAGAGGGTCATGAAGATAGCAAAGGATCTAGAGGGGAAGCCATATGAGGAGTGGCTGAGTTTATTTGATTTCTTTCCTTCCTGGAGAAGGGAAGACTGAGGGGAGACCTTATAGCAGTATACAACTTCCTCACAAAGGGAAGAGGAGGGGTAGGCACTGATCTCTTCGTTCTAGTGAGCAGTGATGGGACCCAAGGGAACAGCATGAAGCATGTAACTGGTTAAAGCTAAATGAGCATCTTGGGAAACTCCTAATCACCTTTACTCTGCCTTAGTTTGCCCCTCTATAAGTATCTCATTAAAAAAGAATTGCAGGTAAGGTTTTGTTGAATTCTAAACTTCATCACCTGACTTTATAAAGCCTTATATGATTATTACTCCAAAGATATTGCAGTTACTCAAACAAAGATGAGAAACATATAACTTATCTGCTTAAGCTGGTTAATATTCCCACAAATTGCCTGGACAAATATCGAATCACTAACCATGAACCAACACAGGTTTTGGTGAAATAGCATCATTCCTTATTGTCCATGGAAATAACTAAGACTTGTAGATATCCAAAACCTAGCAGTCACAAAGAAGAATGCAAAGTGGTGAATGAAGCCCCCTTTTTTAGACTGTTAAACTGTTTCTGTCACACATAATGAGTGCTATATAGAAATCCATTTAACAACAATGTCACTGAGCCCTGTCACAGATCATATTCCATGACCAATGAATAATGTTTCACAACTACATAAAGATCCAGGAAACAAACCAAATGTGAAGCAGTCTCTAATCACATAAAGAGTTTCACAATCTATTCAGATTCATTTCCCAGAGTGTTGCTTCTTATGCCATCTATTTGTCTGTAAGCCTGTTTAAAACACTAATATACTTAATACCTATTTGCAACACCTAAGCAGTAATCTTGTCCATTCAAACTCTACACATACTAATTTCCTCAACACTCTTGAACGCTTTATAGTGCTAATTATGTCTATTACTGTCATTTACTTTGAAATTATATGTAGGTTCCCTTCTGAAATAGAAATCCCCAATTTTGCTTAGTAATAAAGAAAGTTCTATTTCAGTATGCCTTTCTGATCTAATGACTCTGATTTCACTTAGAAAGAACAGGTTTACTTGCACAAAGAATGGTGACACATATGTTTAATGCAGATAACTGACTGCTTATCAAATTTGTTCTAATTAGACATTTTTGTATTATAGGATTAATGTAGGCACTTTTGAGACACTGCACAAGAAGCATATGTAATTCACTAGTGAGATGATTTTTTAAAAGCAATTTTGCATTTTTTTCATGCTGTTTCTCCAATGTACATGGGGTTAAGTACAGTACTACAAATAGTCAATGTCACTAGAATAAAGCTGAGAAACCTTTGATTCTAGTTAAGTTTGAACCTGATACATTGCACGTATCTGTGTCTTTCTTTGTGCATCTATGAATTTGTTCATCTTTTCATGAACATGAATCCCAATTCAATCACTTTTTTGTTACAAAGCACTAATTTACAAAATTGTGCATCATAGCTTCCATTGTGAAGCACCTTTGAAAAAAATGAATTACTACAAAAACAAGCCTCTTCTTCCTTTAGTCTGGGAACTAGACAAAACGGCTTTGTACTTGAGGGTTTGTTTGTTTGCTGAAGACACAGCGTACTTTATTTACAGTTGTGTCCTCATACTGAAGGCATGGCTAAAGATGAAAGTTCTAGTCCTGATCAGGGTAAAACGTTTAAATCCTGATGAGAATCTGCACTTAAAACATTATAAGTATCTTTTAGTTTTGTTTTGAGTTTAGTTTTGTCAGAGAAAGATAATTCCTTTTGGTAAGATAAATATGAGGTAAGTAATCTTCTGGTATATAATGCCAGGAGGCTGATGTATTTAAGATCTTTCTTTGCTCTACTCTGAATTGTTAAAATACCTGAAGTTGATGTAAGGCCTAATAATCATCTACATCAATATTACTGTAGAGAAGGAAAGGTGGAGGGAAGACTTGATCTTTCAAGAATGCTAACAATTACATGAACAAGGAAGGAGACACTTGTTTTTCATGTACATTTTGGATAGAGCTAGAAAGCTTTATGAAGAATTAAGGAATTTTATCAGAAAAAAAATGTTATTAACTGCTTGCTTCTAAGGAGATGAAGAGAACAGGAGTTGAGTGGAAGGAATCCAATTCTAAAAGTCACATCACGTTAAAATAGAGATTTAGGAAAGAAGGACAGATGAGTTCAGAATATATTATATGCCTTCTGTTTGTTTTGTTTTAGGTCAGGGGCTAGAGTTAGAGATACAAAGCTATGACATTATTTTATATGTACATACACCAGTTGGAAAGAAAATCTAAGGAAGAAGATAAGCAGGAAGAGTAGCATTGAGAAATTTTTGTGAGAAACTCAAAGCAGCATGGTGTTATACTGATGGGAAAGAGAGAAAAACATGAGAAATCTGATCAGTTAGTTTTTCTGAGGATGTCAGAAACACTTCCTAGAAGAAGAAAAATTATAGAGGAAGACAAATTTTAAGAGAACTCAGAGAAAACAGTTAGTGATTTATGCAAGTCACCAAAGCTTCACAACACTGGAGATGTGGCCGGGTATTTGATGTATTCTGGTATTCAATAATTGCAATGTAATAACAAGAAATCTTCCTGACCTATGTTGTATGTTAACATTCACGGACTGAACCATTTGCTCAGATTGTTATGTACATATGTGTCTCAAACCAGTCTGATCCCCAGCTGAGGACTGTTGTGGTTCAAACCCAGCCAGCTGCTAAGTACCACACAGCTGCTCACTCACTTCCTCACTTTGCAGGTAAAGAAAGCAGTCGCTGGTTTTGCTCCAGTATGAAATGCTAAATCCAGTATGACTGCCGAATTGTGAGGCATTTTAGCATACTTAACTTATACCATGTGAAGTCTTAGGGAAGTCAAGGTGACTCTTTATGAGACAAGTGCTGCTAGTGATGAATAAGGTCATCACAGTAAACTGATTATCTTCATGTCGCTTTAAAAATAATTCACTTATTATTAGAAAATAACAAGATCACACCAACCTCAACAAATCTGACATTCGTGTTGAAGAAAATGACAGTAATTGGATACCAACTTTTGCTGCGAAGAAGGCATTACTTTAATATTAATTCCATTTTATACAGATATAAAAAATTGAAACAGTTGATTTTACTGACAGCAACTAAATCAGAAATGGAAAAATATATTAGCATAACTGGAATATTCTTCAGTCCAATAAAAATAATAAATAACAGGACAATGAGAAAAAATGCCAAAGTGCTAAATAAAGTGACAAATGAACCATATACAAGAAAAGAAACACGTATGAGAAAATAACTTGTTGACAGAGAAGGATTAAATATCTTAATTAAAAAGTACTGGAGTTATTATACCAAACAGCTTAGATTTTACCTAGCAATTGGAAACCTGGCAGGATTTATAAAGTACATTTTTCTATTAATAGCAGTCTGTGGAAGTATCAGGAAAAAATGCAGAGAATGCACATTTTGGATCTGCATAATGACATCCATCACATCCCTGTAGGGGTACTAGAAGGAGATGTTTAAGTTGTGTACCAATCTCATTTTGCTGATAACACTTTTCATCAGAAAAGATGAAACAAATGTGACTTTCAAAATTTAATCATGAAGGACAAGGACATTGGATAACAGTTACCACTTTAAATGTCTCAGGAACTTGTACTGTAAATGTGCATGTTATCAACTTGAAGGCAGACCAACATACTTCAAGGCAAACTACCCAGATTATTTTAGCTCTTGAATGAGGAAGGACACACAGTACTTTAAATGTATTATACAGGTTACAAAAGAGAGGCGTATTCTCAGCATTGCATAAATATGAAACAGTCTGAGGTAAAAAAACCTGTAAGCAGAGGCCATTTGATCACTTTAGCTGGATAAATAACTCCCAACAGCAGAGCAAATGTGCAGCATTTCACCACAGCTATGACATTGCATTGGTAATATGCCTGAAAGAAACATTTCATATACAGAATGATGATATAATTATATATTGACAACTAATACTGGACAAAAAAAATTACTTTACAGATGTGTCCTAAATTACAGAATATGGTTTTGCAATTGAAAAATACAAGTGGATTTGCAAGAATGCTGACTAATGTCAGAGAATAATTATAAAGGTCTTACTAGGAAAATCAAAAATTATTCACTGAGTCAGAAAACCTGATTGTAGAACTGACACTGATGCACAGAATAACAATAATATCGTAATACTGCTGAAATACATATTATGATGTGCCAATTTATAAGAAGGGTAAAAAAACACATTTGCCTTTCTAGTCTTGCATGTAAATGGAAAAAGAAAAAAGACTTACGGCTTTATTCTATTGGGAAAAAAAATCCTTGAACAGAAAATTTTATTGAAGTATATTTCAATTATTTCAAATATTTCCTTGTTGGGCACATACTTTTTCCTATACAACTATGAAGTCAGAAATGGCTATGAAAGGAGGCATAGCCAAAGTGTATATACATTCAATTCACATACAGCCATGTAACTATTGGCATGATTTTCATTCATGCTTTCCTTACTTACGCACGTTTTTGCAGACATTTATTCATGTGCATGTTCAATATGAATGTCTCCTCCCACATTAAGTGAATTATTCATATATGTACATAATTAACACTAAACAGTATCTTCCTGAAATGAAAGGTGTTTATCCCCTCTATTGCACCCTTGTGAGACTCCACCTGTAGTGCTGCATCCAGCTCTGGGGTCCTCAGCACAAAAAGACATTGACATATTGTAGTGAGTCCAGAGGAGGGCTACAAAGGTGATTAGAGGGATGAAGCACCTCTCCTACGGGGAAAGGCTGAGACAATTGGGTTTGTTCCGCCTGGAAAGCAGAAGGCTTCAGGGTGACCTAATTGCAGCCTTCTAGCTTGTGAAGGGAGCCTACATGAAAGAAGGAGAGGGACTTTTTACAAGAGCATGTAGTGACAGGAATAGGCAGAATGGATTCAAACTAAAAGAGAGTAGATTTAGTTTAGATATTAGGAGGAACTTGCTGCGAGCATAGTGAGGCACTGGAACAGGTTGCCCAGAGGAGTTGTGGATACCCCATCCCTGATGGTGTTCAAGGCCAGGCTGGATGGAGCAACCCGGTATAGTGAAAGGTGTCCCTGTTCATGGCAGGGTGGTTGGAACTAGGTGATACTTAAGGTCCCTCCTAAACCAGGTCATTCTATGATTCTATGATCCTCTCCCGTCATTCAGACTGTAAAGTGAACAATTAGATCTAGACTGAAGAACCAATCTACATATTCATCTAATTCTCCATCTGATCTTTTACAGAAAGAGCTTTGATGTCTTGTTTATAGTTCATTCATATTTAACCATTGTTATTTCTTTCCATTTCATGATACTGTTATACTTGCCAGAGTAACATATAATCTGAAAGAGAAATTTGACTGAGTGGTTTTTTACCTCCTTTCTTCCAACCATGTTTCTCAAAAGAAAACCTGTATCTATGACACTTCAGGACTAATACTGTAAACTTGACCGATTCAGACAAAACTTTCTGATGTCTTTTCTCAAACTTACCCATTTTTGCCTTCATTCTCACTACTACTGAAAATATTGACTACACCGAACAAAACCATCGTACTATTCAAAATTAAATGTCGAAATGATAGGATGAATGTGTAAACAACATTAAATGACTTACATAGATATGTCTCATTGATTTTCAATATGAAAGTAGTAATCCCGGTATATACCTTTAATTCCCCAAGAATATCAGACCACACTCACTCTTTCTATGAAGACAGAAAACTTGGTCTCTCTAATGCATAACTAGAAACCTGGATTTTACTTCAGTGGATTGAGCTTTTATCTGTAATATTGCCATATTTTTTATCTCCCAGAGTAGCTTACGTATAGAGTTGTAAAAGAATTTCCATTGAACAGAGATTCTTACCTCATTCTTCCATCTGTGACAGAGGCAAGATCAGACAGAGGTATTTAGGAAAAGAAGAAAAGAAGGAGAACAATTACAAAAGTACCTTTTACCTGGTGTGTCTCTCGACTCCTAGCAATCAGCACTTCATCTGGACTATCATTATGCAATTTGCAAAGAATACCTGATAGAAAGAGTAGAGAATATGAAGCCAGTTCCTTCTCAGTGGTACCTGATGACATGATGAGAAGCACTGGGTAGAAATTGAAAGACTGGAAACTCTGACAAACAATACGGTGAGGGTAGTTGAACACTGGAATTGATTGCAAAGAGATATGGAGTCTCTGTCCTTTGAGTTATTCAAAACCTAAAACCTTACTTAGGACACAATCCTAAGTAACCTGCCCCAGCTAATCCTGTTTTAAGCAGGGCATTTTGCCAGATGACCTCCAGAAGTGCCTTCCAATTTCAGCAAATCTATGATTCTGTGATTCACTTACTGATGGGTGAGAATATTTATGATATTCACAAAAAGTGCCACACTACAGAACTGCAAATGGTTATAAGTGCACTAGGAAAGCAAAGTTTATGCTACCTTTTGGATCTATGCCCAGGAGTAATAGAAGTCTAACCTATACCCCTAAATATGCTTCTCAGGCAGAAATGTACCTGCCAGCATATCAATGATAATTAGCAAAGAGAATACAGTTTATAAAATAAAAAAATAGCTGTTTGAAATGGATATATAATAGCAACTCACCAAAATCATTATTTCTGTGCTATCACTATAGTTTAAATGTAAAAAACCCCAGTGCTCTGCTAAAATTATAACTGATTGCGTTTTCATTCACCTGCAGAAAAATAATATCAAGGTAAAAATGCATAGTTCTGGGAAAACTGGGAAAAGGTAATCTGTTGAAAGTAAAAAAAAAAAAACCACCAAATTATAAGCACATTCAATGGACTTGTAAAATAAAAATTTCAAAGTAGATGGAAATCTAAATAGCTGAAGAAAGGCTAATGATGCATAAACTCCACATTAGACACTTCAGGTGGCCCTTCTGAGTCATAGAGTTTTCCTGCTCATACTGTACTTTCCTGGTCCTTACTGACTCTAATAGTAATGGAAAATTTAATTAAGAACTATTAGATCATGTATAACTTTCATGTATAAACTGCTGGAGTTTTAAATTCTCCTTTTAACAAGGAGAGGATCAACAGAACTAAAGGGCTTGTAACTGAGGAGTGTACCTGAGGTTTCAACTCTTCCTGTGTTGAAGATTTCCTTCTAGCACTCAAAT
Source organism: Amblyornis subalaris (assembly GCA_018881555.1). NCBI lineage: Eukaryota > Metazoa > Chordata > Aves > Passeriformes > Ptilonorhynchidae > Amblyornis > Amblyornis subalaris. Next base: position 370,166 of record JACAXG010000283.1, on the reverse strand, counting down.
CCTCGAAATATTTACTGAAGTTACCTTCCTTTGAATTCCTTCAACAGGAACCATTAAGCACTGCTCTCCAGGACAACAAATGGATAAATAGGCTATTAGTTTTCTCTCAAAAAGAAAATATATCAGTATTTAAATATCAACATATTATGGTTATTATGTTTAAAAAGTAGAAATCAGAAGATGCATGAAAGTTCTGTTCTGGAATAACAATATCTGGTTTTGCTTATTATTTCCTGTAAAGATTGTCAAGATAATATCTGATTTTATAGAATATTTCCAAATTAGGATTAGATTTTGTATACACAGAATAAGAGACAGACTTTTTGTCCTAGACTTCAGTCAGACAAGAGAGGTTTTGTTTCTCTTTTAAAGAGCAATTAAGTGACTTGCTGTTGTATGACTTTTTGATCATTTACAAATTGGATTCAGAATCTTTGATTTTCTGTTCAGTTCCTGATACACTTTTATTTCCTTTTGAACTTTTTCTCAGGATGCCTAGAGGCATATTTACAAGTAAGTAAATGAAGAGGAAAAATATATTTTAGGTTTCTAAACAAAACTTTATGACACTTTTCCAACAGAGAATCATAACAACATTAGTGCTTCTAATTTAGATAGCATTTCAGAGAACTACTAGTATTAAGAAACTATTCTTAATTAAGAAGTGCATTTTCACTACAATAGGTACTATAATTAGCTGTCAGTAGAAAATCCCAAGACATTTTTATAATGATGTAGATAAAAAAGATGAAATTGTGCATTTTGTCTTATTCATGGACCAACAATTAAAATTAAAATAAACGTCATAAATAATATTTTTAAAAAGAATTTGACTGAAGCATCTTGGCAACTGCAAGCAGAATAATGATCAATTATATCTCTAGGATCTAAGTGGTGCAATAATAAGATTCTCAGAATTATCTTTAAATGATAGATTTGTTTGTTGCACTCATAGGAAAAAATAGAAAATGAATTGCATTCAGCTAAAAAAATTATTCCATATTGAATTATTTTTCCTTTTAAAAGACAGTTGAAAATAAGGACAATCATTCCTCTGGGCAGTTTTAAAACACTGTGGCATCTGAAATAAATTAGTGAATATCACTAGAGAAATGGTAGGAAATAAAATGTGCAGATTTTTGGTAATAAAATGACGCACTGGGTTACTATCGAAATCAAACATCAGTCAAAGTAATAGTCTTGTCAGAATTATCACAAGAATTGGACAAGGACTACTGAAGATAACAACACACTTGGATTAAAGGTGAAAAAATGCAGATCTTGAAGGACTTTGTCTATGCAATCAATTTAAAACAATTCAGTAATAGAAGTATTACATTAAAGGGTACTAAAAATAATATTTATCTCCTTATCCTTGAAAAAAACAAAAATTATTTGAATAGGACAGATATAGTATGTAGGCATGTAAAAAACACTGGAATTAGTAGTGGAAGTTTATTGTATTATCAGTTTACCTAGTTTTTCAGTGTTACTAGTACATGTGATGGTATGGAATAAAGGAAGGAAAACAACAGAACACAGTAAACATACATAGAAGTTTATCAGCACATGTAACAAGACATTTGACTTAACAGGGTATTTGCTTTCTTAGGAAAGCAACAGTTTAAAGGCTAGAATCAAAAAGTTTGATTGTGATCATGGTAAATTAGAAGTAACTTCAGCAGATTATGGCCATTTTCTCTTTCCTGCTATTTATGTGGAAAAAGAATGTATGTATACATTCTTACTCAATCCAGAAATTATCACTTTGTAATCAACAAAATCTCAGGCTTATCTACAAAATGGCAGTCAAACTTTCCTAGAGGAAAGTTTTTCTCGACATCTCTCTGTTGAGAGTGTTTGAGGGCACTCTAATTATTGATTCACGTAATCTGCTCATTACAAATGAAACTCTGAACTTTATGGATATTAGGAAGATTGAAGAATAATTCTTACTCCTCTCTTCAACAGGGCTGCAAATAGAACTACCCTAGACCTAGAGGACAGCAGACTGACTTTATGGTGGCTTGAGAGGACAACACTGCAACTTTATGGTGGCTTGTGGGAATAACACATCTTAGTCTGCTTTTTAAATTTTTTAAGCACTTTTTAAATTATGAAAAGCTTTACACCTTCACTTTTTAGAGCAGGTTTTTGAAATTTGGCTTGGAGACAACTGTGAGATAAAAAAATAAAATGCACCACTTTTTCTTCTGAGATTCTGTTTAGGTTTGGGTGACATGTAGGTGAATTCAATGTCAGTTATCCTTTTGGTAAAGTTCTGATCGCATCTTAAGATAACGCACCAGGAACAGTATGAGTCAAGACATAGTCTACAAAGCATCTGACAATAATTGCAGCTAGTGGCACTGATTAGTTTTTCTCCAATTTGTTTTAATTTTATTATCGAAGTCCAATTTCTGAAACCTGAAATGTTGCTTTTAAAACCATTGCTTTTACTCAGAAACAGGGATGGGAAAAGAATAAATTTTAAAATAGTTACAAAATAAACATGTATCAACAGAGTTTTTTATTATTTTATTTATTTTTTGTTTAGAAAAGATGTGTCATTTCCAAGAAAAAAATGACGTGGGAATAAAAAGTCTGGTATGATGGAAAGTTCTTTCTTTACAACTTAAGATCTGAAAAGTGATAGCACTTCACGCTRACAGTAGAAGGAATCCCCTACACTTTAGGGAAGTCTGTGTTGCAGTGTAAAGAAATTAGCTAACAAATTCTTTATTTGTGTATCTGAGAAAAAAAATCTGATAGATGATAATATCTTACCTTAAATACTTGGTATGTCAGGAAAAAACGTTTTGGTATTGAATTAACTAAACAGTGAATTAATTAAATAGTAGGTGCTGGCAAAAATGTTGCTTGGTGTTACAATGCAAATAATGATATCCTATAAAATGTCACAAATCCATTTGCAGTTATAATCTAATTTTATATATCCTGCTGTTTTTCTACTTTCTATCACCTTCATCACCAAATTAGAACCAATATATTCCTGATGGCAACCAGGCATCAACCAAGCACCGTGTTTTGGAGATATTTTTTTATAATGCAGAGGCCACAAAAGACATCTCATGTAACATGTGATGTTCTCATACATTATTTCTTTTCTCCCTTCTTGTGACCTTCAGCAAGAAGAAAGGATGAAAGAGTAAGGAAAAAAACCTCTAACCAAACACCTCACACACTGGAAGATGAGATACTGGAAGAAATAAAGTCATATGGAATGTTACAAAAGCTGTACACAATTAAAATCAACTTTTCTGTCCTGACCCACAAGGATCATTAAGTCCAACTTCTCACCCTGGTGAGGTGGGCATTTTTTATCCCATATGCTGACTATATCAGGAAGCAAAAATCCTTCTAGAGTTTGTATTTCACAAAGTTGTTTTTCAAATTCAAATTTAGTATTGGTTGTATAATGGAGAATTTGTATATTATGGCATTAATACTGACTATCATTTGAGAGTTGCAAAGATAGTAGCAGTGTAATTCCACTTGCAAGAATTCTTTCTTCAGGGATTGCTGAAGCTCTGCTGAATTTGCGCTTTTCAGAAGAGAATGTGGCTTTTCAACAGAACACGTCAGAAGTCCTATGTTTCAGTTAGTTTGTTTTCTGTGTGAAGAGCAACCTTTAGAGCTGCACAGTACTAACTGAAAGAGGATATATATGCTTGAGAGAAGCTTACATAAAATCCACTAGAACCCCAAAAGAAAAAAACCCAGCTTGTCTTCCATTTGACAACTGCAGTTTAATGCAAAGATGAAATCAGGTATTTCTCATGATTGTCAAAATAGTGTATACAGTTGTGTACAGCACTATGATGCTAGACATATGTCCATAATTGAAGTCAGGTTGTGTCTACTTTTCATGACAAATGTTTTGTAAGAACCCATAGAGTGTAAATGCTACATGCTCTTTTTGCCTTTGCTAGAATTATTCTTGGTTTTGTATCCACCCCTTTCTAGCCTGAATAGTCTGTCTTCATCAGCTACATTTTTGTGTAGTATTCTGCCCTATGTGTAGTATTCTGCCCTATGTGGCCTGAGTTTGCAAAGGTTTTGGCCAAGGCTGTGTCACCTCATTACCCATTTGAGATTTCTTCAGTTTCAAACTGTTTGCAAGATAACGGATTCTGCTGTAGCTCTGGAACAACACCAGATTGTGCACCAAGTCTGACATATTCTGTATGCATCAGACCTGCAGAATATGTGCAGATCCATTGGGAACATGCATCACCTAAAGCAACCCCTTCTCACAGAGATAATTCAGTGCCTTATGTTTGCTCTGTGTTACTCTTGAAAAGTCTTTTGGATTGAAATCACCTTTTGCACAAAACATAACCATGATAATACTAAAGATCTGGATTCTACCTTTTTTCTTTTTTACACTAGAACAATCAAGCTGCAGTCCACCACCTATCTTCTTGACAGACAGCTACTGTCAAATCACCTGCAAAACCGAGAGAGTTCATTAAAGAGAACATATTTTTCACAAGGATGTCTTTGCCCCCAGTGAAAATACAAAACAAAGACTGCAGAAAAAAAGACATAGGAAAATAAAACCTGGAGGAATGGGCTCAGACAAGTGAGAAACATAGAGCTGGAGGAGAACAAAAAGGAGTTCATCCAGTAAATATTCTAAACCAGTGAAATTAGTCAAGACAGTTCTTTAAGCATATGGCAGAGTTAATGAGAGAAAAGGCTAAAAAAACTCAGCTCTAAAACCAGCTCTTAGGCATTTTGCATATGTGGCAATAATATAGAAATTGCTAGAAAATTGTTTGCAGCATCCATTTGTTTTGAGAATGTAAACCAGATTTTACTTCAAAAGCAATTTCATAATAATGACTTTTCACATGGAATAGATAAAGCAAAATTAGACAGGAAATTCAATACTGAAAATACTTCTTTGGTTTTATTCCAGCTGACGTCTTTGCTTCCTGGATGTCTGCTTTTCTTTTTTAATTATTTTTTTTTTTTCTATAGCAGACCTTTACCCTATTTGGCTTACATTTTAAGAACAAAGTTACTGTACCTTTCATTCCCTGATTGATATTTGCAAGCCAGCAGGTGCTAATGGTGCAGAAAAGTGCTTATAAGCTGGAGAGAACATTGTTGAATCACAGCATGAAGCCACAGATAATATGGATATATACACTCTAGTTTTACTGAAACAGACTTTGAACTGTCATAGATTTGGATAACAGTTGGTCAAATATTTCATTTCAGGGAAATTATTTTTTGTGTGTGTGTGTGCCAAAAGAAAATATGATGTTAATCCAGTGAGACTTGGGCCCCACGCTGCTTCAAATAAGATTAAAGGGATTGCCTACCAGGGTGAAGTTCTATTAAGTTTATAAATATTCATTGCTATATTGAAAAGTTTAAAGCAGACTGAATTTCAGTTAATTGCTCACAGAAAGTAATCTTCTTATTTAAAAGAATACTGTTAATTAGATTTTCAAGGAAGAAAGACTGGGAACCCAAGATTTTTGTACAAAGAGAGGGCTTCAGGCAGCTGAATTTTATGAAACACAGAAGTGATCAGATCTGTTATGAGGGTTAAATTAGTTACTAGTTTGGTGTGAAGACATTTTTTCAGTTACAAGATAGTATCAATATGTTTTTAAAGGATTCATTGCAAATGAATGTTCTCAACCAGTCAGAAGTTCCTGAGTATTGGTTTAAAAGCTACAGAATCCCTGGCCATATCAGACAAAAGAAAATTAGTTAAAAGACTTGAGCTATGTCATGAAAAAACACAGACTAGAGGTGTCAGAGTAGCAGAATAATCTGCATCAGAGGGGCTAAAAACAAACCAAAACAAAGCATGCCTCTGCCCTCCTACAAACCATGCTCCCCAGTATCAGTAGACAGCACAGCTCACACCAGTACTTTAATGAAGAGTGGCTACAAAATATCATCAATACTGAAAGAATCACTTGATAATAAATGTGTAAACAATGTTAACAAAGCAGCATTCTCCTTATAATGTCTTGCAAAGTGCACTAAATCTGTATTTCCAGGAACACCATTAACAAGGTTAATGTACGCCTGTACTATTGGGATTCAGTAAATGACAGGAAAATATCAGTGGTAATGAAAAGTACTGATGTAGTTTCTTTGCCAAGAATTGCAAATATACAGGGAGCTCGAGGTTAGAAGCTACGATTTGTCTCATAGTCTGTTTATCACAGCTGTAATAATCAGACAGTTGTCTATCCATTAAACAAATAAATAAATATATAATAGAAGACTCAGTTTGGCTAGGGGCTCTTCTGCAAGGGGAAGTAAATGAAAAATGAACCAGAATGTAAAATGAGAGGCCACTAACTTGTCTCAGTAACTCTCCAGAAGAGCATTCCTACTTTGCTGTAAGAGTGTTGCTGTGAAATGGATTTTATCATGCTTTGGAAACATATTCAGATGCAATGCATTAAAGTTTTCTTTAGTACAACATTTTCTTTGCCAAAAAGGCACTGTAAGAATGGCAACGGTGAAGTAAATAAATTTCTTCTCCTCATTAATTTCCACACATAGACGGTTTCAAAATAACATCTAGTTAAAATTTGTCACATAGGCTATGCTGGTAGAGAGAATCCACTTTGATTATTTACACCAAAGGTTAATCATCCTTTTAAAAAGGGTGTTTCTTTTTACACTTTGAACATATAGAACCTTGGCTTTCAGTTCTTAGTTCTTTTTTCTCTTCTTTTTAACTATTCAAATACAGAGGCCTTTGGTAGTCTATTATGAATATACTGAATGAAAAGAATTTTTAGTCAGTGGAGAAAGCTCTCATTAAGTTCAGAGGATTTGAAACTGCTCCAGAAAATCCTAAAAAGTTTTGTTACATTTTTTCATTCCTTCATGAAGTTTGTTTTCCAGTCTGCTGAATAATGAATATTTTGTTCAACATTGAGGGAAAAGGCACAGAATAAAACTGTTTGGTTCTGAGGGTTAGTGCATGACTACTTCTAGATTGTTATTAAAGTAGGAGTGAACCCAGGAAATAAATCTGTAATTACATGGATCCAGTTGTTTTAATATTTCTCACAGCTAACCGAGTTCTAGATCTTAAGTAGGACAGATATCTGCCTCACTACGAAGTTGTTGTGGTTTAACCCCAGCCAGCTGCCAAGCCCCACACAGCTGCGTGCTTGCTCCCCCACCAGCAGAACCAGCAAGAGAATCAGAAGGGTAAAAGCAAGAAAACTCATGGGTTGAAATAAAGACAGTTTAATAGAGAAAGAAAAGTCACTCACACAAGCAAAACAAGGAAAGCAAAACAAGGAATTCATCCACCACTTTCCATGGGCAGGCAGGTGTTCAGCCATCCCCAGGAGAGCAAGGCCCCATCACAAGTAATGGTGATTTGGGAAGACAAATGCCTTCACTCAAAATGTCCCCCCCTTCCTTCTTCTTCCCCCCACTTTGTATACTGAGCATGATGTCATATGGCCTGGAATACCCCTTTGTTCAAATTAGGTCACCTGTGCTGGCTGTGTCTCCTCCCAACTGCCCACGCCTCCCTAACTTCCTTGCCAGTGTGGCAGTACAAAAAGCAGAAAAAGCCTTGGCTCTGTGTGAGCCCTGCTCAGCAATAACAAAAACATCTCTATGTTATCAACACTGAGTTCAACACAAATCCAAAACACAACCCCATATCAGCCACTGTGAAAAAAATTAACTCTACCCCAGACAAAACCAGAACACAAGTAAAGGCAAATTGTTCCATTAAAGTTTGTTCTGCTTGGGTATCTGTTACGTTGGAAATAAGTTTTGGATAGTTCTGAAAGCATTGTTTCCTAAATTAAGTTCCCTGAGAGTCTAACTTTAGAAGCAGCAAAGAAAAAGTCAATTCTCCAGAAATACAATATGAAAACATCATATAATCCCAGTAATTGATATTTCCCTAACAGTTACATAACTATCTAAACTGCAATGAGATATGTCTCTGTTCTTTGAACTTCGGTTTAGAAGAACAGTAATAAAACAAAACAATAATTTAAAATTTTCTCAACCAAAAATAATAACCCTCAATCAAAAAGGTGAAAGAAAAAAACCCCTCTATACTTAGTTGAGATAGCTATGGTTTTAAAAACAGACTGCATATGCATATTTCTAACTTTTCCTTTTAAAATGCAAAAAAGCCTTCTCCTTCCAGTATCATAAATTATACAGAAAAAAACCCCTTAAGATGCTGCCATCTTAGTCCTTTTTCAATCTTGCCTGTATCTAGAAAATAAATGTGCTGATTCTGCTGTCATAAAATAATTATAAACTATGACTCACAAAGACAGCTTTATGCTTTGACCTATGCCACATAAGATGTTTTTTAAAAATATAATTGTTGATCTTAAGGTGTAAAAAAATGCCTACCTAAAAATTTCTAACTCTGTATATAGGAAATCATAGTGCAAATCAGACATTAATATATCTTATGGAAATCTCAGTGGAAGTGTATTCATGCTTCTGTAGAGGACAAGAAAAATATTTCTGTGTGCATCTATATTAGCTGGTTTTTTCCCCTCGGGAATATAAGTGCAATTATTCACAAATATTGCTCCAGAAATAAAGCTCTTTCAATTTTTTTAGTTTTGGGGTTCATTCCATCTTGGAATTATGTAAATCTTAAGGCCTCCAAACACACTTTAAGTATGCTACTTTTGTGCTGGTAGATAGTCTTACAGGCTCCAAGGCCTCCTCATGAAGATATCTATGAGATGCTTGTGATATTTGCAAACACTGATAATGATGTAAAACACTTTTCAAAAAATAATAGATTTTAAAATGACAGGTTTATTTTATACTATTTTTCTTTTTCTACAGCTGATTCTTTTTTTCCATAAACACTGGAGTTGTTTCAAATGCGGCCCTTTCTGCATTTTTTTTTTTCTTGGATATACAATTTCCTAGCAAATAGACATTGATCAGGAAAACTTTAGACACCTACACTTTATGTAAGTATTTCAGACAGTTTTAATTTCTTACTTCTCAATCTATTTAGCATGCTAGTTTGGTAAGTACCTTGCTGATAAAGTTCTTGAAGTCAATACTGAATAATAAAGTAAGATTTCTTTTTCATATAAATAATCAGTTTTTCCAGCTTAATTTGGGATTTCAAACTTATTGCAACCTAGGCTTGATTGGTGCACGTGTAATCATAAGTACTTTTGCCATAACCTTCTTACATCTGAAAATCAACTTTTACAAAACTCAGCTATTTGTATGGTAATATAATCCTATGGGACACAAACCCCAATCCCCTTTTACTTAATCTATGTAATTATGTATTGTTTAAAAAAAAAAGCTTGCAATCGACTTGAAGTCTGAGAGGAGGGCTTATGTGTCTAAAATATTATCTTTTTTTTTTTCCAGTGATATATAACTGGGTTCATAATAGTTCTTATTCATAACAAAGCTTTGAAAAAATGAAACTATTTTCTAAAAAAATAACACATTTCTTTTCAAATGGAATCAAAAGAGATGGGCAGGAATGTTCTTTACAAGTAGCACTGATGGTAAAAATCTCTGTGAAGGAACGATGATGCTAACCACTAGGTACAGATGCCTTAAGAACCTTTAACTCAGAGGTACATTAAATCTTTCGTAAACAATAAAAATTGTGCATTAACGATTTTAGGTTGTGAGAAATTTAAAATTATTTAGGAACATCAAGCATATTGTGTTTAAGTATATATAGCAGTCCTTACCTTAAGAAAGAGAAGCTCTTCGTGACCTTTCAGCAAATTTTACACAAACTGACCAAATGTGTCCTTTAAACAGTTTTTTTTTTGATGAAATACTGCAGAATTATCTCAAACAAATTTGTATTAGAGTACTTACTCCTGCTTTACTTAGTTTAGGTTGTGTGACATTTCTGCCTTATATATAAAATGGAAAAAAACTGGCAAACTGATCTTGAAGGTGTATGTGCTCCAATCACTAATCTTAGAGTTGGAAGCAAAAACCAGTGTTTTGCTGGCTCTTTTGAATTAACACAATACTTTTTATTCAAAGTGGATTACTATTCACTTGGCAGAAAGAAAAAACCACATACCTGGATACTGACAAAACAACAGAATATTTTTTGGGCCAAATTTCTGACATTAATTTCTTTCAAATGTTAACAATGAGAAATAAACTGCACACCACCATGAAGCTAAATGTACTGCCAATTTCTTTTTACTTAAAGGTTATAGCAACTGAATATAATTTTCTCTGGAAGGAGAAATTGGGTGGAATTAATACAGGCTTTGAAGAGAAGTGACGTCTGAAGTAAGAGTTAACTGCAGCACATTCTGCATCTTTCAGGTAAGGACATTACATATGAGGAAAAAGACACCATCTGTTTGCAGCCACAAACAATTTCTGACTGTAGATATCAAGAAAACTGGAAAAGTAACTGAACATATCCCTAAGGATATGTATCTGAAACAAATAACAAAATAAGACACATGGACTTTGCTGAAATACTAAGTATTGAGAACTTCTTTTGGAGTCATTGAGAGATGTATCTCTCAGAATTCCTGAAAATCAGATTGACTAGATAATTAATTAAAATTATGCTCGATTATCATATATAAATCATACTTTTATTTTATTGTGAAATTTTTGTGCATTACTTGGCAGTGGTCAATGGGGCACTTTGTTCTTGAATCATTATTTAGAGTTTTTATTATACAGTGACAAGGGACTGTATCAATAATCTATAAAAGGCAATAGAAAAAAGTTTGGTCTCGGAGATAAACATTGAAACAGTGCTTATTACAGATTAATGAGGAACTGAATCCTYATTTTAAAAGGCAAGGAAAAGTCTGCTTCAAATATAGAAAGAAAAAATAAAGACAGTAATCTCTTTCCCAATACATAATTACTTTATTTTTTTTTAAATTTCCATTATTTTTTAAACTATGCACGACTGTGTTGAACGTGATCATCTAGATATAGAACATCTGCCATTAAAAAATATTTAAACTGAAATAAAGTACGAAACAAAATCTTCTTTTGACATCTGATGTCTTAGCAAAATAACTGCAACTTAACTTTTACTTTTCCATATTTACAATCAAAAAATTCAGGGATGGATATTTAAGTTTAGTAACCTTCTAAAAATACTTTCAGCAAGGTTTTGAACTTGACACAAAAATTCTTGGAAAATTGTGAAATGAGGCAATTGGGTTACATTTTGGATAAAAAAACAGAATTACTTAGAACACCTTTTTCCCACCTGCAGCAGAGAAAAGGAAAAGAAAATCTGTAGTTGCAGATCTTGATAGTTCAAGATACCCAACATGAGACAGGAGCAATAGTGAAGCTGAAATTGATAGAATTTATAAAACACCCAGTATGTGCCAACCACCCTCTTTTTGACTAGTTCTGCTTTAAGGTATCTTGAGAGACTTGTTTCTGCATGTTTCTTCATGTGTAATAAATGCAAAATCCCAAGGTCAGAAAATAATATTACATCAGAGTATAAGGGAAATAAATATTTTAAAGAGGAAGGCTCGAGTTTATCAAATTAAAATATGACACAAATTTAGCAGTGCTGCCCTAAGCATGCAGAGTGAGTACAATTTTGATGGTGTTTTCCATGAGTAGGAAGCAAAATTTTGCTTCTTTAAAATGTCCAATGCTTATTAAAATTTTACCTGGATTATAAAAGTGCTGTATGATGTTCAGGTGCTACAATGTTTAACATATTCCTCCATTATCTCATATTTAACATGGTAAAACAATAATGGAGGGAGAAAAGAGCATCTATTGAGCAGCATTTATACTGAACATGGTTTCTTATAAATAATGGTCAGCAAAAAAAAGAAACCTTACTATGGATGTTCAAGACAATATGAGGAAAATGCATTAGGCATAAAGCAATGTAAAAACATATAAGAGCAACAGATTCACTGTTTGGAGGTCTATTGATGAACTTAGTTTTTTTAATTTACAAATTCATTATTTCAGGACATAGATCCTAATGTTTTTTAAACATGCAAAAATTAATATTCTCATATTTTCAAAACAATTTTTTTTTTCTCAGAATAACTTTAGAATAAAATCTTAGGAACCTTACATAGTAAGAGGAAAGAAAACCCCCACGATTTAAAATATCAAAGCAAAACTATTTTGATGGACCAAAACCATACTTATTCATTCCTGTCACTATGTTTTGATGATTTGACATTTTCACACCATATTTTAGGCCATGATTATGGATTTTTAAAAACTTCTTTAACAATATTTTAGTTTTATCCCACAGAAACATAAGGTCCACCACATGTTCTTACATCTTGAAAGAGAAGATAGATTTTGTTCTTGTGATGACACTATAGAAAGTGGATCGATGTATAAAAAAATAAAATAAAATGTGGTGAGTATATTCGTTTAATCTGAAGTCAAATCATACACTCAGTGTTGATGTCATATCGGTGTGTCATGTTTTATAGGACTTAAGATTTAACAGTGAAATTGTGTTTTTACATTCTTATTTTAAATTGATGTTCATGAATTAGTAATTTTCTGTTTTGAGTGAGGAGAATATGAGACAATAACCTTGGATTTTCTAACACAAAATAAAGAAAAATATTCCTATGGCTTAGAGTCATAAAAGTAAAGGAGCCATTTCTGACCTTTTTTCCATTAACATTATTTGTGCAGGGTGTAAGACATTATGCTGTGGTATAAAGTTTTACTTTACAGCTGGGACAGATTTCTAAAACATAATTTTGCCTTCCTCATTTAGAAGAAATACAGCTTACCAAAAATAAAGTTTAGTCTGTTGTATCAAACCACAAATAATGCTCAAATCATCATGATTTCTAGCTTAGTGACAAAAACATTTTATTCCAGCTGCCAGAATGAATTTTCAATCCCTGCAGATCCTCTTTAGTACTGCCACTGAGGCAAACAAGATGATCTTCAGCTGAAATCCATGTGCTCCGTCTAAAGTACTAGTAAAGCACTAGTTTTAGTATTTACCAGTAAAAAGGTAGAGAAGAAGAAATACAAAAGAAGATTCTATTCATGCAGGTAAAGAAAATGAGCAAGAAAAAAAAAAGAAAAAAAGGAGAAAAAAGGCAAGCTTAAATCTTCTCCTCTATCAAGGAAAAAAACTGCTTATGAAAGAGCCAGTCAAAAAAGCTTTTGCATAGACTTTTCTGAACAACATCACACCCCCATTCTTCAAGATTATATTTGCTAAATCTGATAGTGAAAAATTGAATTGTTCTGTAATAGAAAGGCCAAGTATTTTTATCAAATGAACATAAAAACTGGGATCAACTTTCCTCTATCAGTCTTGCTATAATTTACAGAAACACAGTGGGTTTTGTCAATATATTACAGCATTACAGCTTTCACACTTGCTTAACACATCGCAGCATGGCGGGTATGAAAGCCATCATGCTCAGGATGAATAGCTGATGAGAATGCAGGCCAAGAAAAACCTGTTCCATGTTCTTAATATACCAAAATCACAAGAAATTCATAGGTAACTTGACATATTCTATTAGTGTAGGGGATATTAGTGTAGGGATACTATTGATAGATGTAAAGAGAGATAAGAAGTTCTGTGGCCAAGGTACTTTCTTTAGGCTTTTGTACTGCAGTAAATTTTCTCAAGTTTTTCCAATTTTATCTCCATTACTGTCATGTATGCCATTAAATTAAAAAAAAAATCAGAGGAAAAAAAGGTAATTGACGGTTCTCCTTTAATTGCTAAAATTCCTGGAATGGAGTAATTTTCAATTTCAGGTCTTTAAAATGGGGCTCAGGGAGCCTGTAAGAGATTTTACCTACTTTCTAAGTGTTTTAATAATTTAGGACTACTTTAATGGCATTTTATGAGACAAATGTATATATACATGTCAGTATAATATTTTAAATGACAAAGCAGGACTTTATGGTAATTGTTGCTAATTTTGAAAAATACTCAAGGAGTTCACAGTGTTTCAAGTTACCTATATGTGTGATTGCACTACTTTGAACTCTGCCTTGTAACATAAATATTCAAGCAATCACTCCAAGATATGTAATATTACACTTATTAAGTGAACACACACTTAGCAGGTTATAGCTATCAATCTAATTGTTTAATATTTCTGATAGCAGCTGATAGCTATAAACATAAATTCTCAATTATCCTTGTTTACATGATTTGAGGATCTGGACTCAAGTATGCAAAATATTTTATATGTGGTTTTCAGGAGCTATGTTTGTCTAAGGGACTTCTGGTATTTAAAACTCTTTAGAGTATTCTTCTGCTAAGTGCAGCACTGGCTTTAAAAGGTCAGAAAGCAGGTGAATTTGTAAAATTGCATGATTTCCTTCAAGCTGGTATTTTGTGGACGTACAAACTAAGTAATGGTGGGCAAGGAAGAAAAGGAATATGTTAAGCAATGTGTTAAAAAAAATAGTATTAAGCAGATTTTTCTCACCTTATCTTTCCTTTGCTCTCTATTAGCTACTTTGATTTCATGTACTTTAAACAGCTTCTAAATATCAGTTTGTTAAAAGTTATGTTAAATAGTCTTTTATCATTAAAACCACCATATATAGAATTAATGCTATCAATGTTGTATTACCATAAGTGTTTCCCTGTCGATATATGATGTTACATTACATTATGCCAATTTCAAACACTTATTTTATTTGACTGAATGTCTTTAATTTTAATAGACATACAATTAGCATTGCATAACATCTGCTGATATTAAATAATACAACTAAAATTCCTCCACAATGAAAGTATCTTTCACTAAACACATCAGCAGCTACTGTTAGAATTCTACTAGCACTTAGAGTAAAACTTCTTAAAAGAAGACAATCACACAAAACCTACTTTACCATCTATCGTAACATCACATGCTGCTTTCAGACAAAGTATGAACTTTGCAGCCATGTGCACTGATGAATGAACAGTATTTTAAATTGATGTGACACTGATTCCATGCTAAACAAACTGGCATTTCTGTGGCCAAAGACTGTTCCCCAGCCCTTGGGGAGAACCTAGCCTCGTTATGAGAATACTTAACTAATGAGCCAATAACTTGATGTTCCAGACAAACAATACAGATTATAATTTAATTAGCCAGACAGGAAAAAAATTCAGACGTATCTCTGTGGTTGTGCAGCAATTAACATGTTATATGAATGTGCCCAAGCACAGAGGATAGAAAATCATTTTGTGGAAATAAGTTTAGGAGTGGTCATTGTATTTCTGTTCAGTTATAGACTGCAGTGAGAAATTTTTGTAGAGATTTTGTTTGTGATTCCTTTTTGCAATTTTGTTTATATGTAAATTTTGTTTCATGCAAACCGTGACACAGAAATTGTATTTTCTTTATTTGGTATTAGAAAACCCCAAGTCTTAGCCAGATTTCTCTGAAAACTTCCTTAGCCCTCGAACTTATTCTTTTGATGCCATGAAATGTAGTATTCAGTTAGGATGGAAATTGTGTGATATTTAGTCTACCTTGCTAGAAAACAAATAGGCAAAATTTAAGGGCATTTTAATTCTTTCTAAAACCAAAAGAAGACACAGAACATACGCAACATTCACCCAATTTCAAGAATGACTATAAGAATAGAAATGAGGACTTAGTTTTGCTTTATGTCAGATGAAGCTTTTGTTTAGATAGGATCAAAGTGCTGCCAAGTCCATATATACAACTAGAATTTATACTGAATAAAAATATGTAGATAGAAGAAGTGAATAAGCTTCAAGTAGCATTGTAGTGAATAAGCTTCAAGGAGCATATTTAAAATAATGCAGCAGACAAGACGAATTTCAGTTTGTTTATCAATAGGTATTATTTTAGATTGCGTGGTCTGATTTGACAAAAATGACTTACAGAGAAGTCTCATGTATGGAACAGGAGAAAGTAAAAATGCACATGAAAAACGACTTACTTATTCAACTCTAAAATTAAAAAAATATTGACAGCTAATTTAAAAAATAAAAAAATAAAACTACATATATACGTAAAGAACACTTTTTGAGACATCAAAAATCATCTATAGAAAGAAAATATTAAAACTTTTGAGCATACAGAATGTGTAATACTATAAACATAATCTATCACGCAGGCAGCATTTAAACATCAAATCTTCAGTAAAAAAAAAATTGTCTTGGTCTATGGCAACTCTGCAACATCAACAATTAAATAAATATATATATATATACACAAATGCATAAATTCCATTTCCCCAAAATAGGTACAAGAATAAAACTCCACATGAAGAAGGAAGGAAAACAAGGAACTGAATGAAAACAAACCAGATTGTGCTGTTGACGCTATGAAATGTTTGATATTAATGTGCACCACAACATGTTCTAGAATAGTAGGCGTATTTGTTTTACCTTGGTCACTGGGGAAAGTATCCAAGTTTATGGAGTCAAGTTTTTGTAAAGTCTCCAAGCATTGGTAATATTGAAGATTTTTGGGACTTCTTTTTTTTTTCAGATGTGGCTCACCGAGCATTTTAGTGTGTGAAATCCATTTTTTATTCCAGTTTGAGAATACTAAGATAATTTGTTATGCAGTAGGGAAGACTTTTTTTTTTCCTAATCTGTAATATTCTATGAAGATATTACCCAAATATGACCTGTCTGGTAATAGGACTAAAATTTCTTCTTGGTATAATATGCAAATTGTCTATTTCATAGACTTCAGTTTTTTAAAATGCACATTGTTCATTGCTGGAGATAAGATGCTAAAGCATTTCACTGTAATTATTAGCTTTCTTTTGTAACTTGACATGTACAATAAAAAGGAGACTTTAAAAAGGTAATCCCTCTTAGCATCTCCTCTCTTAATTTAAAAAACCCCAACAAAATCTATCACTAGATGGATTGGTTGTTTAGGGAAGTTTATTTTTCCTGGCATCAGATTTCCTTCTGTTTGATATGGAAGGAAATTAGAGATCTGACTAAGTAACTTGATGGATGTAATGAAAGCACACCACCTACAAGTGGTTAAATGAAATCTTATTTCATGTAAGTAACAAAGGATTAGAAAGCCAATTTCTCTTTTACAAAAGGTTATGTTAAAGGTTATTCTATTTCTTCAGAAGTCGTTCTGAATTCTGCTCGATTCACTCTTTATACTCTGTGCTGCATATCGTCTTAACCTTAAGATTTCCGTCACTTTCCACATTCTAGTGCAGCAAGTTCTCCATAAATATAGGTCAAATTCCCCTCCTTTATGGTGTTATCATTCTGGGAAAATGACGTTAAAATGAGTGAAATTACTTTGTAAACCAAGCTTTTAGAGAGAATATGAGAATAATTAGAATTAATTTGCTTGTACACAATGTTTCATAATATTTTATATGCTTGCATCTGCTTTATTGTCGAAATCAATTTTGCTAGTATTTCATCTCAGGCATCAAATTATTTCTTTTTAGACCCTAGTCTTCATTGTAGAATGTGATATGAGCATTTGCCTTCCACAAAGATGAAACTTAAAAATAGCCTATCCTTTTCTACATCCAAACCTTGAAGAAGCCTCAGTTTTCTGTAACTGATCTAATTGGATTGTACTAATTGGATTGATAAGGCTTGAAGGGTTCACATATTAAACTTGTGCATTCGTCTTAAATCTTCTGTTGTTGTTTGTCTTTAGTTAAGGGCAGCTACTGCCCATAAAGCTCACAACACTATCTTATTTTGTGGAAAAACTCTTTGTAAACAGGGACAGTAATGCCCAAGTAGTGCTACAAAAATTGCAACTGCAGCGACTGCAAATATGTTTGAACTTTGTCTACATCTTTTGATCTAATAATATCATGTCATTCAGAGTGGTATATGAAATTAAATGTCACATATGCAGAAAATCTGTTAAATGCTGATCTCAGAGGAAAACCATTTTGTGATAAAAAGTCAGTGTAAACAAATACACAAGATGACAGAAAGCACGCTGGTTAAATACATAGTTTGAAAACTGGTCCTTCAAGGACTGTAGCAATCCATAACAACATTTAATCAATAAAAGGGTTATTTCATTAATTTCATTCTCTCCTACTCTCTTTTTCTAATTCCTTCCTTCTAATTTTTCTTCACTCTTTTGCTCTTTCTTCTAATGTACAAGCTTTAACTTAGTCTTAAAAAAGATACTTTGAGGGACTGCATTTATTTTCAATAAATTTAACCAAAGGAAGCTGATTTTGTTGTTTTGAACTCAATATGTAATACTTTTAGAGAGATATTTGCATTCCAGGTTGAAAATAAAGTGTGGGATTTTTTGCATTATCAATCCTCTTCTTCTGATAGTGCTGAAGATTCACTCCAGAGAACCTGCTAATTCTTATTATTTAGCTCTTTCACCACATTCAAAGATCTCCAAAGATGACACTTATTGCTTCAAATGTGCACAACACCTTTGCACAGATGAAATAAGTTTGCGGGCAATGAGAACAAATTTACTGTGGCACTGAAGTTTCTCTGAAATTACTCTGAAAATGTGTTTTCATTTTTTAGTAGACAGTATCTTTCTTATGAGAAAGGCCAATATACAGTAAACCTGTTGGTAAACATATTGACACTTTCTTACTTTATTTTTGAAGAGAATAAAATTAGAGGGGAAATGTGGAACAAAGAGCTACACACAACATATAGGGAACATGTGAGGGGGAAAACATAACTCAGGTTGCTATAAATAACCTATTACAAAATTTATATAGTGAGAATTCATTGTGTCACATATTTTGTTGGGAATCCTGCATATTTAAAGACATTAATCCTGTTTGCTGTTTTATTTATTTATTTATAAGCATTTTCAATGTGAAATGCACTGCTAGACAAAGAATCAGAATGCACAGTGGATATAATGCAAGGTTTTTACATTTTTTGCGTACTTTATTTCCATTCCTTTTATGAACAGCATGCTATTGCATTTGTATGGAATTGTAAGTTCATACATATTTAAACTAACTTCTCTTGGCAGCATAATATAGAATTGTCATTAATCTTATAAATTTCAGTGAGCAAATGACTTGTTTCTCACCTAACAATAGCCATTAATATGGCATCAGCCTGAAACGTGTTTTACCTTGAATACTGCTGTAAAGTAACCATCTCAATCTTCTGAACTGGTACAGAATCGTGAAGATTGATGGAGAGAAATACTAGAAAAAAATTAAGAGAAGAGTAGAAGTAACATTCTGAATGAACACTGCTCTTGTTCTGCTGGAATAGTGTGTTAGAACTCATGAATTCACTTAAATACTGGCTCTCCTAAACAGGTATTATGTGAGCAGCCACAAGACAAATGAACAAATTATTGATTGAGCAGCATCTTTGAAAGCCCTTATTGCTATCTAGATATTAAGCAAAAATTTAAGATAGCTTAATAAAAAGAAAAAGGCTCTTGACTTTAGACTTCTACGCCTACATTGTTACTTACCCCTGATCAGTACTCAGGTCTGGTGGGTCATACAGTTCAGTACCTCTCTGTCTAACTAGAGAATACTTTAGCGTGTGATATTGTCTGAGCAGCTAATCAGCAGTGACCAGATCTACTAATTTCAACTGATTCTAGTGCATCTCATCTTTGTGGGTCTCTCTCTTGGTTAGATCAGAATGGGATTTAGAAAACAAGTCAGAGTAACACAGTCCTGCAGAAGTACTCAGAGAAAGTCTTCCATGTAAGACAGAAATTCTTCAGGAACTGTGTTTGTGAATACGCTGTTCATTAAATACTGCTAGAAAATCTTATTTCGTATACAATCTTCTTTGCTAGATGAAAAAGAGTACTATTTCAGCTACCTCACAGAAGCAGCACCGTCACCTGTGACTGTATTATACAAAAGCATAAAACTAAAGCTGTATGCTGGTATATATAAGCTTTAGCACTCAAGAGCAGATTTTCAGAAGAATCTCAAGTAAGTAGAACCACTTGTGTAGCTAAGGCTCCTAAACTCCAGGATCAGATAGGGTTTATTCTCAGCATCCTGTTACAGTGTGGGTTTTCCTGCTTCTAACATATGTGTTGTGTATCAGTTTTGCAACATAACTAAAATTTCCCTGTGCCTTCCAGAAAGTCTTAGACAACTTCAGGTTTGTGACTGCAATATCATAACTAGATGCTAATTCCAGCACCTACTAAATAATGCTTTGAAGACCTCAAAACCATTACTGGATATAGCCACTTGTCCGTGAGGCCAGAGACCAGTGCTGGCTTTTTTGGAGTGTTATGGTTTAGTATGTCTTCATTTTGCTTTCTTTTTTTGCCTAATGGCAACTTAAACCAAAACAAACCTCTTGAAGATATGTTGTGTGCCACTCTCTCCCTCTAAATTAATTTTTTATGACCTTTTTTTCTTTGTTCACTTACTCTTTGAAGGTCTGTATTTAATCTGAAACATGAGAACTGAATTGGATAGTGCCCATTACTTTTAACAAGATGTTCAAAATGTTCAATGTAAGCAGACTCGGACATACACTTCTGTCCATTTATCACTGCTTTGTAAATTTATAAGGATGTTTATAAGAGTGTTAGAAACTCTTAAACAGAGTGTTAGAAACACTCTTAAAGAGTGTTGAAAGTACTGTGGTTCTATGTGATACTATGGACATAGGTTAAATGAACTAAGAATCTCTTCTCTCATCTCTGAATCATTTTATAAGATGGAAAAAAAATGGAAACTCTAAAGCTTCCAAAAGATTAGGGTAAAAAAAAAAAAAAGAATCAATCTACTTCATAAAGTTCCACATTAATTTGTGTGAGTCACTGTTGACATTGCTACAGATCTTCCTCTGGCCCATGTCTGTTATAGCACCCATCTGCACAGTTTGTCCTTCTCAGTGTTTTACCAGCTCTAGAGGTATATCAGATTTTGGTTAAAAAGCTAACCTTAGCAGTGCTTCTGCTCTAGCTATTTATATATCCTATTTATATAGTAAACATATCCTATCTACATAAATGTGCTGGTTTTGACTGTTCATTTTCCTGCTGGTAGCTAATAAAGAGCTGTGTGTTTGGTTTGTGCTGGAAACAATGTTAATAACACAGGGATGTTTTGGTTATTGCTGACTAGTGCTGACACAGAGCCAAAGCCTTTTTTGCTCCTCACCGCACCCCACCAGTGAGCCGGCTGGGGGTGCACAAGGAGTTGGGAGGGGACGCAGCTGGAACAGCTGACTTCTGCTGACCAAAGAGAAATTCCATACGGTGTGGCATTCTGCTCAGCAATATAACTGAAGGAAGATTAAGGAAGGGGGTGAGGTTTGGAATGACTGCATTTGTTTTCCCAAGTCACTTTTATGGGTGATGCAGCCCTGCTTTCCTGGGAATGGCTAAACCCCTTTCTACCCATAGGAAGCGGCAAATGAATTCCTTGTTTTGCTTTGCTCACATGCACAGCTTTTACTTTACCTGTTAAACTGCCTTTGTTTCAACCCAAGTGTTCTCGCACCTTTCGTCTCCAGTTTTCTTGCCCATCCTGATGGGGTTGAGGAGAAGAGGGGAGGAAGTGAGCGGCTGTGTGCCGCTTGGTTCTCAGCTGGGGTTAAACCACAAAAATAATCAATAAAACACCTTGATGTTAGAAATGTTCTGACTTGTAGTGCCTTGAAACAAATGTTTGAGAAGTGTCTATGATGGATGTGGGCAAACACAAGCAGCTTTTCTCAACTTGCTGTTTACCGGAGAGACAGAGCAAAATTAACTTATGTTCAGGCAATTGTTCTACAATCTATCTAGTATCTAGTTTGTACGTATGGTATGTTTCACATTTACTGGAAACACAAATACATCTAAAATGACTGACTAATATTTAGCCAATGAAAAAGAATAAAAGTAAAACAAAAAATAAGGAATGCTTAAATTTAGTTAGGATATTGTCTCCATCTGGATTGCTCATGCAAGGTAAAGCTGCTTTTAAATTCATCTGTGACTGCTTTCCTTAAGTATTCTTGACTTGTAAAATGTTTCTGTAATAGACAGAGTTGAACATATATTTAGATACCTTAAAATGTGAAATCATGTTGGTTTTTGTTGGGGTTTTTTTTTCTGTTAAGTGTGTGTTAATTATATGTCCAGCTAAACTTACTGTTCCATGTATATATCTATGTTTTTCAAACAAGCTGATAGTTTCAGTTACTCGAAAGTTTAGCTGTATTGAAGGGCATTTCTATCTTAACTAAAGCCACATCTTGGAACATCTTGTGATTTAACTATTAGGTGATACTTGATATTTCAATGAATCTTATAAATCTGATTGGTTATGGCCAGCCAGAGTTAATTTGGAACTAGTATACTGTTACAAAAGGTATTAGAATCTGCTCAAACAGTAAGCTTGGGAGAGTTACTTGTTCTCATAAAATAGTACTTCACTTTTGCATACTAATTGAATTGTGCTCTGTTTTAAAAGTAAAGACAACTTACTTACCCTGAGGATACATTTTATTATCATGTGAAATATAGAATGCTATATTGCTTCAGGAGATAAAAGCAATTTTCCTCTGAATCCCTCTAGAAACTACTGCATCAGCTTACCTAGTCATCTAACAACTGTGAGGGCTAGCTTTGAATAAGTGTTCTTCAGTATTATTGATTTGTGCAAGACTTGTACAAACTAAATATTTAATGAGAAAGGTGATTTTATATTTCTTCTAAAGTTAAATAAAACTAAATTTTAGTTGTTATGAACAGATATTACCTCACTGTATTGAAAGTTATAACATCTTGTGGTGGGTTAGCCCTGGGCAAAACCACAGTGGAGAAAATAAGAAGAATAACCAGTCTATAGGTCAAAATAAGGCAGGGAAATTGCTTATCAATTACCATCATCGGTGAAACATGGTTTACTAGGGAAAAATGAACTGACTGCCGGTCAAAATAAAAATGTAATTATTAATTCAAGCAGAAGGAAATAAAACAGGAAACATTGAAGCAACACCATTAGTACCCTGTTTTCTAGGCTTAGCTTCGCTCCCATCTCCTCTGCCTGCCCCATCCTCATCCCATCCCTGCAGCATCACTGGAAGAGGGAGCTGCAGCCAGTCATTATTGTCTCCACCATCATCTCCATAATCATCTCCATTATCATCTCCATCACATCAACTCCACCAGTCCTTTTTCCTCACACATTTCTCTTCTCTAGCATGGATGTTTCAGAGAATATCTGCTCTGGTGCCATGGATGTCCTCCTTCACGTAATATTGTTGTTCTCCCTATTTTCTGTTCTTTCTTAGATGCACTTTCCTAGAGGCAGCACCACCTTGGCTGAGGTCTGAGCCGTGCCCTGCTATGTCCCCAGGAACTGGCTGGAGCTGGCCATGTGCAGCACGGGGTAGCCCTGGCCTCTCCTCACAGARGCTGCCCTGCAGCCCTCACTGGGCACCCACACTCTAATCTAAAAATAAAATTGGTAACAGTAGAAGTTGTACAGAAATACAGATGCCTTTCACTGGCTTTCCAGCCTTTAGGCTTTTTCTTTTCTAAATGTTTGTTATCTTCTGTGAAAAGTCCTTCAGACACTTGAAAGGATCCCCACAAAATCTTATCTGATCTCCTAAATTTCCATCAGTTTCAAAGTCCATGTGGACTGTAACCCATCAGAGCTCATTGCCTAATGGTGTTAATGGTAATTCATTTCTTCTTTTAATTAAACACAGATGTAGATCTAAAATTTAAGAAAATAGGAAAAGCTGTATTCCCATGCCAACCTCATAATTTCCTTTTTCTGCCACACTGCAGGGTCATTGACAGTACCCCAGAGTCTACCACAGATGCACATTAATTACCCATTCTCTAATTATTAGGATATCGGGATAACTGTTCAACCATTCATTAAGCTTTCGTCTTTCAAAGCTCCAGAGACGTGCAAGATCACAACTTGGCAATTTTAATTGAACCCTATTAACTCATAAAAACGTACAAAAAGTGTAGTTACCAATAAAGAATCCTTTTTCATTTTGTCCACTAAGCCCACAACATACAAATGATCAGTTTTGGTGCAATCTATTTGGACATGCAACAATGCAGCTGCTCATAGAATGTTAATTATTGGGAAAATATCAACAGGATTAGGGAAGAGTCCTGGTTGTTAAATTACCAGTTGAATTCCCCATCGAAGTCATGTATGGAGGCAGTTAGCTAAATAAGCAGATCTAAATAGGATGATTATCTAAAAAGTTAGAATATTAACAAGAAGAGGCCTGTGAAATTAACAGAGATGCTAACGACAAGGAAAAAATACCTTAAACTTTTCTGTGATTTATGTATTTTCAGGCTAGAAAGTGAAATTTTAATATTTTAAAACATTTTTCCCAACATCCTTCATTATTAATATGACTGAAGGAAGTGTTATGACATGAATGAATCAGTCACAAAAAATGAAGTCTTGCTTTTTAATATCAGTATTTTTCTTGGGACTGCCACACCTTTTATTTTTAACTTTCATTTGTTGTAAAAATGTCACATTTAATCATCTCCTGTTTTTAATACACTTGTGAGATGTCATGATGATTCTCATTTGCTCTGGTATTGGTTTCGGTTTCACACTGCAGCTTCAAAGTGTATCTTTTCTTCTGCATTATTGGTATAGGAACCATTGCTACCTATTAATACAGTTAGCATTACTTGATAAATATATGAGTTCATTATTTGTGGCTTGTAATCTACGTGTCGTTTTCCAGGAGTCAGAATCCACTCATGGATTCTTGGCATTTCTTAGCAAATTCCCTGTCTTACTTGAAGTAATCACGTGTTTTCAAAGCCCTTCTCAATATATTCAGCAGGATTAATTATGTACCTAAGCAACTTTCAGAACAGAAACAATTATGATGTGGTGTTATTACCACAGACATATCCAACAGTCCACAAAAATGTACGGTTACTTCTATTTGTTATGTTACCTATACCCGAGTAGTCAGTGACTATTTTCTTGTACTTACTTGATCTATTMGTATATTTTTAAAGCTCTGTAAAATTCCAAGCAAAGAAAATTTAGGCTAAGTACTCTGATTCATACAATTAAGTTAAATAGTTGCAGTTTGAAATACATGTATAAATATTTTGTCTTTAAAGTTATAGTGAAATTAACTGTTGAATACTTGTCATTAAAATAGATACTACATTTTTGTCAACTTATTCTAACTGGTTTGCTAGAGCTTACTTTTGTAATAAGCGTAATGCTAAGCCATAGTAATAAAACACTCTTTACAATAGGTATTCATGCAAGTTTGTCATAAATGAACAATTTTTGCACTCTATAAAACTTAGCTTAATATAGAAATCCTTAGCAAATGTGGGAATTGCCATTTAAAAAAGATATAGAAAATATAAAGGGAGGTTCTTCTCCTTGCTGCGTATTTCTGGATACTGGATAACCATGTTGTATCAAATGAGATTCAGCTGGACAGTTGCCTTGTGCTAATCAATAAACAGATTAACTCCATACAGTTGATTCTGCTTAAATAAGCATATGATGCTTACTGCAATTAATCAGAAAAAAAGAGAACACAACATATGTTGATTGATCCTGTCTAAACTTATCCAGAAGAACCTCTGCTATCTTTTGCATTTTGAAACAGTAAAAGAAATGTGCCAGGAAATTGCTCAATCTTCTCTCTGGTCTGTAACATTGACTGCTTCTTGATTCAGCGTCTTTATGGTTTTTTCCTCCTGATCAGTTAAATCAGGATTACACTTGATTACTGACTACACTTGAGTGTAATCATACTGCCTTTATTAGACGTTTCCCTCGTTTGGTTATTTGAGTTCTAAGATTACTACAAATCTTTCCCATCAGAATGAATTTCTGTTGCCCTTTGTAATAAACAAAAGTAAAAAATCACGGAATTAATTACACATAGTTAATGCCTTAAATGGGATGTTGGGTCACTGAGAGAACAAAACCAGGAGAAAAATAAAATCTTAGTAACAGTCAAAATGCTGAGATAACAAAAAATAGCAAACAAAATTACACATATTGCCAGACACAATTACAAAAATTGTGACTCAGAGCACAGTGCTCGTAATACCAAGGATGTGGGTTTGGTCCCCATATGGGCCATTCACTTAAGAGTTGCACTCAATGATCCTTGTGGGTCCCTTCCAACTCAGAATATTCTGTGATCTGTGGTTTGGTCTCCAAACCCCATTCAATACTACAGTTTCCATGGAAGATGAGTGCATAGCCAGCAGAGGTGTAGAACAGGTTTCGGGTTCTATGCTATCTTTTGGGCTGGGCTCAATCCACCCAAGGCCTAGGCAATGCCAGCAGCTTGCTCATCCCATGTCCTAGCAGACCCTCCAGAGTGGGGCTGCACATCATCCTACACAGCTGGCTGGGCCTGTCCCCGTCCCCCCACAGGGGCTGGTTGCCAGGGCTGGCGGCCACAGCCTGCCCCGAAGCACAGCGCTCATGAAAGAACGCATCCCTTTCAGGAAAAATATGGAATTTATATTCTAGAAGAGACAAAGTGAAATGAATGTTAAGTTTGTCCACCTGTAATTTGAAGTGAAACATTAAAATAAGTTTTAGAACCCACTGTCCAGAACTTTATTTCTTAGTATAGTCTACCTCTGTGATAGGCAGTGTCTTAATTCTGTTTTAATAGGAGTGCCACTGAGCATGGCAAATTTAAAAGATATTTGATCCTAAAATTAGGAAGGAATAGAAAGATGGCAAGAAGGAAGCGAAGAATTTATTTAATATCTTATACTTCCAATTAATGAAGCAGAGGACTACATCATACCACTATAGTTGTTTTGATGTGAAAATCATTTTTAATGGGATATTTAGATGAGCTATTCTTTATTATTCTTATTCAATTATATCTGTATATATCACTATGTATTAACATCCTGTACAAGGACTTCATTTACATTTAATTAGTTTCTCTGTAAAATGATTTCTGGTTTTGAAATGATGCATTTGTACATTACAGAACAATCAAGTTATCAGCCTCACTGGCAAAGATGAATTTGGAACTCTGAGAAGTATGATGAAGTATGTTTTCCATCATTAAAATTACCTGCAAATTCTTCAGCACTGTCAAAATGTCAATGGCTCTTATTTAATTTGTTTATGACTAGCAGGAGTAAATGGGTTTGCATAGTAAAACGGAATTTTCAAGAAAGTTCATCTTTCCATGAGTGGAATGTTTGCTGGAAATCTAAGAAATCACCAGAATAAATGTGTCTATATTTTATAGGTCTTTGCCTTCCTACAATGTGCAGTCTTAAGGTACGCATAAAAATGTTGTCGGTTCTAATTAAACCTGATGGATCCAAACAAATTTACAATTAGTGCACTGACATGTGAAACAGAATATTATGAGAAAGGAAAGTCTAAGCTTAATTTTTGTTTCCTAATTCTTTATTCTCACAAGAACAGTGTCGAAGATGGCAATCTGAGAATGACTCAGTAAAATAACCAAGTAGTTCCCTCACATGAGGGAACAAAAAAACCTCAACAGAGCTCAGTGAAATTCTGCGGTCACTATTTTCACACACTTAATTCTGTCCAAAGTGCTAAGAAGTAGTTTTTAACTATTGAAAATGCTACAATTGTATCCTCTACCATCTGAGGGACAATAGGAGAAGTTCTCTGTTCTACACAATTTTGTGATTTTTAGGAGAGCTGGAATGCAAACAGGTGATATTAGAAATCTGTTCTTAACACAGCTCTGTAAGGTTAAGCACATCTTCCTTCTCAAGGGAACAGTTAATGTTGCTTTTAATGGGCAAATCTTGAGTTTCTGCAATCTAAAATACAAATCATCATGTTCATCTGGTCTAGAGCCATGCCTGAATATTAGTGAAAAACATGAACAATTAATAACTAGCAAGCTTATACTGATTGTAAAATGAAGTAAATGCAAACCTCACATTTCCTTGGGAAAGAAAAAATTTAAAAGAGAAAAACACTTCCAGTGCCTTTTTTCCTGAACAATGGTTATTGCTTGCAAATCAAGCAAATTTGGATTTTGGAGTATTAGGACATAAAGGGCAAACGACTTTATTAACCCTGAAACATTACTATGACAACAACTTACATCATTTATAGTTACTCATCTTTTTTGATGCCAAGAAATGTGTTATGTTTGTGTTCCCATTTGATATAAAAAAAAAAAATCACTAAGCCTTAGTCCTGTTTTGGGCTTGTCTATATAGTGGGAGAGTATGAATGTTGTGAATTGACCCTCAGCAGCAGCTAAGCACTCACTCAGCCACTCGCTCACTCTCCACTTTACTCCCACTGGAAGCAGAGAGAACAGGAAAAACAAAAGTGTGAAAACTGTGAGTTCAGGTAAAGACAGAATAGTAAGTGGAGGAAAGAGGAAAATACAAGGAATGCAAAGACAGTCACATGCCACCTCCCATGCTCAGCTAGTCTTCAGACAGCAGCCACCCTGGAAGCCAAAAAATCCTCACATTCCTCTTCCCCAGGTTTTTATTGTTGACCATGCTGTTACATGGCATGCAATATTTCTTTTAACCAGTCAGACGGAGTCAGCTGTCCCAGCTGTGTCACCTCCCAGTTTCTTCTCCATTCTCACTGCAAGTCAGGGAGGGTGGGGAAAAGAGAAAGTGCGATGCTGGTGCAACCACTGTTCGGCCATGGCATTATCACCATTGGTTTAACCACAAACTCAAAATACAGCACCATATGGACTGCTATGGAGAGAGGTCCCAGACAGATCCCTTATAATGATTAAGGTGGTTTAAATCAGCTGCTGCTGCCAACAAATGTGAAGTCTGAAATGTAAACCTTAATAAACACAAGCTACTCTTCTGAAGATTTTTCTTGGGCTGGTGCAACTGCTTTACCTAACAATAATAAAGTAATACAGACCGGGGATCTTTACAATGCATGTTCCAACTTCCAGAGAATTCCAATTCCAACAGTAAGCCTGACTGCCATTTTACAAAAAAAAAAAAAAAAAAAATTTTATCCAGTCTGCCCTGGCATTAACACCTCTTGAAAACAGCCTCTGTGAAAATACCTGTTTTCAGTGGCCCTCCTTCCACTGGTCTTTGGCTAGCCCAGTAGAGAATGATGATTTTTAACTGTGCAAGCTCAGACAAGGAGAAATAGCAAGCTTGAGAGATTTTAGTGTATTTTTGGAAAGAAGGTACATTTCAGGATCTTTTCCGTAGTCAGTTATGCACTAAATAGAATTTCCTATTAGCAGAGATAAAATGTGTGGTTTAGTTTTCAAATCTGTATTTTAATTATGTTTGCATTAAATCAGACTAGAAGGTGTTTAAAAAGCCTCTGCAGAAAGTTCTTTTAAGTAATCGTTTTGAGCCAGGTGGCTGTCAAGCACAGTAAGATAAAAATGCCAAATATAAGAACAAAGATTATTTTGGAACACATGTCACAGTTTACAAATGGTGAAGAGAGTTTACAGTTGTGTGGACTTCCTGAGAGTTGAATTAGCTGCTAGCAGTATCTAGGTGGGGGAAGGAAAAGTACAAAATTTTGTTTTTCTGCATTTCTATCCTTCTGCTAAACTCAGACCTCAGTGGGGACTGAATGTCTTTGTCTCATTTAAAAACAAAAGCTTAGCTCTGAGAGACAGCTCTTGGCTCTATTGAGATTAGAGGTTTGGGAATCAGGAGCTCAGTATCCGCCCACAAACCTTAGACTGCTGACAGGGAAATATGCCTTAGATTCTTTTATCTTCCATGAAGAAATTATTTATTCTCAGGATACCTGTACCAATAACCAGCACTTACAAATGCAGTGATGCTGGAAATTCTTCTCTTATATTTAGGATTTCTTTCAGTGAAGCAGAACTGAAAGGAGGGTATGAGGAAGAAAAGAACTGATTTTACCAGATTTACCTTTCAATTGATAGACACTGGTGGACATACATATAGCTCATGTATGTCTTGGGACAGGTAACATGGCCCCACTTTTTATCTTTGCCTTTTTGGTGGTTGGTCAGAATTTTGGAATAGAAATTAATTTTCAGTAACATTTTAGTCCTCAATGTAAATGATGTCACCAAAGTGGAATAAAAATATTTATTTTAGTAAAAATTTTATTGATTTTAATGCAAGCAGATGCCATTATATTTAACCAGTCTGATTTTCTTAAAAAAAAAAGAAAAAGAAAAAAGAAAAAAGAACACAATTTTGTCCATAATTTCATGTAGCAAGTTTCTAATGTCAGTTTGAACTTTATATGTCTTTCAGAAATATATTTGGTCTTAATTTGAAGGCTTTTGAGTGACAGAAAATTGAGCACATCACTTACTACAAGGTTTCTTATGGATAATTATCCTCACAATAAAAAATCATGCCTTATTTATTGCTGAAAATTTATCCAATTTCAGCTGGAGTCACTGGATGTTGTTATGCCTTTGTTTAGTAGATTAAAACCCCTTGCCTTTGAGAAGTTAAGTAAATAGAGTTTTTTGAATCTCAAACTGCAAACCTCAAATCAGTCTTATGAAGTTTGTCTGAACCTTTTCCAATTTTTTTGAAAACTTTTTGGAGATTTAGGCAGACTAATAGTGTTTCCAGTGTTGCATTCAGAAGAAATACTATCTTCATATTTCTCATATACATGCATACTGCAAAATACCCTTTGTGATGGGATTTGTTTGGATTTCTGCTAACTCTTCATGTGGCTAATGTTGTTTAGACTGTGGTTTTGAGTGTCAGGATTAAGATACATAGTGCTTCAACAACTGTTTGAATTTGAATCATAATAAACCTAGGCACTAATGAGAAAGTCAAAGTTAACTTGAGTAACCCAAGCAAATTCTGGTTAATTAAATATCTGCTAACCTATCAGCTGTAGTTTTCTTGTCATCTAGATCAGCGTCATCATAGTTTCAAAGGATACAGAACTGTGGATTTTACCTCACTCATGCATATTTTTTCTCCTAGTGCAAACAGATATTCTAGAATTTAYTTCAATCAATAATGGCACAGTAATCATATACATTTCCTTATATACATTTGCTGCATTAATCTGCAGGGGTGAGAGGGTGGGCAGATGGGCAGAAGGTGGGAAGTAGTCTTTAACGGTTCATTTGATCACTCAAATAAAGGTAGAATAATCTGTTTGCAAAGGAAAAATAACATTTTTCCCTGCCGTGAATTTTAACAACATAGGAAAATACCTCTCCTTTGTAATATAACATTGAGTAAAACAGATGGTTGTCTCTGTCTGCTTCCTATTTCTCATTTGAATCCCCAACGACCAGCAGAATAGGCAGCTTGCTGGGCCAGTGGCTGAATCTTCTAGGTCAGCCAAATGAGGTGTGTTCTCATTCTTAGATCTCCAGTACTATTTTCCATGGGGGGGTTTTTGTTGTTTTTTTATTATTATTATTTGCTTGTAACCAAGCCATTTTCTTCACCTGCTTTCAATGATTTGTATTTCTTTAATACGATGTGTCCATACCAGCCAAATAACTTATGGTACAGCCAACTGCAAAGTGAAGTGAATTGAAGCTGCAGTGCATACTTTTGGGAACTGGGAAATAGCATAGAAGAGACAGATGCAGGCAGATGGCCAGCCAGTTTGCTGTCCAGGAGAGTGCTGCACAATTCCAGCTGGGAGTTTCTGCTTTGAGCAGATAGGGCCCAGCACATGGAGTATGAGGTTTCTCTGAATGTTCATTTTCATTTAAAAGAGTATTCTTCAACTGGGGGTTGCACGGGTTTGCATTGCCTTTTTACAGTTTCTTTGCTGGGTGGAGAAGGGTTAGCAATACCAATTGAATGTGGTATTTTTTCAATGGAATTTTAGCAAAGCTATTGCTGCTTTTGCTTTTGAGAAAAAAACATGAGAAAAAAAATGATTTGCTACAATTTCTGCAAGCAATCTGATGTTGATTAACCCATTTCTCACAATTATGTTTTTCTCTTTTTAATTTAATGTAGAAATGTATGGGGAGAGGGGATCGTATTTCCAAACAAAGTATATGGCTTGTAACAATTACTGCAGCCAAGTCACAAGCTTTTTAAAAGGAGATACTGAATTTACTAAGTCTATGGTTTGAGCTATCTTTATAGATGGGAAAGCTTCCTTTTCAGTTCTTACTTGCCCTTATGAATATTTTTTCCATGAGCTCAGAGGCTTTCTTACCAAATAATAAGATGTATAACACTGTCTCTTGAATAGTTCTTCTCACAGCCTCACTGTTGCTTTTAATGTAAACTAAGGTGACCAAGTTGGTCAATCAAATACGGTTGAGACAGGATTACTTCACTGGAGCATGAGGAAAGATTTTTTATTTGGCCACAGATTGTCAAAAAAATACAACTATATAAAATCAAGCAAGTGAAAATTATGATTGCATTTCTCAAAGAATCTCTCTGACAAATCACTGGCAAAAATGCTAGAAACCCATTGGCTCTCTGGAGGTAATCCATAAGCAAACCCATGGATAGCAAACACCAAATGAAATCCAGAGTGTTGGACCACAGTCGATATTCCTGCTCTTTGGAGACCAGACATTCCTCAGTGGTAGGCAGCATGGCTTGTGTTACGTCCGGGAAGCTGAATGTTGCGCTGTGGCAGAAGTGCGTGCAGAGCACAGACCGACTCATCTACAGTACATTTAGCAAGCCAGCCTTTCAGTTGCTGTGAAGAGTGGAAGCAGTCCTCAGATGACATTCCTTCCCTTGCTAGAGGACCTAACATCAAGCAGATTGTTACATAACCCAGCCTGTGGTGGGTAGCTCCCCAATAACTGCTGTAGACAGCAATGCTGACCCCGCCTCCGACATGGAGTCCTCCTTCTAGGAGGAAGAGTTGGAGGAGGCAACCAGCATCTAGTACCCGCCCCTACCCCGGGGGACAGGCTGCCACTCAGGCCCTGTCCCTCCTAGTATTCTAGAAGGTTCTGTTACATTCGGTGTTCTATTGGTTGGTGAGTTTTGTACCCTCCCCTCGGTTGTGTCGATTGGTTCCCTAACCCTTGGACCCTCCCAGAACCTGTCTCCCCATTGGTTGTTCACCCAAACTCCTCCCCTTTTCCTGCCCCTTAAAAGCTGGTGCACAGTGTGCCCCAGTGGGATTTCTCTTATGTGTTTCTTCTTGCTGGAACCTCCTACCTTTTCCCCAATAAAGGAGAACTACGAGGAGACCCCCTCCCGAAACCCTTCGCCTCCTGTTGTGCCTTATTCCATCTGCGCCCTGTCTGCCACTCTCCTTGAGCCAGGCACACCTCAGCGTGAGTCATCCACGCAGCGCCTTGGAGGGGCACCACCAAGTCCTGTGGACCCTCAGGCACCGAGTGCTGGCGTTGGGGCTGAGGGCAGCCTTGACGCGCTAGGCAGACGACTACACCAGCCTGCTTTATTCAGTGAAGTGCACTAATGAGTTAGTGACAGAAGAGCTATACAGCATACTTCTTTGTTTTGAAATGTGATGTAATGCAGCTATGAGCCATTTTAGTGACAGAAATCTGAAATTGAATTAGAAATTGGTTGACTGATAAAAAATAATGTACAAAGAGACCATACAGAGAGCTGCTCGTTTGTTCAACAAATTAAAAAATAGGAATCATGATATTTTTGTTCTGAATCTGACATCCAAAAGGTGGCAGGTGGCTTTCAGGTAATTTGCTGCCCATTCTATCTCCAGAAACATCTGTTAAAATTATAGCCGCATTTGGTGCAATACTTAGCCATGAGAGCAATTAAAACTTCTGGCTTTAATATGTGGCTTGCTAAACTCTATTTTGTCATTCAGGCTCATGATGCAGGTCTGTATG
Organism: Amblyornis subalaris; assembly: GCA_018881555.1. Classification (NCBI taxonomy): domain Eukaryota; kingdom Metazoa; phylum Chordata; class Aves; order Passeriformes; family Ptilonorhynchidae; genus Amblyornis; species Amblyornis subalaris. The sequence goes on along the minus strand of JACAXG010000283.1, from coordinate 336,448 downwards.
GTTTTCAGTTCTGGAAGCAGTATTTCTTTGTGCTAGGCAGTGCATTTATTATGCTGTACTTCTACTCACTTAACACTTCTACAGTTTTATAGACCAAAGAGCAAGAGAAAAACCAGCTCACTGCTGAAATTGGAATGTTATGTGAGAAATCAGGATTCCTTGGGTGGCTCATCCTCTATTTTTTCAGAATGAATTTGAATGGAGGAAAGCATTAATCTCTTAACTACACATTCAAGGTGGCAATGGGGATATTGCAAAAAGAGAGAAAGAAAAACTTTGTGTGAAAACTAAAGCATGGTGCTTCCCAGCACCCCAAGAGACAGTTACAGATTGGTCTGTACACAAGTAAATGATAATGGAGGTTCTGGGGCACTTACACTTTGAGTACGTGTTGGTTGTGCTGTGTAAGATGCTGGAGCAGCCCTACATCACCATAAAAGCAGATGGTCTATGTGATTTGGGGAGTATTTAAGAGCTTGAAATTCCTTCCTTACATGATAGAAGATGATTTCCTTATGACAACTGGAGATCAATAGGAAGTAGGAACTGGAGGTACATTTGGACTCATCAGCTTCCCATGAGGAATATTTGCACTCAGAGGTGTGTGCAAGCATGTATTATGAGAATTATAAGTCTTCCCTTTCTGATGTCAGTGATGATATATCATCAGAAGTCAGCTAACAGCTGAATTCATTTCCGTGTATGTGGCCCACATGATTAAAAAGCTGATGGCAAATGCCCAGTGAGTCCTGGGGTTCATATGGGCTTTTCTGCCTTTTTTTTTTTTTTATGATACATTATTGTGTTCTGTGTAGAATGCATACTGGGACTGGATAATGGCATAGCAGCTGCTTTTTGGTACTTTCAATTTGAGAGAGAGAGGGGAAAACTCCCAGAGCCCTAGTCATCAAACTCATTCTGTTTGGAAAAAAATCAAAAAAGTATACACCTGAATATATATATGTATCTATCTATTTATCTCTATCTATATATCTATCTCTACGAATTTCAGAAAGATAGTTTGTAAAGAACCTTCTGCACCTCGTTAGAATAGGCTTGGAGCACTCACTGTTACAGGCTGCCCGGTTTTGTAACGAATGATGGGTTTACTTGGTATGAAAGTACTAGTGGGATGGGAAAAACTGAAAGAGCGAGCGTAAGATGCTGGGCACTGGCTTGCTGTTAAATGTCTTCACATTTAGAAGTTCAGAGTATTGCTGGTATCTGTAGTTTCACAAAGAAGGAAGTCCTTTCACAGATATTTTTACAGCATTTTTTGAGTTATTAGGGGATAAGCTGGTTCAGCTTTCAGTAGAAGATACATCGGAACTTAAAGGGTAGATAATATCCTTTTGCTACCAGCTTATAGAGAGCTGTCTCAGTCAATTAAAAAAACTTTTGGTTGAAGTAGCCTAAACACTAGACAGGTCCAAGCACTTCGTAAGTGTTAATGTCTCAGGACAAAGGATCTCTAATTTTTTTAATGTTCCACATATTTCTATTAATGCGATTAATGATCTTCAGTTTGTGAGAAATTAAACCATTAGTGTTTTTTGGCACAGTTGTTCCAAAGAGGTTAGTTATGTTAGATGGATCAAGAGGTGTCAATGGGTTGATGAAGATTCAAGTTTTGCAAGTGCTTCCTGAGTGAGAGAATTTTTTTAATGATTAACACATCCTACATTGACTCTTTTCTTGTATGAGTGGCTCAGTCTGAAGGTCACAAGCTTGATCCGAAACCACACAACTGCATGGCCAGAAAATGCATTATCTTTTAGTATCTCTTTGAAAACACAGATTAGCTCCCAGAAGAAATGTACATTGTGAAATAGTTGGATGGTACTGGCATGGTACTGTGCAAATTCACGCTCAAGAACCACACATTGTAGAGCAGCCATTTAAGTACAGTAGCTGAAGATCCATTAATCTTTACTACTAGTTCTGAAAGACAAGTAAGATGTAAAAATGTTAATAGGCTTATTGTTGAGATCAACAACAAAATCTGTTAATTTTATATTCTAAACATGTCAAACACATGCATAAAATTTTGTGGTATACTTTTTTCAGAGAATAAGCCCTTCCCTCTCATTTAATGGAACATAAAAAGAGGTCTGTTTTTCTTGTTAGAAATATTTTCAGCATGAGACATTAATCTGAACACAACAAAGATGTGCATCAATTTTAAAGTACACTCACAGATTTGTTGTGTTAGGATCTGCATAAATAAATAAATAACAAGAATTCCCTATCTGTGAACTACAAATTTCAAATGACTGGGGAAAATCACATTTGTTTCTGATAATATATAAGTTTATAAATTATTTCCCATACAAATAAACCAGTTATCATGTCTAATAAAATATTAGAAGTACATTGCCAATACTTCTTTTACATAAATTTGACGGGAAATGACTTTGTGACTTTAGCCATTCAGCTGCAGAAATGAGCAACTGCTTGGTGGTTTTGCTCTAAGTCTCATTCAAGGAAGACAATTACTGATTTTCTTTTATCTTTTATTCTTGCCTTACTCTCCCACTCCAAATAATTTGATTAATCATTTCAGATACATGTTTCCACTTGGCAACCTCCAGAATCAAAGGTTCTATCTCAGCAGTATGTCAAAAGGAGCGACACTGCAAAGGCTGGACTAAGCCTTGACATGACACTAAATGAGGAACTTTATCTCTTGAGACATCTGAGTGGATTAGATTAAATGAACTTTAAGAGAAACTTTACAGCTATGAGCATAACCCACAATCCATAAATATTGAATATATCTGCAAATGTGCAATGTCTAGCGCTACTGCCTGGTTCCAACTTTCTATTAATTCTCTTTAGGAATTGCCTCATGTCTTTATAAACATGCATAAATTAAATGAAGCAGCAAAGAAGTAAAACAGAATAGCTTTCACAACGTGGCAAAATTATAAAGATAGTTTCAAGTTACCTATTCTGCAGAGTCCAATAGTGATTTTGGAAATTAGTCATACCAAAAATGGCAAGACTTGCTATGCAGATAAATATTCTTGTACATATATTCTTGAGCGGGTACCTAGGAGTTTCAGTTGAAGGTATGGTCTTAAAAATGCCCTTCAGTGTGCTCAGATCATCCATATTTGGCTTAATGTGTGGTTGGAGATGTGTTGAACAGGAAGGAAGACTTCAGTTTTTTCTCTTCTGGTCTTTTTGTCATTTGTACACAGTGTGGGTCTGAGGCACTTTGGCTTGGGCATCCTCTTGAAAATCTCTGTGGTAGATCTGCATTTGACTTTGCTCTCTGAAATAGTGTGATATTTTATTTTTTCTTATCAAACATTTATTTTTTTTCTTTATAAGTCAGAAATTTTTGGTGCAAGATGTGAGGCAGCCTCCTCTGTGACATGCTAAAAGCAAATGTGAATGGTGTGTAGGTGTGAATTGTGTAAACTGTGAGAATTGTGAAGAGGTGTGAATATATGTGAGTAGGCATGTCTACAGTTTCCTTTTGTTTATAAACTTGTAACTTCTATAGTTTAGCACTAAGACTAAGCACTAAGCACTAACTTTTATAGTTTAGCACTAAGACTTGTGCTATCTTTTTTCGTGTAGTTAATGTCCTGTGTGGCAGGATTTGGATCTTCCTCATGAGGAATGAATTCCACATGAATTCACCCCACCTAACCTCAGCGACAAAAATACCAGGCCTGCATTTAAAGTATTTGTCTGGGCTCCCTTTATAACTAAGGAATAACTAAGGATGGAAGATTTTGCCTATTTAAACACATTTTTTTATGTGTTTGTTGTGTGGGTGTGTACAGGCTGCTGTAGATACTTAGCTGTCTTCTTACTGCAGAGTAAGGCTAGATGACTGGCTTAGACTTCAGACTTGCTTTTAAAATTAATTAAGATTAATCCATTTTATGTGCAAACCAAAATTCCCTAATTAACGGAGTAGTTCCTTAACTTTAAGGTCATGTTCCTTCCACATTCAGAAAGATCAAACATTCAGATATGAAAATTCATAGAACCTGTGCATAGAGTAAATTTTTGTGTAGGAAACTGGAGACATTGAAAGAGACCTAGAAAATCAATACTGTGGGCTACATCATTTTCTGAAGCATCCCTCAGCAAAGGCATGCCATAGTCAAGAGTATATATGTTAAATGTTTCTGTTGTTATTCCACACACTCCACTGACTAGATATTTACAAAACAAAAATACCAATGTTCTGTCTTTTCTACAATAGTGTTTTACAATACATAGTAGAAGGTAAAACACCACATAGTACCACTGTATGATGTATCATACTGAGTTCTGACATCAAAAGTTGTTAATGAATTTTGCTTTCAGATTGCTGATGAACTTTTGATTTTTCACATATCTTGGACATTTTGTTAATCTTACACAAAATTGCTATCCATGAGAAATATTATTTTGGCAGGAGGTATGTTACACTGTATTTTGTCAAACTAAAAGCATATAATTACATTGTTGTCAAAGTAGAATATTTCCGGGGTCTAGGTTGTAAGCAAAGAAGTAAAAAAAAGGTAAAGTTGAAGTTGCAGGTAAAATTATCAAATTATTTTTTAGAAGGATGGATTTATTACTATCCTAGAGAGGCTATTTTTGTAGATTCTTATATGTGTCATTTATCGTTGATAGATCTGTATCTATGTTGTGATTTTAACAGAAAAAGCTGTCACTGAAATTATGTTAAATTAAAATATTTGAAAGGGAAAGAAAAAAGAAACAGTATTTCAGCGAATTATTGCTTTATGACTGTGAGGAACCAGTTCCATGTTAATCTGTCTCAACATTCGATTGTGAGAGCTACGTGGGGGAGGGGCTGTGCTTCATGCAAGAGGCAACTGGGAGAAGGTGGAGGCAGGCTCTGTCTCTAGGGCGACTTCGCCTGGCAGCCATTTCATGGACTTAGCACTGTCAGTAGGAGACCACGGAGGACACTGTGCCCTCCAGAAGGGTCCTCCAATCGGGTGGTGAAAGATCTCCAC
>JACAXG010000283.1:0-322550 GCA_018881555.1 Amblyornis subalaris | reverse complement strand
CCCATTGCCTGGAGAGGCTCCGAGCCCTCGGCCGTGGCTGTCCGGCGTCCGGGCGGAAGGTAATCGGGGTGATCCACTCACCGCCGTTTACTACACAGGAGGGATAAAAATAACTGTGGTAAAAGCTCTGGAGCTCGCTCTCTCTCTCTCGTCCGCTTTTGGTCCTTTTTGATTTTTGAGTCTTTTGCTGGACACTTGGCCAGACACCTGCCCTGCCACCTCCCTCGCCTGCTCCAGCCTTCGCCTGCCCTGCCTCTCCGCATTCCTGCCTGACACCCTGCCTGCCTTGCTCCTGCCCCGGCTGAATCCCCTGCTTCCAACTGCTTCGCCGGTCCAGCCCGCCGCCGCGATCCCGCCACGACCCTGTCCAGGGTGCCGCACCCTCCTGCCCTAGCGTCCACTCCCGTGGTGTCCGGCCGCCCGTCGCCGTGGGAGCTGCGCCCTGACAGCCGCGCCTCTCCGGAGCTGCGCAGGCTCCCCCGGCGGGGAGAGCACGCTGCGCCTGCCGGCGGGACCGCCACAGCACAGCCCGAAGGCTCTGGGGGTAACGCCCGCTTCCCCTCCCTGTCTCCCCCATCTCTCTCTCTCTCTCCCCCATTCCTTTCATTTTTCCTTCTTCGTTTTCTGTCCTTTGCGTTACTTTTTAGTACACTTTGTTTCCAATAAATGGTTCTCAGTTATAATATTTGTCTCGGTTGACTTAATTTTGTCCTGGACGACCTGTTTTAAAAGAACTCCCCACGTTCCCACAGCAAGAYGCGACAATGAATAAGAAAATTTTAGAGACAGATGAGTACTCTAACAGAACATATTTTTATGATCTGCATTTTATCGGATATTTATATAGATGAGAACCTGATGACTGACAAATGGAATTGTAAACTTCTTCCTGAGACACATGGTCTGTTGAACTTTCTTCAGGAAAAAAAAGATACCTGTTTCCTTTGAAGTAAAACAATCTGTCTTTATTGCAGTGTTGTACACTTTATTGCACACATTTCTAGGGGTACGTAATGTTAGTGGGAGTGCTCAATCAAAAGGATAGTACTTAATATGTGTAATAGTCATGTCTCCCAACAATTAGCATTTTTGTCCATTTTCTGATTGAGAAAAGTAATTCTTGTGAGATTCCAAAACGTTTTGAAGATCTGCTTGACTTATGAGTGTAAATTGTGATATTTTGGAGGATGCAATTCTCTTGCCATTTTTACTCAATATCTTCTGTTTGCATAGCCACCTCTTCTTTTCTTTAATGAAAAAATAAACATGCCATTTTTTTTCCTAAGTAATTGAAAGGTCAAAATTCAGTATTTTATTATGAATATAATAAAGTGTCAGTAACATGCCAGCTCAGGCATCTGCAATGAAGAGCAGTAGCTTCTGCCATGTAGCAGGAGCAGTATCTGCTTAGCTCTGTTGGTTTTATTTTGTAACAGCCTTTTAGGCATCTTTCTTATCGCCATAAAGGTTTTAAAATTTGCTGTTATATAGCCTAGTCTTTCTCTTGGGGGAGTCTAAAGCAACCTGCAACCACATCCAGTTATAGACAGATCATATAAAGGAAGCATTCATCTAAATATAACCTAGTCTTGCTTTTGGGTAGTCTAAGGCAATCCTCAACCACATCCAATCRGAGATGTATCATATGAAGAAAGTACTCATTTAAATATAGCTGAGAGGTCCACAGATAACTAGAAACTGGTAGATTATCTAATCTTACTCCTGAGATAGTATAAGCTGTAAGATTTCATCACTGACCCCATAGTCTACATAAAAATGCCTTCTAGGAGGCAATCCAGCCTCGATCCATAGGAATCAAAAATCAGTTGCTCCCTTTAGGCATGTTGGAAAACAGTTTCATTTTCTCTGTAATTTGCCTGTATGATATTTTAATTTCGTCACATTTATCAACTTTATATGCCTTCTGGGATAATATTTCTGGGGTTTTTCTTTTATAAGTAAGACATTACAATCGAAACAAAATAATTGTATGCTATGATGGTTTCTTAAAGTAGGCTGCAGTATGCTCTGCATAGTAAACAGCAGAATGTTTTATTTGTGTTCTGGCTTCCTGGATATGCAAATCATACACAATATAATAGTCTAATTAACTCATAAGGTGCCGTCACATGTTCACTGGTGGAGGGATGTTAGCAAAGGTGTTTTCTAATTCTTTGGGGTTTTTTTTCATTTTGGTTATTGGGCCACAACATGCTAGTAACAGCCTCTTTTGCAGGTTCTCTAATATTTATCTTTGCTTTGTATAAAACCTCTGATCCTTTGCTTAAGTTTTTTTGAAAATAAATTATCATTGTTTGGTAGAAGTTCCAAAGACTGAGAGAAGCCATGTGTTAAGAGAGCAGGACAGCTTAGGATGTTAGAGAACTTCAGGTTCTGGCCATACAAGACTGATGATAGTCCTGTACATAGCATTCAGATTTGTTGAATTTACTCTATTTTTCTGTTTAAAACTGTGATTGCAGAATTAGGTTACAGAGTGATGACATGTATTTGTTAAGAAGGCGGTGAACATGAGCAATATTAATCTTTTTACAGGCCATGCTTTGCTCAGCCTAAAATTTGGCAAAGATAAAGGTGGTTTTTTTGGTTTATTTGTTTTTGTTTCAGTGATAGAAATGCAATAGCAAATACTTTGGACACTGTAGGCTGGGTATCAGTAGAATATCAAGAAAGAATCTATTACCTGTGGAAAGCTTAGGGAAGTTGGCTTTGTTTACTCTCCATATAAAATTTCAGGATGTAATTTTGAATTATTAAGGTGTTTTCTATTTGTTTCTTAAAACAGTGATAGCCTGATATGGGAAAATAGAAGAGAGGTCTCATGAGTTTCAAACTATTATGAAACTGAATTGGGAGCGATTTTAAACTCCCTTGGTAATCTTTCACATACCCATAAATATATCTTAAAGGATGCTTTGTGCAATAAATCTCTATAATACAGGTCTTATGCCTGTCTTAATACTATAACATCTGTGAGCAAAATACATGCGAGCTTGTAAAGAGATTCACATAGGAGACAATCTTCAAAAATGAAGTCTGTAGTATGCAAATGTAATGCTTATAGCTGCATTATTTGGTGCAAAGATTATAGGAAGTCGAGACTGAACAAACCAAAAAATTGTCTTGATTCTCTTAGCACTGGTTGGCATAGGACTCAAGTGATATTTAATGAATGACATTAGAAGCTACTAAAAAAAAAAAAACCAACAATTTTTTATTTTGATAGAATCTTTAATTCACTAGTCATGAAGTTGTTTTACCCTCAGGCTTACTTTCTCCAACTTTAACACTTGTAGTTTGAGGATTATGCAGGCAAATCTTGTGTAACATCTTGAAAATACAAAAAGCAAAATACAAATGTAAACACTTGTCAAATATATCTAGAAAAAAAATTAAGGCATACTAGAATCACCAGTCAATTTTATTACTTTGCTTTATATATAGGGGTTGTAAATAAGGTAACTACTGCTGCTTCAAAACATTTTTCTCCTGTTTGCCAAAGTGCCACAAACCCCATGCTTTCAGCTCAAGGATATATCATTATAAATAGCGAAGTTGCTGCTGTGGATTTATGCTACCTTAAAAAAAAAAATGAAATTACGACACAAGTGCAATTAAGGTATTATTGTTAAATAGCTGTCAGTCGTTGCCCATCATGATTGTGTATTTTCCTAGGTGTTCAGAACCATTCAGACACTGCCATAATACAGTGTGCCACCCTAGAAACAGCTGCCTAGTTAGAACAGTGGCTTAAGGGTATAGAAACACAACTGCTTTAGAGTATATTTTGCTTTTTCCCTTCACACTTTTAGTTGAGTTTTTCCTCCACTTCAGTATTGAGCTTGATGACAATTCAAATGGAACTATTTAACCAGACATCATTGCATTGCATCTGAAACCTGTATGACCTGGAAAAGAGTAGTTGTTAGTGGTTGTTTTTAAATGTTATTGTTAAGACAGCATGTTTCAACCAAAGTCCAGAATATTCCTAGAACTATATGCTCCAAGGTAATGAAGGGCATACATTTAAAGGTAAAAGCTTGAGATTTATTGAAAGATATTAGGATGCACAGAACCGAGCAACTGTGTTCTTACATTGACTGATTTATGGTGTCAATGAGCTTGGATAAAAAAGTAAGATTTAGTACTTTTAAATTTAAATTAGAATAGCAAAGAATGATACACAATACTTGGCAAAAACAAAAATAAAAATCAGTAATAAACAAAAACTTACCATGTCGTCAGCCACCAAGTAAGAGGTTGTGAGTTTGGGCAGGCTTATGAGGCATAGAAAGGGCCCAGGCTGGTATTTGGGTTGGGAAGCCAGAGGGTGCAGTATCTGTGCGGTGAGTGTGCTACAGCATCCATCCGTTTGCCGGCAAGCCCCAAGCCAGACCAGCCGGCGAGTAGGATACCAGGGGTGAGGGTAAGAGGGCCTGGGAACTGTTCAGGAGAGTTGGACAGAGAGAGGGTTCATGCTGGTATTCGAGGGATCCGCTAAAGTGGACGTGAGTTTGAGTTGAGAGCATTGGGTGTGCGCTGTCGGCACTGAGCTTCACACTCTACTGGCTGAAGAGGGGACGGCCCTTGGCTGCCCGTGCGTGTGTTCGTGTCCTGCATGCAGGTGCTGCTGCAGGCGGCTCCTCGTCTGTGGCAGCCTGTGTGGCTGGCTGTGTTGGTGTCCTCGGGGTGTGCGTGTGTTTGGGATACAGCATCACTACTGTTGGACTTGAAATGAGAAAGGAGCAGCTGCATCCATTGACCAGGGCTGGAGGTCTCTGGATCTCTGGGCTGGACTCCAGGGGCCAGAAGGAAGAATGTCTTGTATAAATAACAACCCAGAGCTGCTGGAGGCAGTGGCCATTTCTTAAATCCCTTAACAAAATGTAATCAGAATTCTTATAACTGGCTCCCACGTTTTCCCCTTACATTTTTCTTCACAAAAAGCAATTACATTGATGAAAAAGCACATTAATCCCCAAAGATTGTTAATCGTTACAGTTTTATACTATCATATAGCCATAAATATAAAGAAAATCTCTAAAGAGCTGTTTAAAAGAAAGTGTTTTTGATGAAAACAAAAAAGAGTAACTACTGAACACACCAGAAGAATCCCAGAAAACTTCATATTGTTGTGAATAAAAATCAAGGTCAAGTTTATCTTGCAGCAAACAGAATTAATATTAATTAAAGATAAAATGTAATTCTATCTATCGGGGCTTTAGCTTTCCTAACTTGATCCCTGGCTGCTCAGACAATTTCTCTGTATTCCATGGAGGTGGGGGTTGGAACTAGATGATCTCTCAGATCCCTTCCAACCCAAACCATTCTATTATTCTGTGATTCCTCCCAGGCTACCTGTCCTTGCTTCCATACTCGCTAGGCTTCCTCTTTGTGTTTCGTGTTGTACAGGACCTGCTTGTTCAATTTCCATAAGCTAAAATAATCTTGTAATACCTTTCTATCATAAAGAGACCATAATAACTGCCTTTTCCTATTCTATGTATATAATAAAAACATTGGGTGCTTTATCCAAATGTAAAATTGCACAACTGGTGTACTAGTCATGCAATACTCAGAGTTCATATCATGATCCATTGAAGATTGGAAGGCTGCAGGTTTTCCATTTTTTTTTTCTTCACACTGAACAAAGAAATTATAGCATGGGAATCTACCTTAGTAAATAATCAGTGACAATTTTCAAACATTCTTTTATTTATGCTGCATAGATTAAATGCTCGTTTTGGTATTCACTCTAATTGGCTGTGTGCAAAATAAAAAGCAAAATTCTTTGGTAAGAAAGCATAATTCACATTATATTAGATATTAGACATGATGTTAGGCAGCTACTATGAAAGATGCAAGCAAGTTTATATTACAGAAATTGACAATATTTATTTGCACCAGCTTTAATCTTTGACGTACTGTGCTTTAGCTTTCCTAATTGCCAGAAATATTCTCTTCATATAATGAAATCACTGAATTGCCTTTCTTCGGTGCACTTATTACTTTTTGTAATTCTGTAGTCAGGCATTTTCTGTGGATATTATGGTTCCTCTGAACCTTGAATATGAGAATCTCAGAACAGCTAATGTTGGAGAGGATCTCTGGAGGGTGGCTAGTCCCGTCCTCTGCTCAAGCTGGGCCAGCCAGAGCTGGTTGTCCAGGATCACGTTCATCCTGTGTCACCTCATCTAGGTGAACCTGCCTTGGCAGGAAGCTTGGACTAGATGATCTCCAGAGGTCCCTTCCAACCCTACCTATTCTATGATTCTGTAATTTTTAAAGCTTGAATTTCATAATTAATTGCTTGCCAGCCATTCTCTCCATAAAGGCCAATATGTTATAAATTTTTAGCAGATATACCTCTGATCAAAAACTGCTTAGAGAATGTAATTATCAGCGTGGAGGGAGAAGATTTGGCAAAAATTAATATTGAAGTTCCTTTTTTCTAAAACCATTCTAAGCTGATTTAAATATCCTGGTGTGGAGAAGTCAAGTAGTCCCTATAGTCCAGTATTCCAACTGTGATCCTGACTGGTGTAAAAAGTTTGATGTTTGCATGTAAGAATATCTGAAGTATTTAGCAGTGTAAATATCTAGGATAAACTAACCCTATTAAGGCCCTATCCTGAGCTACAGAAACTAAAAGCTGGCATAAGACTTGAATAATTTAAGTCTGTTCCCCACCAACAATTCTTTCTATGAAATTTATATATATTTTGAAAGTGCATGTCCAATCCCTTTCTAAATCTTTTTATGCTTCTCTCTCAAGTACAGTAATTTAATTGCTTTAATTGCCCTATGATGTTTTTCTCCCTTTCTTTTAGGAGATATGAATAGACTGTTCTACATGTTTTACCGTAGTGTTCTTTCTTATTTTGTTGTGTGTCCTCTTATTCTTCTCCTTTCTAAGATTAAAAAAGGTCCAAGTCTCCATATGAGACTTTTTTCATCTCCTTAATCATCACAGTTATCTTACTTCACCATGTATCTGGTATTTTTCCATAAATTGAGTGACAATTTTCTATCAGCTACTGCAATGAACCAGAGTTTTAGTTACATCTACATACCTCAGCAAAAAGGCAACAACAACAATTATGGAAGCTATCTACCATACAAGGTCAATTTTTACTGATGCTTCCATTTAGAACAATCAACTCTGCTTCTATATAAGAAAATGAAGGCTAGTGAGCATCCAGAAATGAAGCACAACTATCATGTAAATGGTTTAGGACCTCATCGTGCATAAGTGTCATATACATTTATTGTTCATTGAAGTTAATAGGTACTGAGGCCATTCAGTGGCACTTTAAAGCATGAGGGCCTTACTCCAAATTAATCTTTATTTTTGCTTTAGCTTTAATATTAAAGCACTTCATAAGAAGACCCAGTAACCATAACAACTACAATTTGCCGCATTTCAACAGTTTTATTTCTGTAAGCATTTTAATAGCTTTGGCTTTTCAGTGGTTGAGTACATTTGATTTAATTCTCTCTTTGCATTCACCTGTGTAGTGAGAACAAGAACTAGTTTTTGTCTGACACCCCAATTGTACAACTCCAAATTCTTTGCTGGAATTTCAATGTTGACAATTATTGCTAAAATGTTCAAAAGGATGATGAAACGCTTAGAAGGAGAATATGAGAAAGTCAAGCAAAGAGACCAAAATCTGGTGCAAAATGTAACACCCATTATCATCAGTGATACCGATTGATTTCATTGACATCAAAGTTTTCATTAATACACAAGAGTAACGTCAAACTGTAGCTATAAGGAATACTCTTCTAGTAATGAAAATGTGTTTAAAACAAAAATTTTTTAGAGTTAAAAGTAGCTAAATTTAAAAAGTAAAAGTGCATACAGAGGAGAAAACCCCCATGCACTAGTTAAAATTAAGGACCAAAGACAATTAAGGAACAAAGACAAAATATTTGCAAATGCTACAGAAACTGTTTACAGACATGTTATAAAGTAGCTTGGAATAACTTATAGATAGAAATGTAATCAGTGTTTAAAGTAATTTGTCATGTATATTTATATGTTTACAATATCGTGTATCTAGTATACATAAACATAATCTAGATTTAGTAAATATTTTATAGCACAAATAGCATAGTTATTATGCATATACTCCGAAATGTCTAGATATGATAAAATTAAAAATAGAAAAAAGAGTGAACAAATATTAATCTAATAGAGCATAGTGAAAAACTGCTAGCTATAAGAATGTAACTTAAAAAAAAAAGTGATGTTCAAATGCTGCTTTTTATTATACATAAGATTATAATAAAGAAGAAAGGATAAAAGTTAATTCAGCTTTTGAAAATACACCAAAACCAGAGGGTATTCCAGAGAGTTTGAGAATCCGGATACTAATTAAGTATGAAAAAGCCATTTAAAATATAGAAGCAGTATGTATTATAATATTATAAGTTAATATCCTTAAGAGGCGTGAGTCTTCTGTAGTGCTCAACAAATAGGGTTCATTTCTCAGCTTATCCTTCAGCTCTATGACTATTAAAAATAAATGGTACCTATGTCGGATTAATTTTTGTCAAAACTAGGACAATTTTTAAAATTTGTGATTTTTCACATAACTGCTAATAATGGCTGGAACTACTGGGGTGGGGAGAGAATGGAAAGCAAATAATAGATAGGAAATAGAAAGAATACCTCAGGAACAATTATAATCTTCCTAAACTGATTACTTACCTTTGTGTGAATCAACTTCATAGTTCATAAATCAACTCTGAAATAAAGAACAATACTAAATATTTTCCTCATTTTAAGATATGCTTTTATCCTATGACCTTGACCAAAGAACTTTACTACAACAGAGAATTTGTAAATCAGAATTACAGGTTTTTAAGTACTCAAACAAAAAGTGACCTTAGGGTCATGACATGCTTGACTTCCCTGAAAAGGAAGACACAGAATACTGTGCATTCTGCTAGTTGTCTTCTAGTTTAAAGTATCTAATGGCTGATAGAATAAATAGAATTTAAATAGATAGTTAAAGCATTTGATTTTTTTTTTTTACCTATTAATTGACTGGAATAATTACCACACAGCTTTCTTATGTGGTATCTTCTTCACACATTGTTTAATCACATGGTCATATTCAGCTGGCTATGATTTCCCAAAAAGCAGCTCATAATATTAAAGTTCGGTTAATTAGTGAGAGAAGGTAATCAATCTTTCTAAGCTCAGCCTAAGGATATTCTTTGATTTTAAAGGGTTGACTTCTTATCTGAGTTTGACAATTGGATTATTTAAATTTATATTGACTTTTGTCAAACTGTTTAAATGTGTAGCTCATAATTTAACTTGTAGCTTCACCAACTTGTTAAAACCAATTTACTAAGATGATAAAATAAACCCATTGCACGTTCTAACAATAATGAGCTCTGGGTTAGTGACAGAGAAGTTGTAAGAATCTGAGGTGAATATTTATCTTCCTTCTGTGCTCAACTGAGTGCTAATTACTCAAGCTTCTTGGCTCAAAAGTTTTACCTCTTCTTTGGTATTCCTACCTTCTATCTCATTAGTGAAACCTCAACCTCTTATAATCTCTCACTATGCTTATTTCCCTGGTTTCTTATTGGTTTATCATTTTGCAGATCTAAAAGCTCAAAGAAAATAAGAATAATTGTGTGTCACAGGAGAACCTCTAGGTAGGGTAGAGGCTAGAACAGAAGCACTCAGTGGTATGTAATTTGGAATCGGTTGACTAGAAAAGATGGATACAGTGTTGGATTGTGACCTCTTTTTCTAAGACTCCTATGGCACTTTCAAGCAGTCTCATGCAGACCATGGCCACATCCCCTCTGGTCCAGTGTTGAGCAGCACCATGGACTCAGGAAACAGGACATTCACTCCAGCTGCTTAGTGTGCCTAAGTCCTGGCTGGTAACCTGGTCCCCCACGTAGAGTTCTTGCACCTCTGGCTCAGCTTTCTGTAGGATCTTGGACATGGCGAGAGGGCAGTTTTTTAAACTATATTTTACTTTCTAAAGCAGACTGCTGGCAGAAGCTAGCAATGTCTTGGCTGCTTGTGTGACACCAGGCTAGTCTCACTGACATTCTTCATACCAGAGGATATTGAATGGCTTTTATAATGGTTTCTAACATGTTCTGTTTTCCCACCCCAAATGTGACAGAGAAGTGAGGTTCGCAAAAGTTAAATAGCAAAATTAATCTATTGTTTAATTGATTTTCCAGCTTGTACTGGATTAGTTTAATGAGTCAGAACTGGTCAAATGTAGTAGAGGTCACACGTACCTGGGGCTTTACCCTGTGATGTGCATTTGCATTACCTGATGATAATGACAAATAATTAAAAATCTGAAGGGTTCTCCTGTTGTACCATGCTATAAGGATTCTAGCTCATGCATCTGAGATGTTTATATGCCAGCAGCTGTGGGAAAACCATCTCTGGGACACAGATTTAGTGACGTAAATGGAAGTAGTCTTACAGGTTTTGAGTATCATCTGCTATTTCAAGTTTGTGATGCAAATGTTGAGTCCATTTTCAAAGGACAAAGACATGGATACACATGTGGGAGGTTAAAATGATGCTTATGTCCTCCACTGAGAGCACTGTACTCTTATCTATCCTACATTTCTGTGAACATCATAATTGCTCACAGGCATGTACATTCATATGCTGCAGAGTGAAGAGTCCACAAAAATAGAAGAAAAAGATCTTCTAATGAATAAATGATACTTTTTTGGAAAACCAAATTTTCTTGTTTGCTGAGAAATTGACATGTTCCTGCATTTGGTTGTATTGGGTTTTTTTTCTCCGGATGTATTTAACTCTGGTTAAGTAAACTGCCATAGTACTTCATCAGAAGCCTTTGCTATGAATGAAAAGAATACCATTTTATCGAAAGAAAAGTAAGGTGATGAGGCTACTTTACAATGACATGATTTAGTAGAACTTTAGCTCAGTTGTTTGACTGTCATACCAGTTGAACTTTCCTGCCTTTGCTTTTCATGTATCTAAGGATTCTAGTGTTTGTCGCATCTGTCAGTCAGCCAATTAAATTCACATTGAGAGCAAACATTGTGAGGGAAGAAAGTGTCATTCTAATGAGTTCCTATTATTGTTTACATTCTTGTACAATAAGTGGAATTTCAAGTTTCAGAACCCGACAGCCAAAGGAAGGTATTCTTGTTAAGAAAAACTACGATGAAGACATTGTCTTTCTGAGATCCTGGCATTTATCTTCATAGACTGTGAATTCAGAATGCCCTTTATGTTCATCTATAATTGCCAAATTTTTGTTATTTGTATTGACATTTTAAACGAATATAGTGAAATCAGTATGTCTCAGTGAAGGTGAATTTTTAAAAGTAAATGATGTGCACAGCATATGAGAATTATTGTTCTAGTCTTGATCCAATACTGTATTGTGTTTGTGTGGACACATTTTGTCAGCAGAGGGGCTACAGGGATGGCTTCTATGAGAAGCTGCCAGAAGCTTCCGCCATGTCTGGCAGAGCCAAACCCTGGCAGCTCCAAAGATGGCCACTGGCCAGGGCTGGCCCAATCAGATATTGTGGTAATGACTCTGTGATAACATACTGAAGAAGAAGAAGAAAAAGAGGAGAAGAGAGGAGTGAAAACATGTGAGAGGAACAACTCTGCAGACACTAAGGTCAGTGCAGAAGGAGGGGGAGGAGGTGCTCCAGGTGCTGGAGCTGAGATTCCTCTTCAGCCCAAGGTGAAGACCATGGAGAAGCAGTTGTGCTCCTGCAGCCCATGGAGGTCCATGGGGATGCAGAGAGCCACCGGCAGCCCATGGAGGAGACCCACACCAGAGCAGGTGGATGCCTTAGAGGAGGCTGTGACTTCTGTGAACCCATGGGAGGCCAGTGCTGGAGATGAGTCCTGGTAGGGACCTGCAGACCCATTGAGAGAGGAGCCTATGCTGGAGCGGGTTTCCTGGTGGAACTTGTGATCCTGTGGAAGACCCACACTGGAGCAACCTGTCTTTGAAGGACTGCACCCCGTGGAAGAGTGACCCACGTTGCAGCAGTTTGTGGACAACTGCTGCCTACAGGATAGAGTCTACATTGGAGAAGTTAATGGAGAACTGTCTCCTGTGGGAGGGAGTAGGGGAAGGACTCCTCTCCCTGAGTATCAGGACAAAAAACATGTGATGAACTGACCGTAACCCACATTTCCTGTCTCCCTGTGCTGCTGAGGGGTAAGAGGTAGAGCTGGGAAGGAGGGAGGAGCGGGGGGAATGTGTTTTTAAGGTCTTCTTTTACTTCTCATTATCCTGCTCTGATTTTGCCAGTAATAAATTCAATTAATATCTCTAATTCTAACCTGCTTTGGCTGTGATGATATTTGGTGAGTGATTAATATTTTATTTAAATATTTATTTAAATATTTGTCACGGGTTAGCCTAGAGAAGCCCCAGACCCCCATGATCATATTCTTAAGAGGATATAAGATGGCAGAAGCAAGGCTGCAAGCTTGAAAAATGGTAAAATAGTTTTATTCACTAACATTACTAAGAATAGAAAGAATAATAACAATAAAAATATTAAGGCATAATATACAAATACCATTCTCCTCTGTTGTAAGGTATTTGAGCCCTGAAGTGTGCCCCAGCCAAACCACCTTTAGTTATTCTTATCAGAGCCCTCAGGAATTCATCAAGGTTACTGAAATGTAAACTGCACTAAATTGGGAAAGAAAAAGCTGAAGAACAGAATACCAAGACAGCAAGAAATAGAAAGACTGTGCTGCGCTGGACTAGAACCAATCATATTTTCTAGAAAGTGCATGCAGAGCGCGTGGACAAGTTAGAGGGACCAATCAAGTAATGCGTGATCGCGTGGACAGTAGTTGTAAAATGTATAAGTGGAGTGTTATGTAAACAATAAAGCATCTTCTGTGAAATCATATTGATTTGTTGTTCAGAAGTCCTGAGCTCCCGCACTCCTCCCAATACATCCCAATCTTTCTCATTGATCACGCAAAGGACATAAAACATGGGATTCTGATCATTTTGATTAAGAGTTCTTATTGCCACTTTATGGGAAAAAGAGTTCTTTCTGTTATGCTCTGGGATTCACTCTATGGAAGACAGCTCCCAGCGGAGTGCCTTCAGCATGGTTCCAAACCTTCACGAAACACCATAGCCTGCCCAGATTTCTGCAGTGGTGAATTCTTCCTCTCTCCCACAAGAACTCGTGGTCCGGGGATCACCAAGGGGTCCATTGGGTCACTCTTTTAAGGACGAGTCATTCCAGCCTAAAAAGTAAAGTCTCTCTCTCTCTCGCTCTCTCTCTCTGTCTCCCCTTCAGAATCTCCAAAAAGACTTATCATCAGCTGCTCATAGCATAAAGTACTCTTATTCCCAGGCTGCGTGAATTCCACATCCCCCAAATGTTCCTTACTGAATTACAGAGAAAAATAGTTTGGTTCTATCGCAGTCTCACCACAGCTTACAGAAAGGGTCAGTCCCAGTAGTAAAATGGCTTCTCCTCTGGTACTTCCTGCTTCTTTTCTGTTAAGCTGCTGGTCGCCATATTTCGTCCCCTCATGTGACTTGCTTTCCTTTCTCTCTGACTTGGAAGAGAAGTTAATATTTGCAGAGAATTCCTGCAGGAGAATTTATGGAGTTCTCATCATGTTAATACTCGCCTGCTCTCTCCCTCTTGGTCATACGCTGTGTCTCTGGTTAGTATCAGCGAAAGGGAGGGGCTGTCTCTTCCCCGAAACCACGCCGTTCGAGCTGGCAGCTCACAGCAGTTTACAGCAGTTTTATTACTGCAATTAACAAATAGCTGTGGCATCAACTTCCACTCCCGAGTCCTTGTCTCTTTGATCTCACCTCATTGTTTCCGCCTGGTTTCGAACCGGGGACCTTTCCCGGCCAATGCACCAATTAAACTCGCCTATCTCTGGGGAAGGAAAAGGGAGGGGCAGTTCTCTCTCTCCCACAGTCTTGGCTCCGGCGGCTTGCTGGCTGCTTCAGCCCCTCCGTGGGCCAGATGGAAACGGGCTAGCCCTCCCTGGGGACTAGACAGAGCGGGGCCGGCCCCCTCCGGGCCAGGCCAGGGGCCCAGTCCAAGGGACCCTACTGCCATGAGTGCRGCAGGGGAACAAGAGGGCACGTATTTCCTGGGTGGTTTTCTGAAACATATCTCCACAGAGGTGTTCCTGAATATCAAGTGGCTTAAACAACTGTCTATCACTTGTTTTAACCAATCAGATTTTCTCCACACTGGGTCAAACTACCACAATATTTAAAGCTATTTATTTAAAATAAGAATTTTTCTTTCTTAAAGAAAAATTTAAAATCATTGACTTTTGTAAATTTTTGCTACAGGTACAAATTAGAAATTAATGTCTGTATCAGAAATAGTGTGGCCAGCAGGACTAGGGAAGTGACTTCCCCTGCATTTGGTACTGGTGAGGCCACACCTCGAGTTCTGCCCAGTTCTGGGCCCCTCAATTCAAGAAGGACAGTGAGGTGCTGGAATGAGTCCAGAGAAGAGCAAGAGACCTGATGAAGGGTCTGGAGCACAAGTCCTAGGAGAAGCGGCTGAGGGAGCTGTGGATGTTTAGCTTGGAGAGGAGGATGCTCAGGAGTGACCTTATCACTCTTTACAACTGCTTGAAAGGAGGCTGTAGCCAGGTGGGTGTGGCACTCGGTGCCATGGTTCAGTTGACATAGTGGTGTTCCGTCATAGGTTGGGCTTGACGATCGCGGAGGTCTTTTCCAACATAATGGATTCTGTGATTCTATGATATTCCATAAACAATGCCATTGGCTGACAAGCTGGACACTGGGCTAGCTTTAGAAAGAACAAGCTGATCGTGCTTTTATTAAAAAAAAACGTTTCTACAAGAACTTCGGCAATTCATGTCTCTGTTGAATATTAGTCTCCAACAGAGTCAGTAGAAATATTTTCTCTGCTATTTTAACTTTAAATATTTCAAATTTTATTTTTGCTTTTGCACTAAAGCAGACTGAAACATATTCAAAATATAAAGTAATAAGGCTTAGAAAAAGAGGAAGATAAAAAAATCTGAAATCGTCTGATGGAAACATGCTTTACCTGATGTTCCTGTACCTTGAACTGTCACAAAAAATGTGAAAATGCTCTAAGCAACAGCAGAAGGCCTTTCTTGGATAGATGTCTCTGTTGGAGAGACATTCCTGTTATATAAACACTTTGATGTTTATGTGATAGGCTTGGAATCTCTTTTCCAAATTCACAGTGAAATGTCATGATCAGAAGACAGCTGGCGGTTGGAAAAGGGTCTCCTGTAACAGAAACTGCACTGTTCAACTGAGCAGTCTTTTTCTACATGTTGGTGCTTGCTAACAGAAAGCACTGTAGCCTACATTTGTGTTTGGATGTATATGCATCAAACCACTAGTACATCTGCTATTAAAATAACAAAGGAAAAAAAGGTATTTTGCCTATAAGTTTATTGCTATGAGCAGCTTCTTCTTTCTTTTAAAAACAGGACTTTTTTTTTCCTTTTAAAGCAGAGCAAACTTTAAAACAAAGGAGACATATAGTGTTCACAAAGGAAAATGCTTCTTGTTTTCATGTCACAAGAATACTTATGTTCACAACAATTCTTAGATTTTCAAACTTCTGCACTTTGTCTCAAATAATTTAAGAGAAATGGTCAACTCATTGCACCTCCACAGACTTCAAGACTACAGTTCTAGAGAGTGAAAGCATTTGTATTACTGAAGGTGATATACTCTAATTAATCCACATATATTCAACCTCAATTAGAAGAAAATTTAGAGTTTTTTGTAAAGTAAATAAAATCATGGGACTTTTTTTTTTAAATCTATAGCAGAGATCCACCTGTTGCCTCTGGAGGACTCCATGCTAGAGCAGGTGGATGCCCAAATGAGGCTGTGACGCTGTGGAAAGCCAGCATTGAAGGAGGCTCCTGGCAGGAGCTTTGGCCCCATGGACAGAAGATCCCATGCTGGAGCAGATTTGCTGGCAGGACTTGTGACCCCRTGGAGGACCCATGTCAGAGCAACCTGTTCCTGAAGGACGGCACCCCCTGGAAAGGATCCATGCTGAGCAATTCATGAACAACTGCAGCCCATGGGAAGGACTCATGTTGGAGAAGTTCATGGAGGACGGTCTCCCGTAGAAGGGACTCCATGCTGTCGCGGTGGAAGAGTGTGAGGAGTCCTCCCTCTGAGGAGGAAGGAGCAGCAGAAAGAGCATGTCATGAACTGAATGCAACCACCATACCTTGTCCCCCTGCGCCACTGATGGGGGAAGGTAGATAACATCAGGACTGAAGTTAAACACAGGAGAAAGGGAGGGGCAAGGGGAATTGTAAGAATTAGTTTTTATTTCTCATTAACTTAATCTGGTGTGACTGTTATGAATGAAATTAATTTTCCCCAAGTCGAGTCAGTTTTGCCTGTGATGGTAATCGGTAACTGTCTCTCCGTGTCCTCGTCTCAACCCATGAGGCTTTTGTAATATTTCCTCCCCTGTCCAGCCGAGGAGGGCAGTGATAGAGCAGCTTTGGTGGGCACCTGGCATCCAGCCAGACTCATCCCACCACAAGAGACTATAAATGATAGTTGTTTGCCACATGACCTTGATAAATGCAGCATGATAGGAGTTTAGCCTTCCAGACCCATAAAGTATTGTTTAAAAGAACTTACAATGTCAGTGAGGACATGTATAGTTTCCCTAAATGTCAACTTTTTAATTTAGTATGTAGTTTAACGGCAATTACATGTTTACATGAGCCAGTTTCCACCAAGTTTCAATTAACTTATCCACAAGGAAATGCTGAAAGGGATACATTTTTAAAATAAATGCAGATTTATATGCTCCTGTGATGTTATATTTGCCCCTTAACTGGTAAAACAGCAATAATATCTTCAAGTTTACTGAATGTTCATGAAATACACAATATTTGTATCAGATATTTGCTTTGTTGGGTTTTTTAAGGAATTATATTTTCATCTATATAAAGGCACAGAGATAAAAATGTTACACATCTGAAGGCAGGCAAAAGCTTTTCAAATGAATCTGTGAAGAATGTGTGAGCAATATAAAGAATCTGATCAATAGAAAACAGAAGAGAAGCAGGAAAAGAAAATTAAAATTAGGGATGAAGAAGCTAGCCTGGGAGCAGGGAACACTTAAGGTTGGCTTCACTGTGCATCAGAAACACAGGATCAATAAGGCCATTGCTTAAACTAAAGATGAAGTTACTTGTGTAAATGTGCTTTATTATTTTGGATCTTTGTTGTTGTGCGGTTTCAAGACTTTTCTGATGTTGTTCACTTCTGCATTGCTTATTTTTCTCTTCTGGAATTCATCAGTCTTGTTTTATTGTCTTTTTTTTTCTTTCTGGAAAGATGTGTCCTACAGTGTAAGCCTACTTGTCTACACATTTATTTATATGATTTTATAGAAATATGGAATAAACAAGAATGGGAAAAAAATAATTGTCTGTCTTATAGTTCCATGTATCAGGAAACAAGAAAACAAAGATGACTTTAAGACAGGATACAAGCCAGATGTTGACATGAGATAAATTGGAGGCATCCATAATTCATGTAGTCTCAGAGTATGATTTGAACTTTCACACTTCTCAGGAGATTTACTGAACTTAGAGGGCAGCAGTATGGGCTGATGCTCTCAGTTCTTCTTAATGTTTCATATTAGATGGATTGTGCCTCTTACAGGTGTGTAAACTGACAAAAGTCAGCAACAGGCCACAGTTCAGTCTTTCTCACCCAAGAAGCTGTGAAACCTGGAACTGAATGCTAACTCGCAGAAAACGCCATCATGTGCCAATCATACCATCATCATAGCACTGAAGAGAATGCAAGCACTTCTGTAAGATATATTTTGATTGAAGAAAATCTGCTAACAGGTCAAAAAAGCTACTTTTGAGGTGCTGGGACAGGTGAATTATGTATTGTATTTTTTTTGTTTTTTTTCCAGGATTGAAACAATAAATAACATTTTGTGTTTTCGTAATGGCTTGTTCTAAGAGCTCAGAAAAGACAACTGAAAGAATCAAAGAAAACTCACACCTTTCTGTGGTTCTAAATCTTATTTTTATTCAGAGATAGGTTTTCGGATTTCTTTATATACTCAAGAATCTAGGAAACAGAGGCAAGGAAATAATGAAACAAAGGCTACAGATCAAAATGAGAAAAAGTCTACTGAATCAGAGCAAATTTCTGCAAAATCTAGAAAATCATAAGGTCAGTCTTTATTTTACAGGCAATCAAGGTTAATTGAAAGACTGTGTCCCTCTAACAGCAAATCTCGTGAATTGACGTGGTTCTTTGTGAGAGAGCAGAAATTTAAAAAGGAGCATCTTCTATACCAGAAGCTCTTTCCACATTTGCCAGTCACAGGTTATCTTTACAATGATGCTGACTGGATGATCGCACATGTTAATGATGTGTTGTCTGGAACCTCCATTGGGAGTTACTATATCAAGAAATTTATGTTAAATTATGTCCGATAGTAAGATATTACTGGCACAGGCCCATGACTAGACATGAATATTTTCAAATGATCCTCTAAGGAAACACATTTTGAAAGATTAGAGACCATGTTAAACTTAGTGAACTCAGTGCTGTAAATATGCTGTTGACACTATAATGAACAAATTTGTAGAAGCATTGGAAAGGAAGGGGGCCTTTTACAGCTATAGAAACAATCAGAATGAATATGATAATTCTGTCTTTTTTGCTTACACATGCATATTACCTTCCCCTAGAGTGAATGAGCCAGATTCATTTGTTTTATTCCTGCTTCTAAAAGTGATCAACAATACTTTTCTTTTTAATTCCATCTCAGGCTGCAAAGAAAGACTTTGTGCAGATTGATAGTAGAAAGAAGAGAGAGGAATGGTCTCCTTTATTCTGGATCCACTTTTTAATGTATTAGTCAACCTGCCTTGTCTATCAGCAAGTTTCATAGTGTGACAGATTTAACGTCTAATAGATAACTAAGAGTTGGTGATCTTGGAAGGACACTAGTATTTTAAATTTAGGAATGACTGATATTTAGGACTACATTCAGCTAGTGACAGTGGAGAGAAACTAGTTATGCTTTTCCAAGTCTGGGGGTTTTTCCCTTCAATTTAAATATATTTCCTTTTCCCTTAAAAACATATTATAGTTTCTTTAAATAAATGAGGAAATAAGTGAATAAGGAAAACATGAGGAAGTTGAATTCAGTTCATTGAAGTAGATTGAACTTTCTTCTGACTTAGATTTTATAGTTAAGACTTGAACGGTATTTTCTAGTCACTATGTTTCTAATATTCTGTTTCTATTGTACAAAAGATGATTTTTAAGTGGGATTTCTGTGTATTAAATGAGTATTTGAATTAAAGGATTGCTGGAATGTTGTGTACATTAGATTTAGTGACTCCACTGTGGAAGCAGAATATATGAGGTACTAAAGCTCAAGAGCAAATGTAAATAAGAGGACCCTTAACCTAACTAGTCAACTTGTCAGAAAAGTGGCTGCAGTGCAGAATCTTTTAGCAGTGGATAGTTGCCCTTGAAAATGTTTCTGAAATATTAAAGCATGTATATGAGCAACCATGGGAATTACTGAAGCAGAGGATAAAAAAACAGTAAACAGTGGAGGCTTTTTATTTTTCTAAAGTTTTATTCTTTTCCCTGTAAGCCCATGGGGTAAATTTGAAGTTCTTTTTCAACATGAGGCATTCCTTGCAAAAATAGAGAGAAGAGTATTTTCTCTGCTTCAAAAGGTTTTCTAATGTTTTCCCAAGTTAACACTTAAAAGCGCTTCTTCTGAGCTTGAGTGAAATTTTAAAATTGGAAAGCCTGAACATCTGCCCTTTCTTCTAGAATTTGGAATTTAACCCAATCGACTAAAGGCACTGTAACTCACTTCTTTGGTATAAATAAGTGCCAGCAGCTCAAGAGTTGGCTAATCAACTTATTGATTAGTCTAGTTACTCTAGAAGTTCCACTGGCTTTTAATGAAAGGTGAGATGATAAAGTGTGTTTAAAGTGCTGCATTTACACTTTAAAATTACTAAATCACTTTTAAATATRTAGTTCATACATAGAGCAGAAAGCAAATAAAAATTAAATTGTGAGGGTAAAGCAAATTTGTCAAGTGTCAGCTGTCAGAAAATCTGYAAAACAGACATCACAGGATATATCATCCTGTATGCATCAGAAATCTAAAAGAAAACAGAGCATGAGTACTTTGTTTTATATTATTAAGGAACAGTTTTAGTAGGCAGTGATCAACACGTTCATTTGTCTGGGAATGTTTACTAACTAAATCTAAAAATTTCACGGATATATTTTACCAGTGGAAAAATTATGCTTCTGCTCTCATTCTTACAGAGTTCCATCTTGAAAGCAGTACTGGTAGGAAATCAGGTCTCCAAGGAGTTTTGTTCTCTTTTTTGATCTGTCTTTCTTATAACAAGGAAAAAGTTTACACTTCCCAGTCTACAGAAAATTATTTCATGTGTTTATGTGATTATGTGATTAGCCTTTTGAAAAGGCATAGTCATGCACAAGGGAACTCTCACCTGAAATAGGTAGACATCTCCAATGATCATCCCAGACAAAATTTTAAAAAGCTGAAAAATGCCCCGAAAAAGGGAGGTGTATTAGGAGAACAACTACAGAATTGAAGCCAAAATGAAAGAGATCTATGGAATCAGTACAATTTATTTCAGAAATATTTTTAAATGCTTTAAATGTACTAAAAGTGTGCAAGCATATAAATCAGAAAAGGTCTTCTTGCATTTCCACATAATTTGAGGCAAATCTAAGCTAAATCATCATAAATGAAATTTAGGAAAATTTGAAGTTCACATCAGCTGTGAATTTGTTTGATGAATACGTTTCATCAAACCCAGGGAAAGTTTCAGCAGCTCTGTATGGTTTTCTTATATAAAATGACAATATTAAGATTAAAAAATGATATGAATTGTCTTACAGGACACTCATACTGCAGGACTAAGAAAAGATAATAGAACGTTTTGACTTTGATGACTAAAGCCAGCAATGAAATGCAGCTAAACATGGACAAAATTAGGAATCTCCATATGTGGAAAAGAGAATTGTTAAGAAAAGTTTAAACGTAAAATGCAAAGAAATTATACAGTTGGGTTTATTTTCAGAATAAAATAGACAAGAAAAAGTGTGCTGATTTAAGAAAAATAATGGTATTCAACATAGGTGTCAGGAGCACTTTTTTTCATGCAGAGAATGATAAATGTGTGAAACAGGCTGTCAGACATAGTTGCTCAGGCAAAAAACACAGGGGTCGCATGAGAAAAATGAGATGCCTTCCACAGGGGATGGAAGTACTAAGAATGGATGAACTTAGACAGGCTGAATAACCTCTTTCATTCTCTGATGAGATGTTATGTTATCCTCTCAGTTGTTTCTTCTGAAATCATTTAATTGAAATAGTTGTTCTGGTTGCAGCTTCCTAATGTTGTCAGAGGACTTCTTAATTCTGGTCTGGAATTTGCATTCTGACAATACATTTTGAATATTAAGGGAATGTTAAGCAATGCTGATCCTTGTAGCTTTATTCCTTGAAGTATTCAGGTGAATTAGTGTAATGTGTGAGGATGTCAGGCCAATCTGTGTAATGGTTTAGTGTCATTTAAATGGTATGGTTTGTGATCTGCTCTGTCTTTTTGGGTGCATAACTGTGAGGGTTTTAACTGAACTGTGCTTGAAGAAAATGCTGATATTAAGCTATAGTAATATTTTACAAAATGTTATCCTTTAGACAGTGTTCTTTCTTTTAACCACAAGAATTTCATGACCTTGCAATCACTCCTAATTCCAGGGTGGTTTTAATACTTTACAGGGGAAAAAAAATCTAGATTATAATCGACTTCATATGATTTAATAGCATTTATTAGTTTGCATATGACACTAAAGTAGGGCAGGGTACCAGTAGATACTCGATGACAGGGCTGCCATTCAGTGACGTAGATGATATTTAGGAGTGGACCACCATCAACCTTCTGAAATTCAACCAAAAAAAAAGCAAAGATTTTCTTTTGTTCCCCTGCAACAACCCAATCTGGAGTCTGACTGATGGTGGAGAGTAGCTCTGCTGAGAAGAACCTGGGGAGTGTGGCAGCTGGGAAGCCAGGCACGAGGCAGCAGTGTGTCCTGGCATCAGATGAGAACAACCAGGTGTATACTAACCTATACAATTCTTTTCAGCTCTGTGAGACCACATTTAGTATCCTGCATCCGGTTGGTTTAGTATCTTGCTTCCAGTTTGGGGCTCTCCAATAAAGGAAAGACAGGAATTATCTAGAGTAAATTTAACTAAGACCCAAAGCTGATCAGGGACTAGGTGCTGTAAGAGGGGCTGGGAGGTCAGGGCTTGTTAGGCTTGGAGAGGAGAATTTTGGGAGATATAACAACAAGCTGCTGTACCTACCAGTAGGTCACCAAGAAGGCAGAATCATGCCCCTCATAGAGGTCCATGGTGGGAGGAAAAGAGTCAAGAGCCACAAATGGACACAAGAGGGTCAACCTGCATGTAAAAAAAATCCACTGGACTCTGTCTTGTGATATTGTTAGTACCTCTGCTTTAGACCCTCTGTGAAAGATGCTCTGACTTCAAAAACTTTTGTCTTTGAGTGTGAATTACCTCTCAGACTTGTACCTAGGAATAATATTGATTGTAGTTTTATCCAAACCAGTTTCACAAGGAGGCCCTTTGTAACATTTTAATACCTGAAAGTCTTTGTATGTTATTTTCTCCTTCATTTCTTGCTTCCTTGGGTCTTTCATTGAGATTCTAGCATCTCTGGAATGGAATCTCTTTCAGGGGATATTTTGATTTAATTCATAATTTCACTAGCAATATTTAAGTAAAGATTCAAATAAAGATTTAATTCTTTAAGTAATCAAAATGTGTCACATAACAGTGAATAATGAGAAGGGATTTAATGCCAATTAAGAAATATGTTTGTAGTGCTGTGTTGCAACTCCAGCTACTTACAGAGGGCATGCAGTCTCCTTCATATTTTCACACCTGTGATCAGCTTTTCAACTTTTATATATTTTTCTACATTTACTTCAATGTCTTTTGATACAGCACTGATACAGAAATTTTTTAAGAACAAACTTTTTTTTTTCTTCTCTCTTTTTACATAAATACTATGCAATGGCTCAACTGAGCAGTTTAAAGGTCACATTTTCATCTTTTGTAATGAAAGTATAAGAAAAAATACCCAAGAAGAAATTTCTGCATAAAACTTTCAGTTCATTCTGAGTATTTAAAAGAATGTTCTTTAAAATCTGGGAATTAAATTTAAAGTCTGTAATCCTAGAATTCAAATAACACTATTAAAAATTCTAAACTATTTCTGTGTAAGCTAGATCTGGAACTGGAGTAACAACTGAGTATATTGCAGAGATTTTCAAACTCCCTGTTTATGAGCTAGGATTAACACTAGGAAACAGATTGCCACATCATGACTAATAGACAGCTTACAGAGTTGAAAAATATTTCTGCATGTGTGCAGAAATAACAGTTTAGAGATTATTGCACTCTAGTCCATATCCTAATTCAGATATGTTCATTGTAACTGAAATTTCTCACATGTAAAAATTGTGTTTAACCTGACTGTGCCAGAGAAACACAGTTCCTTTGATGTACTAAATGGTCAGAGTTATTAAATGGAAGTGCTGATAGAATTCTGGCTATATAGACACACTGTATTATATAAAAGGTAGGAGATAAATGGAAGTTTTACTAAATCTTCAATAACAAATTAATTTTAATCTGTACTAGGGCGATGTGCTGACAAGTTTTCACAAGGTCTTCAAAATGAAGGCAGTCTTTTGAAGTTAAATAATGCAAATTAAATATGAACACAAAATGATATAGGATGATCACTAATGCTATCAACTGCAGTGCTAGGGGCAGTGAGCCTTCATACCAAGGTGCAGGTGGTCTGTGTCACAGTTTTATAACTTTTCAGGATTTCATTCCTAAAAAAGCTATAATTTCAACCTAAGCATAAATCAGGTGCATTGGCACATCATAGTAGTGTAAAACCACAAAGAAACAAGATACATGGAGGAGAAAAAGCCACAAACCATCTGACATATCCCCACACTGAAGAAAAGGTGTGTAGCTCTTAAGGTGAACTTTCTGAGCTGAACCCCAAGTGGTAGCTCAGAGCTGACCTTAGTGATCTTGCCTCCCAGTAAACGGAAGTATTTCTTGACTAAATTACAGTTCATGATAGCTGGTACTAGTTATCCTGAAGTAAGAAGAAGAGCTTTCTTAACAGAAGGAAAGAGGAGGGTGAAAGTGCAGAAAACATTGCTATGCCTGAAAAAATAAAGATTGTTAAGGAAGGGCTTAAGAGTATCCTGTACAACAGTTAGACATTGAAAATATCTGTAATTTGCATTGAGCTACTCATAGAATCATGGAATGGTTTGGATTGGAAGGGACCTTAAATATCACCTAGTTCCAACCCTTCCACCATGTCAATGACACTTTTCACTAGATCAGGTGGCTCAGGGCCCAATCCAACCTGCCCTTGAACACTTCCATGGGGTGGGGCATCCATAACTTCTCTGGGCACTATTATATAGTCCTGACACAAAAAGAGAGTGTATGGTAGCATTTCTGAGTTTCAGCACATGGGGTAGAGTTTAGGCAATGAACAAGAGAGAAGGAAAATACATAGCACAATATGACATGTAAGGCTTAGGCCTTGACATGGCTTATTACTGGAGAATTTGATCCTGTTTCATCAGTCAGTGGTCAAATTATTATAAACTTCAGAATGAATCAGTAAGAAATAGTTCATTGTATTGAAGGTGAAGTGCATTAGCTTGACTTTTTTCCTCTCTTAGCTTTAAAAACTGCATTTCAAACAAAGTATTCATAATTTCACTTCACACGTATTTTAGAGGTTAATGAGATAGTTTGAAATTCTGTATACTGTTGTGCTTTTCCTTCTGATTGTCACCATTAACATAATGTTTAGTTGTGAGCATCTGAATTTCAGCAGTGAATTTTTGTGTTCCTACTCCATCAGGAAAAATCATGTAAATATTTTGGTATTGACGAGCTAAAGTAATTAGCTCCAAAGATGCAAAGAATAGACAAAGTGAGTTTTTTCTTGACTCTGCACAGATACAGACTAAATGGCGTCAAATCAGCAGTGGCACTTACTATTAGCCTGCAGCTATAGCAACACCTTCCCCCAGCAGGAACAGCTGTAGAGCAAGGAGTCTTAGTAGTAGCCACAGGGGTATACCTGGGGAGAATATTAAAAATGTCTGTATGCAGCATTGTCATATGATGGAGACTGCTGAAATGTAGAATGATTTCTCCAGCAGAAAAAATCTATTAAAATTAATTCCAAAATACCTCTGGGATAAATTTGGTGTTGAAGAATTCTGCAAGATGTGCAAATACTTTTGGCTTTGATAAGGGAATTCATTAAAAGCCAGGGAAAGTGGGTAACTAGAAAATTGAAACTGCTACAAATTTCTACAATAGTCCAGGACAGTGTGAAAAGATACTTATATTATCCTTTTTGTAAACGTACTCTAATTTTAATTAGGAAACCTCATAGCAGTTACCAGATTTCAGGTTCGGTTTTATGGACACCTAACTGCTTAACAGCTAACTGACTGTCCAGTGCAGTCTTCTAGCAATCTAACATTAGGGTTGTGTGCTGTCTCAGTGCTCTTAAATCCACCCCAAGCCTTCTCTGTGCATTTAAGAGAAATCTTAATGTAAAGAAACCCCAAATTATTTCATTGACATGTAGATCAGAGAAAAGACTGGGCATACTGTACTGTTAGTTCCAGAACCAGCAATGTCCATGCAACTATTTAGGTTTGCAGGTCATTTGGAGACAAGAGTGCAAAGTAGGAAGTATGTTATGTTTGTCATGGTCTGTACAATGCTCAGTCTCAGTGGTCTAATGTGCAACAGTGTGCAAGAGGTTGTGTTACAATGCTATCATTAGTACAGCTTCCTTTCTATTTTCAGTTTTCTGGATTGGTCTAACAGTTCACAGTGATATAATGAAATCAGGATTTTAATCTTCATTTGGTTTCCTTGTGTGAACAGTCCTTAACCATGATGACATATTATTTATTGCACAATGCCTTGCCTTATAAATTGTGGCTTTTTAGAAGCAACTAGACAGTATTTTATTTTTTATTGAATGTATGCCAAAACCCTCACCCACACATAATTCAAATTCTACTCAGAAACAATTGTTTTATGAGATTTTATTGGAGTGCTCACCTCTGTAGTATGGGAGTGCTTCAAGAACATTCATTTATCCTCACAATATGCTTTTACCTTAATGCTGTTTTTACAGATAAGTGTCAGGGACACACAGAGGCATAGGGAAGTAGTATCCACTAATTTTCAAAGTCCTCTTTCATGCCTCTGAACTTTTTAGGATGAGTTAGCATTTTAGAGCACAGACATTTGTTCTAGAGAGCTGTGATTTGCAGAAGTGCTGGCCACTTAGTTGACCATTCAAGGATAGGGAAGTATCAAGCTAGGGATGAACTGCAGAAAAATGTGTGTGTGATTTACTATATATTTCATAAGAACACTGGGAAAAAAATAGTGCAGTTTCTGGCATGCACATTTTTGAGACAGTATTCAGTTCCTTTGTCTTGTGGATATTATGTCTTTTCTTGTAATTTCCTGCTTTAGGTGCTGTGTAATTTCCAACTAGGGAAACAAACAGTGGAGAGGATCCTGCAAGTAATACATACTTTTGTTTCACACCCTGGATATTTACCACAGCATTATGCAGCCTGTATACAGGTTAAGGCAATAATGTAATACTGCCGTCTTCTTGTGCACATTTCCCTACTGTTTTACTTTATTACCTYCACATTTGCACGGTCTCTTTAGTTTGAGAATCCCTTCCCATTCATGATCCCCAGGTTTGGTATTACTATCCAGCTATTTTCAATGTCTTTACCTACACTCCTCTGGTCCTACTGTAATGTGTTACTGGTCACTGTTTAGTTATTCCTCTCAGCTGTCCTGATGAATCAAACATCATCATTTCACAGGCTGCTGGTACATGAGTCAACCAAAATTAGATTAAGATCCCACTGAGGATGAAGAAAGCTTTGAGCAATAATCAGAAGGCAAGTTGGCATTTTTAAGGTTGTGTTTCTGTGTTGACCCCCGAGAAGTGTTCACCAAGAACTGTCATAAATACCAGTCATCACTAGAAAGTGTGGGAAAGTACAAATATATTCAGATACCTGAAGAACTTTGGAAATTAATCATTGCATTGAGCACATAGGAGTAGTTTGAAAATTGCCTTAAAATGCTGTCTGTGACAATTCTGACTGAGAAAATATAGTGCTGTTTCCTATTGGGCATTTGTCAGTTTAAGGTGGTTCAGCACCCAAATACAGGAGTTCACCTATTAACTTATTAAAGGCTTTCAGTTCAAACAGCGGCAACATTTTTCATTCTAGACAAAGACGTATTTCTCCTCATTCTGCTCTCAGAAATAGGTATGCTTTTGTTTTAAATTAAGATAAATAAATTATAGTAAAATGATAAATACTTCAGCATGAAATACTTGAATCGAAAAGATTAAAGTCTGGTTTAGGTGAAAATGAAATCTCACAATAGGCAGACTTGGGCAGATTTAACAAAAGGAGTGGCAGTGTTCATCAGTTGCTGCAGTTGCAAATGGCTGGTGTAAACATTACTTAAATTTAGGTTTTGTATAATTTAATTCGGAAGCCTCAGTACCGTATTTGAAAGAACATAAATAGATAAAATTGATTAAACTGCTTAACCTCTACCACTTTGGGAATGTACATTCTGAAAATGATTGAATTTAATAATTATCTTCAGTCTTTCTTAACAAAAGTCATGCTATGCAACTTCAGATATCTCCACATAGTAAACACAGCAATCATTTTGGGTTTAGAATAATATCTTTCTAATATCTCAGTCATAAAAATAGCTGCAGCATTTTGTTATCCTGATGTGTCCTTTTTTAAGCACTTATCGTGATATTTATTTTCAAAGTATCCTCATGTTGAGACATTGCTTTCTGATAGTTGGGTGCTACAATAAAAATACTGTTACATTTGAAAACATGAGCTATTATAGAAGTATTCAGGTTGGAAAGATCTTTTAGATCATCGAGTTCAACTTAGCATTACCAAGCCCACCGCTAAACCATGTCCCTAAAACACCACATCTACATGTCCTTAAATACCTCCATGGATGGTCACTCACCCACTCCCCTGGGCAGCCTGTTCCAACGTGTGAGAACCCTTGTGTCAAAGAAATTTTTCCTAATGTCCAATCTAAGCTTCCCCTGGTGCAATTTGAGGCCATTTCCACTTCTTCTATTGCTTATAACTTGGGAGAAGAGGCTGAGCCCCACCTCACTCCCATTTCTTGTCAGGTAGTTGTAGGCAGCGAATATCCTGATGCTTTCACTGCTTACCAGTGACAGTACAGTGTACACAGAGGTTCCCCCTTGAGCCTCCTTTCCTTGAGGCTGAACAGCCCCAGTACCCTCAGCCACTTCTTGTAAGACTTGCAGATATACAGCAAACCATTGTTTTTCATTGAACTAAATAATAAAACCTTCAATATGTGCTAACAAAACCACAAATATTTAAATTGTAAATATAAGTAGAAGTGTTATTCGTTTATGTGAATATATACTTACATGCAGTTTTGATAGGTTTTCAGGTTTTTACAGATATAAAAATTTTCCATGTTGTCATATGAAGAATTAAAATAAATCTCTGTCAAATTACTGTAAGTGAAGGTTGGATCACATATTTTCATTAATGATACACAGCTGAAAGTGACATGAAGGAAGTCCAGGTAACTAACTCTTTTTTGAAAAGTATTTCAGTTTAGGTGAAAAAGGGACATTTTTCCAAAACATTGATTGTACTTCCTCTAAAAATCAAATTCATTAGTATGTTTAATGTTAGCCATACAGAATAGAGACATCCAAATTCATTAGTCATATTTGCAATCCATGGCTATTATTCCTAGATTTGTTAAGCCACAAACAACAACTTCGCTTTAATTATTCTTTTTATCTACTTCGTTACATTCTCAAGTCCTCAATCTCTTCTTATTTTGCAGTGTTTATGAAGTGCTTTGAAGTGATTTAAAGTTATTCCTTTGGATGAAAGGGACTGTATTATTAAAATCTCTCTAAAGTTACTGAGACATCAAACATCCCATTTCAGTTATCCTCATCTCCTTGTCTGGCTATGCATAGAGAGAAGAAACATAATTTGCTACATGTGGTTATCTCAGCCCTTTCCAAATCACTGCCATATTTGAGATTTCAGACCACTACTTAGAACTGTGGGCTCTATGAACTGTTCTCATTTGAAGTCAACCCTGTATCCTCTTATAGTAGATAGTCACTGTAATTTTAGGAAAACTGATTAAAGGTCTCTCACCAAAACCTCTGTATTTCTATAATCCATATTGAAGTTCTCTGAACTCTGTCACAGCAGTATGGAAGGAGAGCTTGATGACACATGAACACCTTTAAAAAAGATTAATTTTTTATCACCAGGTAGGAAACCTTTATTCATTTTTGTCCTCAGCTCCACAAATAAATTCTCCTAAATGAAGCTGTGATTATGAGAACTCTTCACTGAGGACATATGTTAAGTACTGCTTTCCCTTTCCAATGAGGATCATACTACCTTGTTATTTCACATAAAACTGTATGTAAAACTTGTCTGAAACATAAAATAAGAAAGTATTTGATACAGGGAAAAGACAATTGCTAAGAAGATGAAATTAAAATCTCATTTGGGTCATAGTTTCCTGCATGTAAGCATGGTAAGTAGAAGTAGAGAACTCCAGTCTTAAAGCTTGACCTCTTCAGGTTTACATGCACATTGTAAAGGAAAGAAATATGACAATCTGTTTCTGCTTCTCAGAGAAACATAACTGCTATACCACCCAGAATATTACTATTCACAGTGATCATGATATTTAGACCAAGTCACTAAAGCCCTGCTCAATT
The DNA here is from genome assembly GCA_018881555.1 of Amblyornis subalaris. Taxonomy (NCBI): domain Eukaryota; kingdom Metazoa; phylum Chordata; class Aves; order Passeriformes; family Ptilonorhynchidae; genus Amblyornis; species Amblyornis subalaris. The sequence continues at coordinate 292,441 of JACAXG010000283.1, read as the reverse complement.
GTTAAACAGGCAAGGATTAAGGATTAAAAGTTGATCAGAGTGTGAAATATTTAGATTTTCTCTAATGGAACAAATTGTTTTCAGTTATAACTACATGAAAAAGAGCACCACAGGATTGTGCATGTGTAATCAACAGCAACAAGGCTATTTGATTTGTAATTCTGAGAACAAATTATGGTGACATAATTATTTTGGTTCAAATGAAAAGTTCATTTGGTTCATTTGATTCATTTGGTTATTTTGGTTCAATAAAACTCCTTTATTGGTTCCCTAGAAGTCCTTGGGAGCAAAAGACATATATATTTCCCATCTTAGTGAATTACAGCCCTTCTCAGCCATCATTAACCAATGAGAACATTTACTTCACTATTTCCTTTTATATATATCATCTGTTAACATAGATTGAGAGATTATCATAGTTATTGACTTCATTTATTGTAACAAAATGAAATAAACAGATGTGCATCATCCTCCCCATTTAAATACCTTTCTCATTCTGTAGATGAAATCTTAAAATGTAGAGCAGCTAAGTATTTTGGTGTGTCTGTGTGACATACAATAAGCAAGAAAGACTCATATGTAGGATGATGTCTTCAGTGTAGTAATTTTTCTAGGTTGGTTTAGGTTTACTCCTATCCTATGAGTAATCCTAGCACTTTCCAATAATGCAATCTAATATAGCTTCTCTTGCAATGCATCACTTCCCTCATGCAAGTTTCACACTGGCTACAACCTACATTACAAATTTCAGTTATGAGAATTGAGAAGTAATCAGAACCCCTTACTAAGGAATTAATAAAAATTAGTAGTCAATGCAATTTCAGACACATGATAAGTCAAATCAAACCTGCTTTTCGAGCAGTGGTAATTCATAAATACAATCTATGTTAATATCAAATTTGGCTACAAAGTTGAAACTAGCTGCATTTTTAATCTCAAGCAATACTGGAGGAGCAAAAGAGTGGTTATAAAGTTGCTTCACAAAGCTTCTCTTTCAAAATCCTAGGCAAGAACTAGGGAAAACCTTTGCATTCTAGAATAGGCAGTGTCCACTCTTAACAGATTCTGATTTGAAGCCATTTATGTCAAAGTAATAGAATAGCCTACACAAATACTATTAATTTAACATTTCAAATGTCTTCACTGTTTTAAACTTCCCTCTCTTCTTCCCTCCTTAAGCCTTTCCTCTGTTCCTGACTCATCCATTAAAAATGGACCAGTTTACACTTTACATATTGTGCATGTTGCTGTGTAGACTGATAAACCAGTACCTTGCTACCAAAAAACTCAGTGATGCAAAGAAACACAAATGCACATCAACTATTAGTTTCTCTCTAAATATCAGGGTATCTGAATGCTTCAGTAGGCTTTTCCTGAGGGTTCCTTTATGTGTATTTTAATGAGTAGAAAATAGAAAAATACAGTGGAAATTTGCTACAAATAAATTACAGTTAAAGTTCTTCAAAGATAGAAATGAGTGTGGTAGTCACAGATAAAAGTTATAAATCTGAACTGTCAACTCATTATCCTTCTGTTCCAAAGGAACCACAGAGGAGACTGGTTGTCACTGTACTTGAGTCTTGCTGATGATTTAGTGACTGCACTAATTTAGGAGTGAGAACAAAAAAGTCTTTCATAATAAGCTAAACAATTTATTTCCTGCCAGTACTTCAAGACTGAAGCAATGTTAAACTGTAACACAGATAAACTTGCAAAAATCTTTCTGAATAAATTATTCCAACCTCACCTTCTTATGACTATCATAGCAGAAGAATGAGAATATAGAGAATGAGAAAACACTAGCAGTTGATATAGTTTCTCTAGGCAATTTTTCAAACATTACAAACAGGACATGACTGATGGTACAAGACTTGATGTTGTAAGACTTTGAAAGCTTAAAACCACACTTGAATTTCTGTTATCAAATTGTGTAAATGTGGAACATATGCACATGTAAGTATGCATAAGTTTTTTAATGCATTTGCGGAATACAGGCAGGGGTGCTTGAGATTGCTGATGAAGAAAGGTGAAGATACTTCTGTTTCGGTGAAGATGCTTCCTCGCATAAAGGGTGGCAGAGCACTGGAACGGGCTCCTCAGGAAAGTCATGGAGTTCCCCTCTCTGGAGACACTCAAAACCCACCTGGATGTATTCCTGTGTAACCTGCTCTAGGTAACCCTTCCTCGGCAGGGGGTTGGACTGGACGACCTCCAGAGGTCCCTCCCAACCCTAACAATTCTGCGATTCTGTGATAGCACCTGAGAGGATGACAACAGATGACTTTCCATATAAAAATCACTAAATTTTAGTAGACTGAAGCAGCAGTTGTCACTATGATTTGCATGTGTAAGGACCCTGAGCACATCCCCATGGAGGTTTGGCTGGTAGGGCTGAGGACCAGTGTGGCCTTGAGCAGTCCCATAGAGCTGGTGGCTGTGGGTAGAGGGTCCCAGGAGCCCTTTGGGGAGGATGTGGCCGGGGCTGACCCTCTGCCCATGAGGGCTGTTTTCAGCCATGGCACAGGCACTCGGTCCTTGGTGAAGCCACAGTTCTACTGCACAGCCATGGCTCCTGGTCTAAGCCTAGACCCGGAAGGGCTGATGTCCTGGCCTGGCCTCAGCCTGGCTCCATACATGGAGTCTTGCTCAGCTGTCCCCAGGGCTGTGTTGAGTCTGCTTCCTCTCAACTTTCCCAACCTGTGGACTGATGTTCTGGCACAGCTTTGGCCCATCCGCAGGGAAGTGGTCAATGCTCGGGACTGGCACTACCCCCAGCTGCACCCTGGCAGTGTGTATGTCTGTCTAATTTATGACAATGAAGTGACGATTATACGACATTTATAGCAGTTGCACACTTTCAGCAAGTTATTATAGATAGAGAGTAACGAATCTTATGAAATGCCATAGATCTAAAAGAGCTACCTATTAATTTCCACAACAAAAATTTGAAAAGCAATACGCTCCTCCTGATAAACTTCTATACCTTCTCATCAGTGTTCATGCTTCTTTGCCAATCACTGAAATTCCCTACAAAGTGTAGTTGTTTGTTATTAAAGATAATTTTATTATCACTTACATGCTTGTGTATCCACTCTCCAGCTTTGTGAAATCATCCCATGGGATCCCACGTGATCGGTGGGACAGATGCTGTTGTCTGAAGGTGAGTGTTTGGCTTGTATGACCTGTACTATGGGTTTAATTTGAAAGTGGAATTAGGTTGAAATGACCAGATGTCCTGGTTTAGCTGACACAACTGGGAAAATCATGGAGTGAGTCCTCCTGGAACACATTTCTGGGCACATGAAGGAGAAGAAAATGATTTGGAACAGTCAGCATGGATTTACCGAGGGCAAATCATGCCTGACCAGCACAATTGCTTTCTGTAATGAAATGATGGATTTGCGGATGACAGGAGAGCAGTGGATATCATTTATATCAACTCTAACAAGGCTTTCAACAGCATCTCCCACAATATTTTTTTATCAATGCCACAACATTAGGTTATGAGTAAGTACGCAATGTTAAAAATTTGGCTGGATGGCCATCCTCAGAGGGCAGTGGCTAATAAGTCATAATCAGTCCGGAGGCATGTAAAAAGGTGAGTACTGCAGGGGCTATCCTGGGACTTGTCCTGGTTACCAGTTACCTGGAGGAGATGAATGTCGTGTGCTATCCTCAAGACTGGAGATTACACCAAAGCGTGTGTGTGTGTGTGTGTGTGTGTGTGAGGGGAGGATGCGCTGTTGACATACTTGAGGGCCAAGCTGTCATTCAGAGGGACCTAGACACTGTATACCGTCTGTATACTGGGAAGTTTTAAAGACTGGACTCTATCAAGCCATGAGAAATCTGGTCTGATCTCATGCTCCTGCTTTGAGCAGGAGGCTGGACTAGAAACCTTCTGAGGTCCCTTCTAATCTGAATTATTTTGTGATGCTTTGATGCACTTCAAGCATCATTTCCTATGTTTTGGCAAAGATTCTTTGGTCACTCCTCCCTTGTTTTCACCTAGGACTGAAGTCTTGTCCCTCATATGTGCAAAAAGCAGGGTCCTTGGAAGTTAGAGATTCACGATCTCTAACTCTGTTAGATCTAACTGTGTTAGATCTCACAGTGCAGAGAAACTCAGCTTCTGAACTCTGTAGTGACCTCTTTTTCATGCTACACGATCTTGGGAAATTGTCTTCAGCATTGATAACTGCATTGGATGAAGTAATCTAATGCAGTGGGGATGTCTTCTTTAATGTCACCTACCACAAAAGCAGGCTCCCTGTGTCACCATAAATGAGGCTTGCTTTCGAGAGTGAATTCAATATTTGGAAGGAAACACAAAAACTCCTGCCTATGTATGAAACACAGAAATGGCAATTTATATAGAGGTAGAGGGAAAAGTGTTTACAATAGTGAGACATGAGAAGCTGTTGTTCCTAAGAATATAAAATGGTATAAAATACCCTACTAGATCAGACTGGTCATCCATCTAGCTCATTATTCTGACTCAGTGCCTAGAAGACATATGGTCTTGGATGAACACGGGAGCCTAGATACCTTCTGTGGCCCATTTCTTTATTCATAGCTTGTCCTTTTAGTATACATTTATGCATTTTTGTGCAGAAATTTCCTTCTTTCTGAACTTGCTGATATTCTCTGTCTCCACAATCTCCTGTATCAGCACTGTCCAGAATTTTGCTGTTGACAGTGCTGTGTGAAGTATCCCGATATATTTAAGAGCTCTTCTAGTAGTCTTGAGTGCGTCAGGGTATTGCAATGAGGGATTTGGAGAAGAGCAACTCCGAATTCAGGTTATCAGTTGTAATCTATGCATATTGTAATACTAGTGTCTTTAAAATATTTAAGTTAATGATAGTTTTTAATGATAAGACAGGAATATTGTCAGATGTGGAAAGCTGAATAAGGATACTTTTGATAAAGAGAAACACTGAAAAAAGAAGTCTGCATCATCTGAATACTAAAAGTTTCTTAAATTCTTATCTTAATACTTTCCCATGATCACCCACAAGCTTATATATTAAAACACAACAGGGAAAAATTAGAAAATGTATTATTATCATAGTAGTAGAGTGCATGAGTGGCAATTTTCTATCTGAACATCAGTAACGTCAGCAATAAGAAATATTTTATCCCTTCTATTTTTTACAAAAAGTTTAACTGAAAGAGCCTTAATAGTAACTTTGCATTATTCTAAAAAATCAGATTCTACTACAAGGAAGACAATTTTTTTATGGCCATCAAGAAAAAGCAGCAGGAGTTCTGCTGCAAAGTTAGAACACTTGCAAAGTATTAAAAATGTCAGTGGGGTATTTTGTCTTTATTAGGACTAAAGTTTGGGGGTTTTTACTAAAACACAAAATTCTACTGAAATGAAACAAATTTACCTACAAAAATACTAAAAAAAGTGACAGTGACAGCCATGTTGCATTTCACTAGTACCATATTAACAAGAAATAAATCTGAATGTAACTTTAAATGGTATTTTTTTGTCCACCACATATTTATTAAACCAATCCCGATAATAAAGCTCTCTAGTTTGTTTTTTTTTTTAATAATTATTATTTTATCAATGTTTATAAAATCTCCCACAGATAATGGGACTAGTTCTTCTCTCTCACCATTTAAAAAATAAATGAAATTACATGGTAGAAAAGATAATCTAGGAGACCTCACATTCTAAATTGTGAAACACAATACTAGTATTTTCAATAAAACAGGGGTAGAAATAGAGCACCAAGCCATTTCTATTCCAGAAAAAGTCTTGCTGTGTTTACATGGAACAAGAGTAAGCTGATACAGTTTGCCTCAGAAGCCTGTTACTTGAAGTGCTGCACCGTACAAAGCTTTGCATCCTAACCCAAGATGGCTAAACTGATGGCAAATTAACTTATAGCTATGTAGTCTGAGAGTCTTTAAAACCTGCTGCTTGTAATTTTGGTTTCATGATCACTGTAGGCAGAAGTCTGGGTCCATCTCTTCAAGCAGACATCTGAAATGTAAAACCTCAAGTAAGACTAACAATTTTGTGTCAATGTCAAGAAAGTTTTAATTCATTATTGTTATGCACTCATCCTCATAATTTGCCACTGCTTTTCTTCCAAGTTCAGCTCAAATGTGAACAGTTAAATGTTAAGAAATTTTATTTTCAAGAAATTTTATTTAGCCATCAGTATAGAATTCCTACACACCATTTTAGAATGCGGGAACACTTGGTTTAAGAACTTTACTGCTCTTGGAATTTTTGTCCTACTTCCTTATTGCTGTTACTTTCCAAGAAATCTTTGTTCACCGTAGAGGGAAGAAAACCCTGCTCACAGTCCATGATACTGTAGGTTTTTATAGTTATCACAGATAGTGACTGAAGAATGCAGTAAGTATTTGTCTCTCACCAAAATATCTACAACATCCAAGGATGTGCATATAGTAATTTTTAACAGAAAATGTATAGAAAAGGCCATAACTGAACATGTGGCAAGCTAAAGGATTCTCAGGTCTAGTTTTGATTCTCAAATTCATACTGTATCTTACACAATTGATCCCTCAGGGTCTGATTCTGTCAGACTATAGGCAGCTTTATAAGAATATTATGCACTCTATTTCCCAAAAACTTCAGGGTGAAGCTACTAAATCAAGAAGTTTTTACTACACTTTTAATGTAATATCCTAATTTATTTTTTTCTTTCTTTTTTTTTGCCCTCCATGCATATCACTAAATAATCTTTGGGTGAATGGATGTTGAGGCACAAAAATAATGAATCCAGTTAAGCATTGTCTGCACTGCTGACAGACCTCTTATCTGTTTCAGCTTTGTAGCACACCTTTTTTGCCCATGTCTATCCCTTCTGTTGACATTTTTCTAATAAGCCAATAAGTCTACAGGAAGATGCAGAAGACTGCAGCACTCTTGTGTTAGCAACCTGGCAAAATATGTCTGTTTATATAACTCTCATTCTGTGCCTAACTGCTGTCACATAGAGACAGTGCAAAAAGGATTCTGGGGGAAAAAAAAGAAATTAGAATTCTAATTTGCCACCAAGTCCGTTGGGTATTAAAAAGAATAAAATTCTGAAAAAATCATAATGGATCCATTGTCTTCTAGAAATTTCCTGAACCACAACATATTCTCTAACAACTTGTGCAGGAGAGACAAATGCATTTGGGGATCTAGAGTGCAGCTATGGGTAGAATCAGACTTTAGTGTGCCACCGTCCTTGGCTTCAAATTGAGAATTTCATAAATATAACATTTTCTGGAAGTTAATTTTACCTTAAACTATGATTTTCAAAATGAAAAGAAAGTCTCTTTCAGGAGCATTAGACATGCAGTTCTTCAGCAAAACAATGAGCCCAAGAAACGCTCTGTTGTATAATGCATCCTTATTCAAAGGATGACACCCTAGGTATGTTCTACTTAAAATTTCAGAATAAGAACATAACAATTTGTGTTTTCTGCTTGTCTACAGCATAGGCCTGATTACACCTTAAGGTAATATCAGCCATTATGTCAGTAAATACACTATGTCGATGGATCCTTCTGAAGGTAATGACAGTGTCTTTCATTTGACTAAAAATAGTCTTCAAAAGTCTAAGGAACTGTCAGTATTCCTGGAGTTCTCATATTATAGTCTCTTCAGTACTCTGAGCAGATCTCCTAAGTACAGTAGTGTTGTACACTATGTGATTGATGCTGGATAATTAAAACCTTATCTGTCTGTAAACCAAGTGTGGTAAGCTGCAGTATTTATTAATGCTGATTCAGGGACCTACTAGTGTATGTGTTTGAATCTGTCTGTAGCAGCAGAAGTGCAAGAGTTACTGATAGCATGGATTTATTTTATAGCTATTCTGGGCCTGGCAGTCATATATTGACATAATTTCTCTTGGTAATATAATGTCAGATTAAAAGGAAAAAGCAGCATTCTTATTTTTAATGGTGAGTAAAGCTTGTTGCCTGCTGCTGCCTCTGACAATGTAAGATAAGCCCAAAGGTACATGTTACTAAAGAACTGAACGCCTTATACAAAGGTGCTTGTTATCTAGACCCTTGATTATATTGGAATGCCTTAGCTTCCAAAAGTATATCTAGAAAGAAGGAAAATCAGTAATTGCTTTGTAGAGAGCATAAAACACTGAGCTAACACTGTGAACTTAGTATGAAACTGAAAAATGTTCTATCCACTGATACAGTGCAGAAATGCTTAATAACTTATTACAGTCGTAGATGAAAAAGCACTAGAAGTGTCATGAAGTAGGCAGACAATACATATGCATGCGTATACAGTCACAGCCAAATAGATAAAAGACGTCATCGGAATGACATTCCCCATTCATGTCGCCAGTTATTCTCCTAACTATATTCTTTTAATTAATTCATCCTCTTTCTACTGTTTTTCTAGACATATTTTTATTTCCTGATCTTCTGAGTTAGATATAAGATTATATGGATTACATACTAAGATTTTTTGGGGCAAAATCTTGAAAAATAAAAGAACAACCTAATTTGTATCTCAGAATAACTGCTTGCTAGTTAAGAATTTGGCACATCTATCAATTTTTTAAGACAAAAAATATATACTTGTGTATAAAAGTTTGGAGTTAGCACATTGCTGAAATGAATTTAGGCTTCAACAGGGTATGTCCTTTCTTCTCATTTTTATTGGTCACATTTTTAAGATTCTATTCATAGCCATTATGATTACAGACTTGAACAATGAATTGCACATATTTTTTCTGGTCTTTTTTTAGTGGTACATTTTTGGGTTTGCATGTTTTTTTCACTCCATGTCCTTGCCTACTTTTAAATTGCATATATCTAGTCCAGTCCGTAATAGTGAAAGTTAGGTGCATGTCACCAACTTTTATACTCTCTGCATCAACTTAACCTTCATATTAGTATGTGATCCTTGTAACAAAATGTATCCTAAAGCTTTAAGCATGTGATCATGTTTCAGCGTTTGTCTTTGAAGATAGTAATAGGGTTATTGAGCAACAAAATGATAATCAGGAGTTTTCGAGGTYGCTCATTATATACTGTATAAATATTTCATAAATTTCCCACTGTTTACAGACAGCAATAGTTTAAAAATAAATTGCAAATGTTCAGTATCTAATGCAGCTCATCTGGTTGTTAATGCTTGTTGTTTTTTGGGTTTTTTTAAAAAGCTATCTATATGTTTATGCAAATTCTAACCTCTACATGACATAGCTTCATAGCATGGTCCAGCAGAATATGTCATGATAAAAGTTCCAAGAATCATTGAATGCAAGTTCATCTACACTGTCAAAATTAGTTATTTTTAAATTAAAACATGCCACATGCTAAATATCCTTAAATCAGTGAGAAAATCTTCTTGCATTAGTTTTTGTGGGGTTTAGGTATGCATGTTTAGATACCTAATGAATGTATATGTATATAATTTTCAAAAAAAGAGTCTGTTTGGGAATTTAACAGTTTGAATATTGGCATGAAGCCAGAGCGCTTGGTATAGTGACTGGGTATATACTAAATAGCCAGTGCGTTTTGTGGGACCTTTTGCAACCTGATATCCAGAGGTTGGCCTTGTCCCAACAGCATATAAGAGTGGAATATAGATGCATGCAATTCTATCCCTTCACTTAAAGATATCTTTTGTTGTATAAATAGAAAAGGAGTTGTGTTGTTTTATAATCAAGCTGTACTAAAATACCAGAGACTACAGCTGCTGTGGAGTACAAATTTAACTTGTGCCATCTCAGATCCAAAGCTATAATGCAATCAGATAAATCAACACAAAGAAATGTTTCCTAAATTAACTGATGACTTTGTTAATGAGGGAGTCAGTATGGTCTTTGTTGCCTGTTTTGAAGCCATGTAGAAAAATAAGGACCAAATCCCTATTTTCCCTGGTTCCTTGAACCTGTCATCTGGATTTGCACTGTAGAGAGATTGAGAGCCAGTGGTTTCAGTACAGGCAAAAAGTGAAGCCTGAAAGGAAAAAAAAGGCAATAAAACCATAATAACAACTAAGATCCAAACCAAACTATCTACATTTTCATTTCAGTGATATTGTGGAGCACATTGGGACTTGACCACTAGATGTTCTGTGTCTTCCTACCTTTCAGTGTAATTTAAAACTTACTCTTCTAAGAAGGAAAAAACATTAATTAACTACTGTATATTAAGAAGAAATTCTTTACTGTGAAAGTGGTTAGGCACTGGATCAGATTGCCCAGAGAAGCTATGGATGGCACATCCCTGGAAGTGTCCAAGGCCAGGTTGGATGGGGCTTTGAGCAACCTCTTCTAGGGAAGGTGTCCCTGCACATGGCAGAGCATTAGAACTAAACGAGGTTTTAGGTCTCTTCTAACCCAAAGTTCTATGATTCTATGATAATGCTGCCCAATTAATTCTAATTTTAACAGTTTTCTAAGCAACTGCTGTTTTGCTATGATAAATCTGTTCTTCAGCTCCTAATGAAAATGACTTACACAGCTATGTGTGGCATAAGAAACATTAGTCAGTCCAGTGCCCATGTGCTCAGAGAAGTTGCTTATTTCACCAAGACATATTCTAGTATTAAATATTGTCATAGAAATAACTATTGTCCCAGCAACAGACATCAGGTTGTATGGTCTTAATTTTTTCTTTATCCCATGCCCTTGAAAATCATTGTGACTTCTAGTCCTGAAATGAAGACTGAGCATTTCCAATCTCTAGAATTATAATGCACAGTTAGTACAATTTTTTTTAGTGGGCAGGTTTGTAAAAGAATTACTAAATTCACTGTCTTAAGGAGCAAAAATATTCTTGGTTATATAGAGAGGTTGTAATGACAAGTCATTCTTTTATTCTGTATGTACTGCTAGATATTTAGGAAAGTTAACAGTAAAGGTCGATGAAGACTAGAAATGCATTCTAGGGTTTTTATTAGAGTTATTTGCTTGAGTCTGTTCAGCTGCACATTGTTCAGTAACTGGCCATTTTGAGTCAAATTACCTCCCTAAATGAGCTGAGCAAATGCTGGCTCAATTTAGTTACATACTATGAAATTTGTACATTGAGTTATTCATTTTAGTGAATAGTTTGCTGAAGACTAACATTCAAATAGCATTTACCATTATCTTGTTAATAGGCCTTACTGCTCTAAATCTACTAAGAATGCAAATAAATGATAATTCTGCACTCATTAAGGAAATCTCCTGTGACTTACTTTGGTTAAATGCTCCAACAGGCATGTTTAGCACTTCTTTGGGGTTGGTAAASTTCCAAAAATCTGTAAATTAAAGTTCTGTTGAGTGCTATAAAATATGCATAATGAAACCCTGGATGTAAATTAAGAAGATTTATATTTTGGCATTCTGCTTTCATTATTCAGTCTGAATGCTTCACAGGTTTTTATGAAGCAAATAAACTCTTCTTTTTCTTGAAATCCACTTTGAATGGTCACTATGGATTCATTGTTATATTACTTAGTTCACACATTGAAGACTGAAATGCTCTTTTTAATCTATATACCATACTGAAGTTTTATTGCACAATACCTTTGAAGACTAGGTGCTTCATCTGTAGCAACAGTACTCCGAAGTTGCCTGTAGACATAAGTAGTTAAAATAGAGCTGGAAACAATGTTTATGAATATTCTTCTCTTTAAACTTATGTGTTCACTTGAGTCACGCTTCTGATTCCCATTATTCACAGCCAGTGAACATTACCTGAAAAAAAGTTTATTTCCAAGGGTCTTTAAATATTATTTATTAAAAATAAATACAAATTGACATATAAACTAAAACTCCACGTGTTTTTTTTGTGTGGCTTTCAGAAGGAATGAAGCTAAAGCATTGAGTTTGTGTGCAACTGCCACCCAGAGCTGTAGACCTGTCAAAGAAATCACATCAGGGCTTTGGGTAATCTGTACCCTAAAAAAGGGAAAAAGCATGAAGAAAGAGACCCTGAGGTGCAACTGTTTTCTAGACAGCTTCCTGCTGTGGAATTGTTTTGTTCAGGAAAAAACTGTCTTCTAATGTGGAGGATCCTACTTTGTATTTTAACAAAGCGCTTCACTGATGATTCAGTTCTAGATGAGCTAAACTATGTGGTTGTGAGGATATTTCAGATTTGCTCTGAAACAGAATTATTTTAATACAACAAAAGGCAACCACACAATTTTACTTTTAGGCTCTATATGCACATCTACATAAACCTGCACCATTTTTAGAATATAGAACAGACTGTTTTTGGCTTCTAACTCTTTGATTTCTACTTCGCAGTTCTATTTCTTTTGGGATGAAGAAACTCATGATGTGGAATTCTGGAAAGAATGGTATGGAAAAATGAAATCAAGTTAAACTAAAAAAAATTATTACTTAGCCACAAAATTATGTGTAAATATATAGCAAGAATGTTGTTAGACCAAATATTGTAAATGCAATAAAACATTTGAATGGTTGAATTCTTAATTTTGTATTACTCAAATATAATTTTAAAAAATATTTGTAGAATTTATTTTGGTATAACTAAGGGATTTCCAGAATTTCACAGCTATACGATAAGATATCATAGCATTATATCAATCTGGTTTATTACACTGTATTAAATATAGGCCAGTGCATGTTCAACATATCCATTTTTGCAACTCTTTCTTATTTCAAAATTTTTTACTTATTTTATATTAAAAAAATTAACTAATATACATGTGATATGCAACTAAAACACTATGGTATTACACATAATTCAGTTTGAACACCAGGGATCATAAAATGCCTTTGGAAATTAGAGCTAGCTCAAACTGTTAAACTGTGTTTTGTAATGGAGAATAGAGAAGCAGATTAGTATTTGAGCTTTTGGATCACATTATGCTGTGATGATAGAGTACATCTAAAAACAATTAAGACAGTGATGAATATGAGAACACAGAGCTTAATTGAGGGGTGCTTTCGTAAGAAACAGTGCATGTAGAGCACTTCAGATTCAGAGTAGAAACCCAAACAATTACAGATAAATGGTGAAGATAAAACCATGTAAGATGGAATAGCTACACATTTGCATGTACATGCACGTACTCATTCAGAAAAAAGTAATGAATTCTATTAGAGGAATTAGCAGGGAGAAGAGTCAAACCAGAAATTTAACTGCAAGGAATACAGGGTCCAATGGGTTTTAATCTGGCATTCCATCATAAAGAGCAATTTGACTACAAAAAGTGGCACTCAGAATCAATGGTTTCTGGCATAATTCCCAAACTGTTTGAAACTAGATTATATAGAAGTGGATAGAGGGCAACATCCCTGGTAGGATATGAGTGGGCCAGAGGTGTGGCCAAGAAGTGGAGAACACTGTATTAATTTAGAAGACCTTGTGTGAGACAGATTTCTGATTCTGATTTTATAGACATAGTTAGAATATTCCTGCTCCAAAATTTCATGCTGAAATAAACACAGAGGCAAAACACAATTTAGATTTCACAACTTTAGCATTAAAATTTTAGATTACAAGCAAATATACAAATTAATGAAACTACAGGATTAGCATTATAGCAAGAAGAACTAATGAGAGCAGTGATCACTTTGGTTGGATAGGAATGTAATTTACTGTCAGCATACATCTAAGAATTTATTTTGGATGCCATGATCCTGATTTTCCCCTCCAATCTCAAATATGAACCTTTCAAAGTTCTGTTCCCCTCCAGTTAACTTCTAAATTACTAAGCCCATAGATCTCTGTGTATCATTTAGTTTTTACGTTCCCACCACCTTCTTCTCTACAGTGGAATTGGGCACAGTTTTAGCAGTTCATCTGTTTTAGTGACTCAGGACATAGTGAAGGAAGGCTGAATTTACTTAAGTGTTTTGTAGCAGGTGCTGATTTTCACCTTCCTTTTTCATATCAGAGACTGACATTAACACACTAGATGTCAAATAAGGAAATTATTAATTAATTTGCATATACTCCAAGCTTCCTAGGCTTAATTTGGAAGGGAACTTTGGGTGTTATCTGGTCCAATCTTCTGCTAAAAACTGAGTCGAGTGAGATGGGTTTCTCAGGGGTCATATTCAGTCAATTTTTGAATACTTCCAAGAATGGAGATTCAACAACTCTATGCAACCTGTTCCACTGTTTCATGACCCTCATTGTGAAAAGTTTTCTGTTCTCTAGAGTGATTAAAAAAAAAAAATCATCACCTTGTAGTGGTTTGACCTTGGCTGGGTGCCAGGTGTCCACTAAGTCACTTTATTGCTCCCCTTCCCAGCACCACAGGGGAGAGAGAATAAGATGGAGAACAAATAGTAGTTTGAGATAAGGCAGTTTACTAAAGCAAAAAAAGACAAGCTCAAGTTTGCACGGGCATAAGCAAAGGGAGAAGTTAATTTCTACTTCCCATCAGTGAGTGATGTTCAGACACTTCTCGGAAAGCAGGACCTCAGTATGTGTAGCAGTTAATCCAGAAGGCAAACATTTTAGAGCAACAAATACCCTCCATTCCTCCTCTGTCCCTTAGCTTTTAAATCTGAGCTGATGTCATATGGTACGGAATATCGTTTTGGTTAATTTGGGTCAGCTGGCCTAGCTGTGTCCCCTTACAGGATCTGGCCCACTCCCAGCCCCTTGTTGGGGGTGGAAGGAATGTTAGAGGCACAGCGCTGCTCAGCAGTAGCCAAAACACTGCCGTGTTATCAACACCCTTCCAGCTACCAATGCAAAGCACAACACTGTGAAGGCTGCTAAGGAAAAATGAACTCTATCTCGGTCAGACCCAATACACACCTGTAACACAGTTATGTATATGTATATGCATACATATATGCTTTTATGCATTTTATTATGGTTGGATTGCAGTATTCCATTTAAATGTAATCAGAGCAAAACTTATTTACTGTGCAGCAYTAGACACTGTGCCAAAACTAGACTGTAACATTGGCCAGTTCCTCAGTGCTAGCAGGGCTTAAAGAGATCTTCTCAACATAGTAAATATGCAATTATTTTCAGTTCAAGTAGTGTGGATACAGTGTTATCATCATTAATGCATATTAACTAGCTATATATGTACCAAAGTTTCTGGAATTATTTCACTCTGATGGTTACCATATTTGAAAACCACACATTCATTTCTATTACCACTCATATTAGTTAGGTTAGGTTGCACATCTATTTGAGAAAATATATGTATTAAATTACATGTATTTGTAATTCAGCATGATAAGGCAGGCAAGATATCTTTTGATATCATAACAAAATATTTAGACTGTCATCTTATTCCGGACAAAAATTATTTTTGTATTAGAATGCTAAATATATCACTTAACTAAAAATGTTTCCCCATTATTTTTTTAAATTCTTAAACAGACCTCGATGTTGGCATTTTACTGAAACCAAAATATCAAAAAATTGTGACCATATTTATGATTGGTAAATAGAGCATCATCTATTCCATGTAAAAGACTTCCTGATTCTCTTCTAGGCATTCTAGATATAATATGGAGTTTTCTTTCATTATCCATTTATTTTAATTTCTGGTTATCTTTTGTGTTTTTGACCACCATTAGTATGAATCTGCCAACCAGTGGAGTGCTACAAGCTCTCCTTCCTGTGGGTACTTTCCTGCTGCTAGCTAATATTTTGAGTATTTTTTATTCAGGCCTAGCTAATTCCACTGGATGATCCTTTGGTTCATTATTTAGCAAGAAAATGACATTTACATCACCTGCATTGTTTTGTTTTGTACTTTCTATTGTTACTGTCTTTCCTTTTGGTGACCTCTTACAGCTTGAGAGCCCTGATGTAGCTTCTTGGATCAGGAGATATACATACAGCAAAACAGAAAATATTTAGCAATTAACGGATTATGAAGGGGTCTTAAATTACCTGATTGCCTGAGGGAAATACTGTATTCCCCCAGAAGAGTCACAAGCTGCTGTGCTTTGAAGATTTCCAGGAAGATAATGATATGGGAGATTTTGATTAAGGGGCCAAGCGCAGATATTTCTTGAATAATGGGATTTGTGCCACTCTATTATGTGCAAAATTCAAAACTCAAGACAACATATGACTTTTGTCATTATCCTTTTAATGAAAACTCCAGTATGTGGCTGTGAACACAAATTCTGCTAAGTAAACTCAGGAGAATTAGTTCACTGTACACTTGAATTCCAATTATTGTGGGAAAAAAATCTGAAGAAGAAGGAATTGAGCCACCAAAACACTACAAAATTTTACATTGTCAATTACTTTTTTTATTTCATTGCTGGATTCCTTCATTCTTCTGTCTGCATTATTTGACAATAAGAGCAAGCAATACAAATTTCTATAGCAACACTGCCTTTCAGCCAAGTATCTCAATGGATTTTCCAAGCAGTGATTGATCAAGTCTCACAATTACTGTGGTACTAGAACAAAGCACAGGTGCCCTTAAATCACACCTGACTGCCTTAGAAATTAATTACAGCCAATACAAGATTTAAGAAAAGTGATAAGAAGCAAAGCTTGGTTTCAAGAACATAGCTACCTCAAGTAGGGAGGTAGCTATTAATTGTTCTTTGAATTTGACTACTGTTCTAAGGTTAATCAGCTCCCTGAGAATTGCTGCGCAGTTTTTGCAATGACAGGTAACCCTGGCTTGCCAGTTCCTAGACAAAGATAACTGACAACATTTTACAGACACTTGGAGTGAAATTTAAAACTGCTTTTAATTCTTCTTATTTTAACCAGCTACCTCACCAAAGCAAGCTATTATTCATTATATTAATCCATAAGAATATAGAACTTTGTTGTTTTGAAATGTATTGAATTTTGAGACATGGTGTAAATTATGACATGTAGAATATTAATAGTATTATTAATTACTGGAGTAATAATAATAATATCTTAGCATCTTGTAAAATCTATTTATTTATAGTAAATTCATTATTCCCATTTATAGTAAATTGCATTATTCTCATTAAGAAAGATTTGTATTGAATATTGGATATTCAGCAACACAATTTTATTGGCATAATATAAGAGCTGAAGAATTTTGGGGGTTGAGCAATGCAAGAAAAAATATTACATACTGTACCTTAAAAGATTTAAAAATCCTTAGGTTTTTTCCAGTGGCACTGAGTTTCTGGACGTGCTTTCCCATGCTGAATCAAAAAGAAAATATTCTAGTCGATCATAAATGTCATGAAGTTCTGTGGTTTTTTGACTTCATTTTTATTATTTATAACTTAATATTTATGTTGGTTCATTATTCACAGGTGCTTATCCTCCTAACCAAAGCAAAAGATGGTTCTCATTGACTTGACTGTTTTAGTCGATTAGTAGACAGGATATATGATAAGCTCTCTTCTAGCAGGGTCACCGTATTTGGGCAGGTTAATTCCTAGCTTTAAGTTTTCCTTTAAGCATCATAAAAGAAAATCCTATGTAGTGATTAAGGTAGGCATCGGTCCCGCGAGCCACGGACTTCCATACACACCAATATGATGTTCCAGAGAGCCAAGTTTATTAGACAAAGTTTACAGTTTTATAGGGTTAATAGTTCCATACACGCGCCATCGCATAATCTTATTGGCTGCATACACTGTTCACGCGCTGTTCAGGCGTCTAATGCTTTTCTATGATTGGCTTCTTTATTTGCACAAATAAGCTTCCCTTAAAGTTACACTTCTACTCCTAAAGCTACATCTTTACATTCTTCGGGGCCATGTTCCTGTCTATTCTGCCAAGTTCCTTCTGATATACTTTTGATATTCCCTAACAAGAACATCTTCTCCATGTGTGCAGAATATCTTCTTT
Organism: Amblyornis subalaris; assembly: GCA_018881555.1. Classification (NCBI taxonomy): domain Eukaryota; kingdom Metazoa; phylum Chordata; class Aves; order Passeriformes; family Ptilonorhynchidae; genus Amblyornis; species Amblyornis subalaris. The sequence goes on along the minus strand of JACAXG010000283.1, from coordinate 274,681 downwards.
CATTGATTATCCTCTTGGCTAACACTGTGGCTTTCACTGTGATTGCAGTTTCTCACGGGTAAGTTTCTGAATACAGACAAATCAGTATGATTCTAACTCCATAACTGCCCAGGCCCCTAGAATCCTACTACGCATTTCTATCATATAATTCACATTCAGGTTATAGTCATTAACAGCAGTTATCATTATAAGTATGTAGTATAGGCATCATACTTATATATCTATACACACAGATTCCTTAATATAACAGTGATAGTAACAACAGAGATTCCCATGCTCACCACTGCTATGACTGAAATTCTCTGGGGAACCTATTCAAGTGCTTCACTACCCTCTGACTAAAGAATTTCTTCCTAACATCTGATCTAAATCTCTCTTCTTTTAGTTTAAATCTGTTCTCCTTTGTCCTAACACTATCTGTCAGTTTAAAAATCAATATTATTATAAGCCCCCTTTAAGTACTGAAAGGGTGAAATGGTGATGACAGTCCTAATAATCTTAATAAACTTTTCTGCACATAGATCAAACTCAGAACACTTTCAAAATAAATAGATGATTAGGGTGACAGCCTTTAGAGAAGAGCAAGATCTACTTTTACAGTGCTTGTCACAATGGAATTAGTCTATAAAGCTTGAAAGACCTCAGTTGTTAGAAAAGGTGACACAACTTTTCATCAGCAATAATCTCAATAATTCTTCTCCACACTCCTGCTCAATCACTTTCCATTTATGCAAGTGAGTGTGAGGGAGAATCTTCCAGAGAAAGAGGGTAAATAAAGTCATAAATCAAGACTTTCCGCATGCACATCCTTCAAGTCATTCTGTCTTATTAGGGGAAGGCAAGGAAGAAAAAGAAAAAAAAAAACTCAAAATGTTAACACATTTTAAGTCTTGATTTTCAATTATTTCAGAATGTGATGGCAGCAGAACCAGAGAACCAGAACCTGAGACTGATTCCAGCTGCTTTCATGGTTCCACATTTCCTTGTTTTCTCATGTTTCCATACTTTTTGCTGTACAATAAATATCAACGTTTTCTCGTCAAGCACTAACTTGACAAATATGTTGGAGAATGTGTTAGTCTTTAAAAGACAACAAATTACATTTGTGGAAAAAGAAAAGCCAACACAGGACATACTGTCCAAATCTGAAATCAGATTATAAACATGCACAACTCTTCTAATGACTTCAAAAATAGGTACTGTTCTGATATGATTGCTGCAGTATATCAGATGGAATGTTGCTTTTGATCAGCATGGTAAAAAAAAAGCTACAGTATGGCAAGGGCAAAGGCTACTCTCCTACGGCTTTTAAGAACATAGCTTGCAGATCTCCTACTAAAATGCTATTGATTGATAGAGTCAGCATTACGTCATTTGACAGACACTATTTAAAGAATGAGGTCATTAGCGTCTGCTGAAGGGTATAGATCCATAGTATTTGTTATTAACAGCCTCAAAACGCATAATTCTTACACTGTCGATGAAAGAGTAACATCCAGCATTTGTAGACACATATATACCAGCTGTTGTGTACAACTCATTCACAAATGTTCTTGATGGTACAAGCCTACAGTTTCAATAGGAATCATGACTTTTCTTTATTCAGTATATAAATATACAAATATACTCCCTGTTGACATAATGATAAATTTGATATCTTACAATGTTCCTTTACTGTTAATGAAAAATAAGAGTGGAATTTTAAAGCTTTTAAAAAGCCATATACAGTAACTGCTCCAAAATTAAAAAATAGATTCTTGTATAGGAGATCAGAGGTTTTTAATCATAATGTAATTTAGGCATTTTATCAAAAATAAAATCTTTTGCTATAACATCCAGGATTACCTACTGATTTGTCACAACTTTATTATATGAAAAAAAGAAGAGGTTAAATGTTTCAGGCTGGAGTGAAAGAGAAAATGGAGAGCTAAATTTCATCCTTCATGTTATGCTTAAAATGTTGTTTGGATCCTGAATATCCAGAGACTGACTAAAAAGTTACTGGATCTTTTGATGCACCTCCTCAGGTTGTTACCATATCTACCAAGTGAGGCAGGATTTGGCACAGTAAGCAACCATGTATGATCTCCAGGGGAACCTGAGTGCTGTAAAAATTGTGACAATAGATGAAACTATTTCTTTTAATGTCAAGAAACACTATTGCTTTGTTTTTTTCTCTTTTAATTGAACAAYGTAGAGGTCTTGATGTGATAATCTGATACCATTTTTGGAAGATTATTATTAATGTTCAGATTGTTAGCTCCAGGTTTCACTATAATCCATCTTTGGCTTAAACAACAGAGCCACATAGATCAGATAAAGTTCAACTTGCTGCCTTACAATTTTAACTACTTATTCTACTTTTAAATAATACAAAATTTTCAACACAGTGGTACTGAGTGAAAAGACAGGACACAGAGTGTGCAAACTGAAGTACAGGGACTTCCAATTAAACGTAGAAAATGTTTTGTCACACTGAAAGTGGTAAAATACTGGCACAAATTGCTCGGAGAGGTTGTGGACTCTCTATCCTTGAAGATATTTGGAACCTGACTGGATGTGGCCCTGAGCAACCTGCTCTAGGTGTCCTGGCTTTACGCAGGGGTTTGGGCTACATGATCTCCTGAAGGTCCTTCCATCCTCAACTATTCTGCAATTCTGTGATACTCTGACAACATGGATTTGCTCTCATAAATGAGGAACCCATGTTGTGCAGATAAAGTTAGAAAACACATGGGTTGTTTTAAAGACAGATTAATAGGTAAAACAAAAGCTGTGCACACAAGGAAACCAAAACAAGGAATTCATTCAGCTCTTCCCATGGGCAGGCAGTTGTTCAGTCATCTCCAGGAGAGCAAGACTCCACCCCACGTAACAGTGATATAGAAAGACAAATGCATCACTCCAAAAGTCCCCTTCTTCCTTCTTCTTCCCACAGCTTTATATGATGAGCATGATATCATATGCATATCCCTTGGGTCTGTTGAGGTCAGCTGTGCTGGCTGTCTCTTCCCATCTTCTTGTGCACCCTTAGCCTGCTTGCTGGTGGGGCAGGGTGAGAAGCAGAATAGGCGTTGGCTCTGTGTAAGCACTGTTCAGCACTAACAAAAACATCTCGATGTTATCAACACTGTTTTCAGTACAAATCCAAAACAAAAACCCATATCAGCTACTGTGAAGAGAATTAACCATACCTCAGCCAAAATGAGGAATAGAATTAGTTGGTTAATAAAGTAAAAGACCTTTCATGTATACGCACAAGCATGTACTTTAACAATTTTAAAGCTTTTGTTTTAAAATCTGTTCAATATGGGTGGTGTGGAAGTGGAATGTGAATCAATGAGAGAAAATCAGCTCTAGATAGTAGAGAAGTGTCCGGTATGATGAAGCAAATACATGAATGACAAGGGACCTGTTTATCTGTCCTATTCCTTCTCTAAAGTTGTGAGAAAGCATAATCATGAGTTGAAAAAAAAAAAAAGTGCTTTGAGAAGAGCTAAAGACAAAATTAATTTTAATCAGACAACCAAAACAAAGATCAGTCTGTACCTCCTGTGAGGAGTAAATGGGGAATAAATATATATGATTTTGACATTGCTACATCTGTTCTTGTATTTATTCTATTTGTATTTAAATAAATAGACTAAATCTCCTATTTAAGTAGTTTTATTTCTTGATAAAAAAATCGATAAAGATTTCTTGCTTACATGTTCTGAGTCTTTCCTATCTTGTGTTTCATCATTTTTTTCATTTTAATTGAGTTTTAGTGATTTGTACACTTGTAGCAGTTTGTGGTTTTTAAACTTCTTTTTGCTTCATTTTCACTAGCCTCAATCTTCTTGAGCTTCCTAACAGGGCCTCTGCTGAAGTATTCTTTGGCTTTCCTACTCTTTTTTTTAAAATCCCCTTTACTCTCTTTCTTGTTGGATCTTTTTCAAACTATTCCATTCTTTCTGTCAAATCTGAAAGATTAGCGGACACTGATGTCTTCAGTTTCCAGGAGAATGTTTTGCTTATCAGGCTTGTGAGCTCCCATTTACAGTTGCTGTGGCCTTTATGCATTATATGGCTCAGAATCTCCCTAAAAGCAGTGAATCAAAACCTTGCCTATACTGTCTTGCCTTTTACTGTCCTAGGGAGGAACATTGCCAGTCTAAGACTTCAGGGGTTTTCACTTTCTAGCCTTTTTCTCTGTCTTTTCTTCTTAATGCCTTTATGGCATTTTTGTGAGTATCTTTCACAAATCAGTGTGAGAAAGATGGAGAGCCCATGCATGGGAAATAGTTCCATTGCTGGAAACTGTCACACATGCTCAGTCGGGATAATTTTTTATGGCGAAGGGAGAACACTCTGCAAGGATAAAAAAGGACATCGTGTAGCATGATCAGAGATAAACAGGTTGAGAAAGAGTTTGGCCAAAAATTTTAATAGTACAGTGACATGTCTTAAGAGTAGGGTCTGCTTAGTAAGGATAACAGTGGCTTAACTGAAGTTTTGCTTCCAAGATCTATTTTGCATTGAACACATTTACTTGTTTGTGTTTGCTTTTAGGAGTTCATTGTATGGAGTTCTATTCTGATAATAGCTAGGTCTCTGGATTCAAAGCCCCTGTGGCGATATTCTGTATTTCTCATTAATGTCTAAGTCCAGTCTTTGTCTCTGTACAACTTGCTGTACTGATACACAGTATTGCAGTTTCCTTGTTCTGTGATTTGGTTAAGATGTGCATATTGGTAGCAACAGTTATTTAATAAACACATAGGTCCAGCAATAGGAAACAATTTGTCTCTCTGATAGAACAGAAAATATGTTGTAGGATCGGATTTTTTTTAATTAAAATTTCAAATGAACAGGGAACTACAGATAAAAATTATCCTGTTGATTCCAGGTTATTTTTACATCTTTATTTTATATCTAGCCTTTCACCTCTGTTTTGAGCTCAATGAATCTAGTTACACAAAACCTAGAGAGTCTGCTTAGTACTGCTCATTAAATACAGAGTTTAAAGTCTGTGAGACTATGATGACATCATTGCTTTGGAAAGCACATTCTTTCAAGACACCAAGTAGTCAGTCAATCTCAGAACAATTCCGTGTTTTAATCACTGCAACTGCGACATGCTCTGCGAAGAGATATTTAAGAAAGGGCAAAACCACCAGAGAGCAGTGAGGAGAAAAATGTGAGAACCAACAGTGGGAGGCTGGACTATCAATTATTAATAATTCAAAATATTTGCCCATTTGTGGAGGTGCCATGGTGCTTTGCTGAGGCCAGGTTTGCATCCCTCGAGAGATGAGGTGAGTTTTTGGGTGTGTAATGGCTAATACAGAGGGGGTAAACTCTCACTGCCTGGAGGCTACAGACTTTGAGGCTGTTAAGAAGCAAATCCTGCAAGGCGAGTTGGTATTCTTGTCATGCTAATTACCCTCCCTTACACAACTTGCTCAGTTGTAAATCTTCCTCCTCCTCCCCCAGAGAAAGTCTGATGGGGCATTACTGGCTTAACTGCGCCGACATGAGAGGCAGCTGAGAAGCGATCATAAACCACCAAGAGCCCCAAGGCACCCCCAGACTCATTTCTGAGGCCTTCCTCCAGAGGACTGAAAGCTCCTCCCACCCAGGGGAGGTACCTGGGCGCTCCCAGCTAGCCCGAGTGTATTTTAGCCCATTGCACTTTGTGTTTTGCAGGTTTCTTTCTCCACTGCCAATGGATCAAGACCATCGCTTCGACCAATGGACAGATAAATTGCAACTTATCCCAAGCTGAGTCTGTTTTGCTTGCAATAGAAATTGGTAGTGATCTCTGTGTCATTATCTTGATCCATGACCTTTCTCATCCTGTTTTCCCTGCCCATTTGTTGGCGACTCATGAAGGTGCTGCGTGGATGTTTGGTTCTCAGTCAGGGCTAAGTGCCCCAACTGGGCACGCACCACCATCAGCCCCACAGACAGAAACCCAGAGTGGTTAAAGAAGCAAGCATAGAGCTCGGTGGTAAGCAAATTTTGAACTGGCTTGATATATTTGATCTATACCATGGAACAGTTTAGACTTTTAATCTGGAAGAGTTCAAAATAAATATGTCTATGTATTGTCTTACAAAGGTGATAAACTCACATGTGATCAGCATGACGTGTGAAACGTAGTACAGACAGTGCACATTTTGTATATATAGATACTAAAATGTCAAAATTTTGGAGTCTGTTAGAGGAAGTATCTGCTGAGATATGTTTCTATTCAATATAACTTGAAATACAAGTTTGTTTCACACATTAAAAGTGTAAACCAGTAACTGCCTATATAAACAATGTTTTGCTCAGGTGTCTTTAATCACTGTTGTATTTGTTCTGATCTCATCCTTTTCAAGGTTACATAACAGTATTTATAAAAGCATGTAGTCATAAATTTACTGCAATGAACAAAAGTTCACCTCTCAGACCAACTTTTCTTTTTTAAACTCAATTTAGGTACTTTATATTACTTTTTTCCCTGTCTGACTACACATTTAATAGTCCTAGAAGACAATATTTGGAAACTACTCCTGACACTGTAAAAGAAAACTTACTCCATCCATGAGTACATTTTTGAATTCATATTCAGATACTTCCATGATCATTAGAGAAAACTCAATGTCTTGGGGTGACTTTATGGTGCTATATATCCCAATCACCTGCTTAATGAAAAAAATATTAACTCTGTGTCTTTAAGCTGGCTCGGGAAGCCAGGCGCCGTGTTTTGGTTTTTCTTAAAAGGTGGTTACATTTCTGGATTTATCAGCTAGCTGTTGTTGTGGTTCTCAGAGAGAGAACTCTAGTCAGTTATGTTCTCTATAGCTGAAGGCGAAGGGACACTTTTTTTTGCTTTTTTACCTTTTTTTTCCTGTGAGTTTTCGCCCTGCTTTTACTCAGCTGAGGAATATCAGAGGCAGTTAAAATTTACTTTTGGCTTTTTCCCTCCTCTGCCTGAGGCAAGGAAAGAAGACAGCTTTTTCCTGGGATCGTAGTTTTTTTCATTCTTCCTTTGGAACTTTACAACAGACCGCTGAACTCTGGGGCCTACGCCCTGGGCCCCAGAGAGAGGCCTGCACCATCCTAGGCCCAGAGGGAGACAGAGCAGAAAACTACACCCAGTAAACAAAAGACTCTGAATTCATCCAGGTTGTCTTCACCACAAGAGGTTTATTATCTAACATTATTCTTTTTTTAAATTTATTTTCCTTTCCCTTCCCCTGGTGCCTGCATGCACCCCTCCCCCAGCGGCTGGGTTTTGTTAAATAAACAGGTTTTTTTCACTTTCCTCTGAGAAATTCTTAAGGCGGGGGCAGGGGGAAAGGAGTTTTAGGACCCTATCTTTTGCAGAGGAGACTCTTCGAGTCTTCCTCCTAAGTTTGCCCAAACTGTGACACTCAATCAATAGAATTTCTGTGGTCGTTATCTGGTTGTTTTTCATTACTTTGTGTTCAGCTAAACATGGATTTACATTTTTAACTATATCAAGTTACCTCACTCCGCATTTGACACAAATAATTTGAAAAAAGGCTAAGACAGACATAAATGGACCAAAACATGTATTTTGCACACATAGTAACTTTATTTTCTGGCTGACTTGTATCAGAAAACAGTTTTGTACATGTTCTATGGCTTGTATAGAATACAAAGTAATGAGGCTCATCATTACCATACTATTGTCATTTCAAAGCATTGAAATGCAAAAATTAGCATTATCATTAGTTCCACAAGTTTTTTCCACATAATGAAAACAATTAGTCAGTATAAAGTGAATGTTTCAAGTCACTAGCTAGGATTGAATTCAGACTCCTTGCAAGTAGTACTTCCACATTTTTTTTACTTTCTCCATCATGCATCTATGAAGATGTCTCTTCTGGTGTCCAGTCATAGAAAATAAAGGGAAAACAGATCTTATTCAAGCCGTTTGCTTACCCTAAGGCAGGATCATCTACGTGTTCCTTAATCCAGATTAGGACAAATTTGTACATTTTTTAAGGTTGATTTACATAGCTCTGGAAAATCATAGCTTCTCCGACATTATGTGTTTTTATGTTCCTGTTGTTAAACCTATTTGACTCTCCATGGGCTTGGAAGCAGTTTATCCACTTATTCTTGAAAGTTCATCATGTTCTTTCCTCATTTTTCACCCTAAGTTTAGCAGGCATAAGTCATTCAATCTTTCATCAACACTGATGTTTTTCTAAGCCTCCTATCATTCATGTTTCTGTCCCCTAATTACCTCCAGCTTACATGTGAAACTCAATGCAGCTCTCTAAACCAGGCTTATTAATGTGAGAGAAAAGGATTACTTCTTATGTTGCAAATGTAGCATGAGATCTTCCTCCTGTGCAATATGACATTTCAACTTCTGTTCAGTTTGTATGTACAAAATTCCCAGGTTGCCTCTGAACTACCACTGCCTGGCTGGTTACTCCCCACTGTATGTAAAATTTATTTATTTTTCTGAGGTGTGTTGTACATGAGTTCTGCACTGTTTTGTTCTTACTGACACCTGCACTGTCTGGTCTGTCTTGTGCTCTCTATTCTAGTCCTCTTTCCTAGTGCTCCCCAGGGCTTCATTTCATGTGCCACTTTCATAAATATTCCCTTTTTTCTACCACTCACAAAAGTAATAGTAAAAATAGATCATTTTCTTGCAGAACCACTCTTGATAAAGCCCTCCATTCTGACAGGGAACTACTAATAACAACTTTCCAAGTACAATTTTTTTACTGGTTTACACCCCTTTCATCTGCATCATACTTTTCTAGCTTGTTTATCAGAATGTCACATCAAAAGAACTAGGAAGGCAAGTTATGACTGCTGCTGCTTTTCCTCTCTTTATAGGGTGTCCTAACATGTCAGACAGGGTGATTAGATTGGTTGACACTATGTGTTCATGATAAATCCATGATGATTTCTTCTCATCTCTGTTTCTCCATGTACTTAAGGGAGTTTATTCTAGTTTTATTATTGCAATCAAGAAGTCTACAAATAAAAACACTTGGTTCTTACCTTTTAAACAATAGAAGTATGTTTCCACTTTTATTTTCTGAAATTTCAAATGTCCTTTAAAATTTCTTCAATTGCTAAAGGCAATTTCTAAAGGCTCCTATTTTATACCAGCTGTTCCAGGGATCTAAGACTAAGGAACACTTAACCTGTTTAACCGCTCTCTAAACTACTGCTGTCTTCTTCTTACTTATTCTTACTGCTTAGTATTATAATTTATTTTTTTTAATTTATGGGTGAGGTGTTTATAAATAGAAATATAGCTGTAATATGCAGACAGTCTTATCACAGTTGTTTTTCTCAGCTTTCATGTACTTTATTTCAGCTTTCCTATTTATAGTCTCTTTTTCAAATGAATATGATTTACAGAGAATAATAAACTATTATGGTGTATACAGAATAAGCTTATGAAGGCATTTGGTCATGTAAAAATTGCATAGAGTATTACTATTTTCTTGAACTGTAGCAATTGTTTGCACAAGAGTTAAGACTGGCTTAAGATTTGCATCGTTCACCTGTTCTTTGAATGACTGATGTATTTGTCTATAGCTATTAAGTTTCTATTAGATATGAACTGCTTATTGTTTGCCAGATAGTTTGATTTTTTTTGAAGAAGTTATAGTCTCTAGACAAAAAACAGTCATGAATTTAAGGTGAGACATTCTCTAATTCAGTCTTTTTATAACAAATACTACATCCAATTCACAATTTTAAATAAGTAAAAATGTTTTCTGAGAGACTCGTATAAAAACAGAAACCACACAGTTACATCCTAGATCATGTTATCAAACTGTATACTGAATTTATATAAAGTTGGGTGTTTAAAGATTGCAGTGTTATAGGAAGGTAGTCTGCTTTCATACTAGAGACAATATGATTTTTACAAAGTGCATTGAGGTAACATTTCTCTATTGCATTTAAGCAAGCGAGAGCTATGAGTTCTTTATATATTTAGAACTATGGGAAGTTGATTGCCATCTTGGAGCTTTAAGAATAAATGATATTTCATCTGAAGATATAAAACAAGGAATCATTTCATCCAAACTTAAAATACTCATCTGAGTGTGCACCAAAACAGAATCAAGAGATCTTTTGATCCCTGATTGTGGGAGAATTATTTTAACCCTGGTTACAGAACTGAATGTTGGTATTTATTGTACGCTAACTTAAGATTTATCTATTTTATCATTTACAAATATGTGTTTTAATCACTTTTGCAACAGCAGTCTCTCTGAAAATAGTAGACGTGTGTACCTCTGGGACATTTGAGTACTAAGGCCTAATCTCAAGTAGGGTATCTGCGTTTAAGATATAAGCTAAGTGAAATGGAGAGACCTGTGTTCAAGTTCACAGAATCAAATGGTAAATTCCGCTTAAAGAATAATTAACAGAGATTTTCCCCCCCCCGCCCTCCCGATTCATCTCTCTGTCCTCCAGAGCAGCTACTACCCCATACACAGCAAGGTTTCACTGGAGTGATGTCAAGTGGGTTAGATATAGCTGAAACTGCTGGTTTAAAGCATGATGCAGGTTCAGAATCATATGGAGTTCCAGAGTTTTTCATTCAAAACAGTTTCTTAGCAGCTCATGCTGCAAAATAACACTTGAATTTATTGTACATTTCAGGCAGAGGTTAACTTAATCCCACACACGTTGCTGACCGATTCTGATAGTCTGTTCAGAGGTGGGAACTAGTGCATAGCACTGAAAGAGGACAAATAGATTCACAGAAATATATCACCTCTAAATCTTCTACTCATGTGTTCTATTTTCCTGTGATTTCATAGCTAAGAAAAGGTAACAAAAGACTTTTTTCTCCCTAAACTATTCTAAAGTGCTGTTCAGCTAAGGGCTGGCAGCTTTCTTACTCCAGTGATTTTGCACCACGCCTTTCTCTAGTTAGTCAATACAAATGCATCCTTTGGACCTTAATCCTAGAGACATTCATTCAGCTGCACTTGGTGGTGACAAGCATTGATAATGAAATCGCATATAATAACTGTAAACTAGGTATATGGAGAATATAAGTGCTATGAAAATAAATTTAATAATAATGTAATTGACAGCACAAGGGATGGCTAATCCTTTTAAAAATCGTTTTATGAAACCTGCCACCAATGAGAAATGTTCAAATTGCCATGTGATTGTTGCTGTAAACTATATATTTCTATCCTATGTAAATATATATTTAGAATTACAGAGTCTTGTATGTTGGAAATGGTCTTCACAGGTCGTGTAGTCCAAAGCAGTTGGACTGCAAAGCAGTTAGAGCAGGCTCGTGGCTTTGATGCTATTTTACCTATCAAGTTAACCCACTGACAGTTTACTTATCCCTCTTATTTTGCACCTAGCTTAGACATTTTGGGGAGATTTGAAAGGAAAAGGAAGTATGAGAATTTCAATGGAGAAAATTTATGAAAACTAGGGGGTTTTATTACATTTTGTGTCTTAGAGCAGTTTTCTCTAACTTAGTAGTTAGGCGTACATGCACAGTCCCCCCTCCTTGTTCCCTGACCTGTTCCTGAATGTGTCATTAACTGCTTGCTTGTTACTAAATCTAAAATAAACTGCCAGTCCTGGTTTGATTAAAAACAAAAGTGTGGAGCATCTTTTCCCGTGACAGGTAGCAATCAGTGCTTTGCTGTGTGCTTGTGCAGATACCTGTGTACAACTTCCATTGCCTGCAAAGGCAGAGCTGGTGGCAGGAGCATGTGGTGGTGATGGCGGTCACAAGGTGTGTGACTTTTGTTGGGGGATGCTCTGATGAGCCTTTAGTTTCATGAGATCTGGCAGAGTGTGTCTCACTCCCAAGTGGCAGGCTCCTGAGTGCAATTGCTATTAGCATTTTCATTGCTCTTTAGCACTGTGGACAGTGCCTGCAAGCAAACAGGTGTGCAGGTTGCATGGCAGAGGCTGTGGAATTTAAGGTCCTGAGAGGAGTGAGCAAGACAATACCAGAATTACATCTCTGGACTTCAGGAGCATGCATTTCAACCTGCCCTGGAAGCTGTGTAGCATGATCCCATGGGAAACTGTCCTGGAGTTCAAAGGGGTCCAGGGGAACTGGCTAATCTTTAAGCACACCTCTTCAGGGCATGAGAATTGTTCCTTCCTCACAAACAGGCAAGGCAGAAGGCAAGTGTGGATGAACATGGAGTTCCTGACTGAGCTCAGACATGAAAAGGAGATATAGAAATAGTGGAAGCAGAAATAAGCGTCAAGGAAGGGGATACACAGACATTGGTAAGTCACAGAAATGAAGTAAGGAAGGCCAAAGCTCAGCTGGACTTGATCATCTTGGAGGCCTTTTCCAACCTGGATGATTCTATGATCTTTCTGGGCACTGAGGTGAGACTCACTGGCCTGTAGTTCCCCAGGTCTTCTTTGCTTCATCTATTTTTAAAAATGGACATTATATTTCCCCTTTTCCGGTCAGTGGGAACCTCACTGGACTGCCATGACTTTTCAAGTATGATGGATAGTGGCTAAGGCCACTTCATCCACCAGTTCCATCAGGACCTGTGGCTGCACATCTCATCAAGTCCAATGGACTTGTTCACCTTAAGTTTCCTTAAATTGTCTCACACCTGTACTGCTGCTACAGCAGGATGTTCTTCATTCTTTCAGTCCCTGCCTTTGTGTACTGAGACTTGGGCAGTGTGGCTGGAACACTTGCTAGTGAAGACCGAGGTGAAAATGTTCTTGAGTACCTCAGCCTCCCCCATGTCCTGGGTAACCAGATGGCCCATTTTCTTCTGGAGAGGGCCCACATTTTCCCTAGTCTTCCTTTTTATCACTGATGTACCTATAAAAGGTTTTCTTGTTGGCCTTGACATCTCTGGTCAGATTTAATTCTATCAGGGTTTTAGCTTTCCTGACCTGCCCCTGGCTGTTCAGACAAGTTGAACATGAGTTGGCAGTGTGCCCTTGCAGCCAAAGAGATCAACCGCATCCTAGGCTGTGTTAGCAAGAGTAGAGTCAGCAGAGCCAAGGAAATGATCATGCCCTCTATTTCGTGCTTGCAGGACCTCATCTGGAGTATTGCATCCAGTTTTTGGGCCCCTTCTGCAAGAAGGATATTTATGTTTTGGACTAAGTCCAGGAACAGTCACCAAGATGGCCGAGGGCCAGAGCACAGGGTATATGGTGCGAGTTGTGGAACTGGAATTGTTCAGTCTCAAGGAAAGAAGGCTCACAGTAGACTTTGTTGCTGCCTGCTGCTATCTCACTGGAGGATACAGAGGAGCTGGAGCCAGACTTCTCCCACAGGTGCACAGTGATTGGACAAAAAGCTTTGGATATAAGTGGGAACATAGGAAATTCTAATTAAATGCTGGGATATAGTTGGTTGGAGCATGGTGTTAATAATGCCAAGGTCACGGGTTTGATCGTCACATGGGCCAGTCACTGAAGAGTTGGACTTGATGATCCTTGTAGGTCCCTTCCAACTCAGAATATACTGTGATATTTATCTTTTTTATTATAGTGATGATCAAATGCTGTAAAGTTTGTATGATGTGTCCAGACTTGACTGGCCATGGCTGTGAGTAACCTGGTCTGCTGCAGACTTGCTTTGACCAGAGGATGGGCACAGTTACCTTCTGAATCACATTTCAGTCTAAATCATTCTATGGTGCTATGAAAACTCTACACTGGGTGGGAGAGGGAAGACTTAGGAGTGACAATACAAACAATGTAACTAAAGAAACAATAGCTGAAGGCATAGCATGATGCAATTTTTTATTTCTTTCAACAGCAAATTTTTCAAAATATTTATTGCAGAAAATTTTGAAATTAATATCTGAAGTCTAAGGTCTTATCTGAGGTCAATTGGACAAATTTCAATTTAACATTGCTTTTGCAAATTTCTTTGGCTTTTGTTGGCTTTAATTGCCTGAATAATCTTAGCTGCTGTATTTTCCAGCTTTTGCTTTCTTGCCTTTGTTTGTTCTTTCCTTAAAATATAGAAAAAATCCTTGTTATTTTAACACATAAAAGTTTTAGAGCATCTGCAGAAAAAATCAAGAATGCTTATAATGCCATTGATTATCAATGCTTAATGCTGTACTTTATTTAGCAAAGAATAGAATGACTCAGTAATGGGTCATAAGTTCCAAACTAATTGATCTTCTTTCATCTCATGAGATTGCTTTAAACAATAATACTTTGGATATCCAAGTGGAAACATTGAACCTTATATCTTACATCATCATAGACCATGATAAGCAAAGTTGCTAAAAAAAACCCAACAGAAACAAACACCGAAATCAAACAAACTTTAGCCATTCCATGGCACAGAGAAAGTAACAGGAAAGAAATTAGAATTCTTAATGCTACATGGTACTGGTGTGGAAGAGACCAGTCAAGCAGAAAAGTTTATTTTAAAACATAAAGCCTTCTGTCCTGAAAACCACAGGCAGCTTCACAAGTACAAATTATCTCTCCACTGATGAGATCAGAGTCACACTTTACTTGAGACTTTAAATCCATCTTAAATGTGTTTGTGAAGAAATTCATTTGTTGTGTAGTGAAGCAGCTTTTAGGGATTGCTTTTAAGTGACTTTGATTAACCTCAACAAGAGCTTGAAATACTTCAGAGTTGGAAATTTTCAAGAAGGTGTAAGATTTCTGTAAACGAATCAAAGGAGAAAAGAATCAGAAAGCCATAGCAACTATGAGATGATTGTATAAATTAAAATAACTACAACCCAATAATTAATAGAATTATTGTCTGTTACAAAACTCCAAGACAATGACAATCATAATTATATCCTTTTAAACTTTTCTGAATAAAATCATCCTTTATGAAAACACATTTATATATAACTATATAAATACATACGTGTGTGTGTGTGTGTATGTATATACGATTTTTGTGTATATAATTTCTGAACTTTTGATGTGACTTCAAAAAGTTAAAATCTAGCCAAGGAATTAATGAAGGCACATTGATGAACATTAAGTTCATTGAATGTCAAATTGTGTTATTTCCCAAATGTTAAAATAGTACTTAATAGCCTTTGATGCAGCAAAATAAAATAGATGTTTTCTTTGATATGCATGTGCAGAACAAAGATGGCTTTGAAGTCTGTTTTTGTGTATTCCTTTAGCAGCAAAAACTGACATATGATCGTAAACTTAGATTATTTGAAGGTACGAAAGCACATGAGACTTAAAAGGAAAAGTAGGACAATTTTCTTGACAGAAAAGTAATGCTGCCTTTAGTGTCAGTGATGTTAATTGACTGTACTTGAACTTTCCCAAGGCTTCAGGTGATCAGTTTGTTTATACTAAAGGGATACTATTATGAATAGACTTTATAAACCATAAATGATGTAGAGAAATAACAAAAAGTAGTTGGAAAAGTGAATTATTTAAAAGTGATTTCTCATTTTTTTTGTGTACAGCTATTGTTTGTCAGTAGATTTTTGAGAACCTAACCTCCACCAGATACTAAAATGCAGGTATGTCCCTTTGCACATTCTGAAGAGGAATGTATAATCTGACACATTGCCTTGTCTTGATTAGCTTTTTATGAAGTCTGTAAACAGGTATTTGAAAAGATATTTCTCCTGCACAAAAAATAAACGAAACCAAATCTCTCTACTGCTTTCTAATATTTAAATATGACCCCAAAACTTTCTGTTCATTATTTCTGCACCTGTACTTCAGATTTGGTAATAAAACATATTGCTTTTCAAATGCCCTTGACTAAACTTTCTGTCTGACGGCCAAATGGCTCTTCAGATTCTGTGCCTCTGCAAATTTGTTGTAAATCAACAACAATTTCACAACTGTTTTATATTTACATTTTGATGACTGATGAATATATGAAATTTCTTTCACTTTTCTTATGTCTCTATATCCAAAGTCTGAAATTAGGTTTCTTTGAAGAACCTTTGCACTTCTTGTTCTCCTGTTCAGTGGCATTAATGATATGCTTATCTTTTCATTCTCAATCAAAACAGTCTACGATAGAATAAAAGAAATAGAATATCTAAAACGCAGGCTGTACTAACCCAAAGATTTTCTCTTATTTCCTCCAAGTATTGGCAAAATATGATGACTCTTTCTGTCTCCTAGAATCTTCCCCAGTACTTTAAGTTTTGCTAGGGAGCTAGTGGCTCACAGATCTCTCCAACCTGTAGTAGTCTCTCAGGCTACTTCTATGATGTCTATGGCAGTGGAGCTGGTGAACACCTGATGCTGAACACTCCAATTCAGAACAAATGATGCAGACTCCATTCTGCTGTTGTTTTTTTTTTTCTCTCTGCCCTTTCCTGACTTCCCACAGCCTCCCACCACTCCTGCTGTCTCTGTCCCCTATAAAGAAAGCCCTTTCCAATAGGCTCAAAGTAGTCTCTTTCCCATCTAACAGGTGTGGAAATTCTTCTCGGGCATAATTCCCAATGACATCATCCAGGGTATGAGAGCTTAGTATTCAGTAACTATCTTGAAAAAGGTTTTCTAGGGCAGTCCCAGTTTAGAGTACTTGGAGAAGGAAAAATATTCTGACTATCTTCACTAGTATCTGCTTCCTGAATACTTTCCTAGACTTCTGAGTAATCTGTCAGGACCAAAATATGCATTTTAGAGTGTGGATGCCTAGAGTATGTCTGTTGTTTTTGAATATTGAAGCAGGAAGGGAAAGGGGAAAAGAAAAAGAAAAAAACGATGCCAAAAGCATATTCTGTAGTCTTTAATATTTTAATACCTTTCATTTCTTCTGAGAGGATGATGTAAATATAAAGCTAGGTCGTGTAACAAATGGAATTGGGGAATAAATCAGAGAAGCATTATCAGCTGGATGTCCTGACCTACATAGTGCATGTGGAGGTAGTAGTACAGTTGTTTTAAGACATCGAGGGCTACCTGGGACTCCCTAA
Source organism: Amblyornis subalaris (assembly GCA_018881555.1). Lineage (NCBI taxonomy): Eukaryota > Metazoa > Chordata > Aves > Passeriformes > Ptilonorhynchidae > Amblyornis > Amblyornis subalaris. Next base: position 257,777 of record JACAXG010000283.1, on the reverse strand, counting down.
AATATCCTAGATGTTTGTATATATTACTTTGAAAGTATTTGTCAGAGACCTAACAAAACAGATCATTTACATCTGGAAGACTCAGGAAGACATTTATTACTCTTCTAGTCTTGGTGTGGCAACTTCCTGAAACCATTTTTAAGTAGTCTTGATTATTGAGCATTTGAATTTTCCTGTTGGAAGGAACAAGGATACAATTACACTTAAATGAAAGAGTAAAAGGGTGAGTCAAGCCCAGAAAATGTGCATGATGTGACATTTGAAGTGTATTTGTCATTGAAGGAGAACTAGTCCAAGAAAATGAAAGTTACATATGGTACAAGGAAGGAAACAAATCAAGGTTTGCGGTCATAGTTCCTATCCTAGTAAAATACCTCTGTAATAAAAACACATTTGCAAGACACCCAGGTTTACATTTCATTTTAAACTCTTAGAAAATTACTTTGACTTAAAGTAAAAGATCTCAATGAGATGAAAAGTTAAATAAGATTATGTTATCTTGAATTCTCAATGGAAGCTATTGTCCTACATAATTTATAGCAAGTTTTTTTTCTTTGATCTTGTATATTTACAGAGGGTATTACTAGTGAATGCAAATTTTAAAGCTAAAATATGCCCATTAATTCTACAATTTATACTTAAAGTAATTATTTGGATTTAGTTTATATTGAGTGAATGTTGTAGTGACAAACCAGTCATTAAAAATAAATCTATGCTTCTATATGTACTTGCAAAGTCTGCCAACAGGGTTTCCATCTCAGTATCTGGATCACATTCTGTAGTTATGGCAAACTTGAAGCTAATTGAAAATTAGATAGTCAGTATTTTAAGCTAACAAAGTACCTGATTCTTGCTCTTTCTGCCATTTAGGTTTCCACTTATCTGGTATCCTTGGGAACTCTGACCTAATGGGCTTTACACATTTGTTGAGTTTTTTTAAATTCCCAGAGCAGTATGCCAGAAGAACAATGAAGCTTGCAGTTCAAGATATCTAATTGTACTAGATAGCTGAAAGAAAAAAAAAGTTCTTAAAACAATTAAATACTTGGACCCAGACTTGGCATATTGGCAAGAAAATTAATAAAGTCATATCACTCCATCACTGAGAGGCACAGACTGGTAAATTCTACAAAGTATTTTTTCTTACAGGCAGATCTGGAAATTTCTCATTTCTCATAGCTAGTTACCAGTCAGAGGAAAATCACTGTATCAGATTAAGTAATTTACATCAGAATGTGTCGCACTTGGACACGAAAAGAACCACACAGACTCAGCTCTGTCAAGAAGGAGCAAGAAGGGGCAAGATGACCCCGAGCTCATTTATTTATATGTTCTTAGAAACCACCGTGGATTGGAGGGTGAGGTTACCACCTCTCAATCACACTGGTCAAAGGAAAAATCTATCAAACATCTCCGCCTAGGAGAATGGAATGTAAATAATAAAAGACGGTTAGCAAAACATGGCTATGTTTATAGAAAGAGTATGAGAACTTCTGTTACAGAAACGAAAAACATCGAAAAACTGCAAAAACTCAGGGCGACAAGAATGGTAACATAAAAGTAAAAGACAACTTTGCATGTATAAAAGATTGGAATCTTCAAAAAATTGGGTGAGGATCGTCTGTGCCTTTATTTCAAAGAAAAAACCCCCACAACCAATATTAATGATCCTGTCTATTTTCTAGTTAGTGCAGACTTCTGGTGATTCCCTTTACTCAGGTGTCCGGCATGGATTTTGTCAAGCAGGAAATGTCTAATTTTGAAGGTGCCATTAATGGAACTGGAACTAAAGGAAAACTAAGTTTTAAGATCCTTTTCCTTTCACTCCTTGGTACAGCAGAATGCTGCAAGTCTAGCTGTGCTTAGATGATTATATATGTATTAACAGCTCCATCAGTTACAGACTCAATCTAGCTCATGACACTGGAGGCCATGACGGTTCAGCTTCCTTTGTAGCTGGAGCACATGCTCATGTTGTTCTTTTTGAAATTTATGTAGCCAAAAAATTCTTATAAAGCATAAATATTTGATTTGAAAATGAGAGTTTCAGTCCCTAATCTCTCAAAGCTTCATGCATGAGAACACAGTTCTCCTGAATGGACTTTAGAGATTACAGCATGGGGGATCAGATTTTGTAGTTGCACTGTTATTTGCACAACCTCGAAGAAGATGCAAAACGCAACAAAATAAGAAATTAGGAAAGCATTTCAGACTCTGACTGAAAATTTGCTTTAATATATATATTAAATTTTGATATGGCATGCTGCTTTTTGAGTAGCATTGGATTTCCCTTTCTAGCAAACAAACTATGCTAGTGAAACTGGAGAGAAGAATATTGACATTGTTATTTCCTCTGTATCAATAACCATTCAGTGTCCCTTGTTCTATGCTGGATATATATTTTAAAATATTAACTTCAAGATAATTTGCCTTATTTTTTAAATTAATACCTCTATTTGTAAATTGCATTTTTTTAAAAAAAATGGATTAAGTAAAACACTCATAGGGGAAGAGTAGCTGATTGTGTATCACTGTCTCAGTGCAAATTGCAAATTTGATGTATTGCATCCTTTTCACAAGTAATGAGCACTTAATTCTAACAAAAAAAGTAAATTTTATTAATTATTAAGAGTAGGATAAAATGTAGTATTTTATCTCAAGTGTTACAAATAACATAACAGTAGCTTAAACCAGCAGGCTGTTAAACACCCCACAGCCACTCTCTCACTCCCTGGCCACCATCCACCCACCCCCTCCGTCCTGTAGCAAGATGAGGGAGAGAAGTGGGGAAAAAACAGGCAAAATTTATGGGTTGAGATATAGAGTTTGATAGGAAGAGGAAATGAAGGGAAAATAATGATAATAATAATAATACACAAAATATGATGCACAATGCAATTGCTCACCACCCGCCAACAGATGCCCAGCCAGTTTTCCTTCTAGTTTACATACTGAGTGTGACACCATATGGTAAGGAATATCCCTTTTGCCAGTTTGACGCAGCTGTCTCAACTATGTCCCCTTACAGCTTCTTGTGCCTACTTGCTGGTGGGGTGGTGTGAGACTCTGAGAAGTCCATGATTTTGTGTAAACACTGCTTAGCAACAACTAAACCATCATTGTGTTATCAACATTATTCTCATCCTAAATCCAAACCACATCACTGTAGCAGCTACTAGGAAGAAAATCAACTTTATCCCAGCTGAAACCCAGGAGAGTGGCCACCTCTTACTCTATACCATTTACACCATGCCCAGGTGTCCTGACTGCAGAGAGGCGGCAGTGCCTCAAGGCATGTGGGCATGGCTAGGTTAATGTTTCATATCACCCCCATGATTTGGGGGCGTGGGTTTGGAGGGAAGAAAAAATGTGAACATACACCAGAAGTGTGCTCTTTTGTTCTATTTCTTCCTTGGGGAAAATGCTGGGACAAGCACTGCAGACTCTGTCCCTCTCCCACCTCTGCCTGTCCCTTCCCGTCCTTTGGGGGAACCCAGACTGGCTTCTGCAGCATATTGCTAATGTGCACTACAGGGACCTTAACCCCTTCCATACTACGTGAAAATTTTGGTTCGGCAGGTGTTATGAATAGAGTGAGAGGTCCTATCTTAGAGGTGACAGGCCCTATCTTAGAATCAGATGTCTGGCAGCAGCTCTGCTGAGGTGACCTGCACCCCAAAATTGCTCTCGCTCGCAAGTTCTTAAGAATGACTGATTAGGTCTATTATAAAATGAGTTATTTATTGAATAGACACTAAGTAAAAGACAAAAGACCTTAAACAGACTACTTACTACACAGGATAAACAAAAGAACTACTAGTAGGTTATATAAAAGCAGTGCACGACATAAAGGTACCTATATTACTGCTAGTGCAGAAATAGTATAGATTAGGAGCCAATGCAACTTACCACCAAATTGATGATGGTGTGCAAAGTCCTTTCACTCAACCCTCGAAAGAGTAACTCAAGATCAGTATCCCAAATCTTGAGGAGAACCCCCGAACACACTCCAGGGAAGGTGCAGAAGATTTCTGCTTTGTGAAAGTTATGGTGTAGCTTTTATAGTTTGTAAAGTGAAGTATCTGTCAGTCACAAATTCCAGCTTATCTTTTACAATCTTGCTTTCAAGGCAAGATGTTTATTGTTTACCTCCATGGCACTGAAATAACTCACTATAAGGCAAATTGTCTTGACTGAGSCATTTCACTAATTAGCAAATGCATGTGCAGAGGGGAGATGCCCTGAGTTATGCATCGGCTAACAAATACCAGATAAGCTTCTTGATGGCAGGGAGTAAGCTGTCCTGCCATAGCAAGCCCAGACCAGTTGGGAGATTCTCTGGTGCTGAGTAGCCAGGTGGCTTTTACTAAAAGTGTATCCCAATGTTGGAAGGTTCCACCTGTTGGAAGGTTCCACCACCCAGTATTCTCAGTGTAGTCTTTAACTGTCCATTTGTTTGATTTTTCCTGAGACTGGTGCACCCACTCAATGTCATGCTCTTTGGCCCAGGTGTCTATGAGGTTGTTTTGGAAATGAGTCCTGTTGTCTGGCTCATTTCTTTCTGGGGCCATAAGACTTGCTTTTTGAGGCCCAGGATAATAATTTGGGCAATGGCATGGGGCACAGAATATGTTTCCGGACACACAGTGGTTGCTTCCACCCTTGTAAGCACATGGTGCTCTCCTCGGTATGTTTTTTGGAGTGCGATACAGTCAATCTTCCCATTTTTATATTTTAGCTGGAGTCCTCTGTAACGCAGAGGCTTTGACCACTTGGCGTGCTTAATTGTAGTCCATGTTTCACATTCATGGATAGCCTGTACAATAGAGCCCATGGTTAAGTCCGCTCCTTGATCCCAAGCCCATCTATATGTTGCACCGCTTCCCTAACGGTCTGAGGTGTCATTGGCCCATCAGGCTATATATAATTCACCCTTATGTTGCTAGTCCAGATCCACCTGTTCCTCTTCAGTCTTAGCAGCATGTTGCACCAGTTAGTTTTCTGATGCTCTTCGGTGACCCAGCTCTTGGGTATATAGGCATCTACATGATGTACCTTCACGACCAGGTTTTCTCCACCCAGGCAGGCAAAATTGTGCCACAGTTCAACAGTCCAGATGGCTTTACCTCTGTGCTGCCAGTTTCTCTGCTTCCATTGCTGTAGCCACAGCCACAGGGCATCTGCCACCATCCATGACTCAGTATAGAACTAAAGTATTGGCCAGTTTTCTCATTCAGCTGTTGTTGAATCTAAAGCCAGATAGATAGCCTTCACCTCTGCAAACTGACGCAGTTCACCTTCTCCTTCAGCAGTTTCTGTGACTTGTGGGGGACTCTCATTGTGTATAGACTCTGCTCTAGAGCAGCTTTCCACCTTCAATATTTTCCTATAGAATCCATCAGTGAAAAAAGCATATTGTTTATCTTTTTCTGGTAGATCTTTATACAATATGTCCTCTTTTGGCATAAATTGCCTCCTCCTCTGGCAGTATTCTGAAACCTTAACCTTCTCTCCATTCAATCCATGTGTCCTGGAGTGATCTATTATGATAATCTATTCCATGATCCTCTGTTTATGCCCAAAAATCGTAATTGTTTTCTCTTCCACCTTCCCTGCCCCCCCCCCCGCCTCCCCCCTCCCCCCCCAGCTTGGAGGTATCACATGAGCCTGGCTGGCATCCTGGGTGGGGGTAGGGCTGGGAGTTGCTCTCTCTCTCTTCTGGTTCGGGAGGCCATGGAGATGCTCCCTCTCTTCTGGTTCTGGAATTGGTATGTGTTGGCTGCATCTGCAGAGAGATGAGACCGGAGCTATTTGTTTCCTGCATGACCCGCTGCCCTGCTGTGTCCTGCCACAGCAGCTGCTGACCGAGAGTCGAGACCGGGGCCACTCCTGCCGGAGCCCTGCCCTGCAGCATGGTTTTTTCTCCAATGGCGCTGAGTCATGTTGTTTCTCTGCTTGGCTGACTTGGGTTTTGGCCCAAGCAAAACACTTCTCTTTTTTTCCCTTGATTGGAGAAACTGGAGCAGCATTTCTTGGGCTGCCAGTAATAGAATTTAATAGGCTGGTGCTCTGAAATCGGTAGGAGAGGGACCACCAAGAGTGGAGCCACTCCACATCATGCCCCAAGCCCCAGAGAGCCAAGCAGAGGAGAGAAAAGCACACCAAAAGTCTCCAGCCCAGCTGTTTTTGTCTGCTGTAACTGCTGTCAGAGGGAAAAAAGTCAACCAGGTAGCCACTGGAATTTTTCTCTGCTACAGGACTGCTGCGTGGGGGCGAGGGGTCTGCTGCCCCTCCACGTGGAAGGCCAGTGCCATCTTTGGACCATATGTTGGGAAAGATGTATTTGTCCTGCACTGCCTCCACTCTCTGGACACTTTTTTTGGGTTTTTGTTTCTGTGTGTGTGTGGAAGTGGATTCTGACAGTTTAGTGCTTAATGGTTATTTACCTTTTGTTTTCCCTTGACTGGTGGGCAGGTATTTTGTTTGTTAATAAACCATTTAATTTTTTTTTTTCCATTTTCGTCTATTTGTATTCATTCCCTATTGTGGGAAAGGGGATTTTTGGAACCCTTTTGGAGAGAAAGACTCAGTCCAAAGAGTCTCTCTCTTAAATTTGTCTCAAAACTGAGACACCATGATCACCTTAAAATTCCTGTATGACTTGAGTTTTCTATTTGAGCCCATTGTCCGTTCAGTGTGACCCACTTAGTCCGTGTAGCATGAGTTGCATGATGTGTAGAGGACACCCTGCCACTGAACATCCAGCCCAGCAGAGCAAATGGGGTGCCAGGAGGAGCTGTGCTTCAGTGCCAGTCACTTCCAAAGCAAGCTTGAACCCCTTTATAAGATGCCAATATCTCTTTTTCAGTTGGAGTATAGTGGGCTTCAGATCCTCTGTACTCCAGACTTCAAGAACCTGGGAGTTGACCTCTAGTCTTTTCTGGTGCTTTCTGCCAGAGCCTTCAGATAGGGTCATTCTCCTCAGCTGCAGTGTAGAGCATATATTTTAACCTTTTGCCCTGTCCRGACTGGCTGGAGGACTACTGCATGAACTATCTCCTGTTTGATTTATTCAATGGCTTGTCACAGCTCAGGACCCCATTTGAAATAATTTCTTCTGGGCGACTTGGTGGAAAGGGCTGACAAGCTGTAATTGGAATGTGCATTCTCCAAGACCTTCCAATGTGTAAGAAAGCTAATTTTTTGCTAATTGGTACAGACATTGCTGTTATTTTGTTGATCACATCCATTGGGATCTAACAATGTCTGTCTTGCTATTTTATTCCTGAACACTAAATCTCCTGTTCAGGCCGCTTGACCTTACTTTGTTTTATGGCAAAAGTGGCTTTCAGAAGGATTTGGACTATTTTCTTCCCTTTTTCAAAAACTTCTGCTGTATTGCCGTGCACAATGAAGCTACATCAATGTAGCTTCACCATGTTCCAGTGCAGTCTGGATCAGTCCATGGTTGATGGTAGGGCTGTGTTTCCACCCCTGGGGCAGTCAGTTCCAGGTGTTCTGGATTTCCCTCCAAATGAAAGCAAACTCTGTCCTGCTGCTGTCCAAGGGATGGAGAAAAATGCATTGGTGATATCATTTGTGGCTTACTGCTCGGCTGCCTGTGACTGCAGCTTGCTTTTAAGTTCCAGCATGTCCAGTATGGCAGTACTCAGGGGCGGARTGACTTTGTTCAGGCCATGATAGTCTACTGTTAGTCTCCACTCTCCATTGGACTTTTGCACTGATCATACGGGACTATTAAAAGGTGAGTGAGTCTTGCTGATCACTCCATAGGTCTCCAGTACAGGAATCAGCCTATGGATGGTAATCAGGGAGTCTTGATGTGCTTTTGCTGCCAGAGCAGTGTGATGGGTGATTCTCCACAGGTTGCCATGGCTAGCATTGAAGACCCCACCTCCAATGCTGATCCCTCCTCTTGGGAGGAGGAGTCGGAGGAGGGGACTGGTGTTTGAGGACCACCCCCTCTCCCGCCCACACTCTCTCTCTCTCTCCCCACCATGGTTAAGTTAGAGAGAGACTGTCAGTTCAGTTTATGCCCCACCTTGAGCTCTGGAAAGTTCTGATATACTCGATATATTATTGGTTCTTGTACTCTGTACCCTCCTCTTGATTATTACTATTGGTTATTGGACCCTCAGATCCTCCCCCTATCCCTTCCCTCATTGGCTGTGTACCCCTGCTCCTCCCCATTTCCCCCTCCCTTTTAAAGTGGTGCTCCCCTGAGGTCAGGGGGATTTCTCCCACAGAGCTTTGTTGGGTGGGTTCTCTGTCCTTTTTTCCCCCCAATAAAGGAGAGCTTGTGGAGACCGCGCTCCCAATCCTTTGTCTCCTGCTGGTTCCTGCTATCTGCGGCTGGTCAGTGTCTCCCCTGGGGCAGACACATTCGGGGCCATCCACCAGTCCATCGCCTGGAGAGGCACCAAGGCCTCAGACGCGGGTGCCTGGCGTCTGGGTGGAGCATAATCAGCACCAGGGACCCTACTACTACAGAGCAGCATTGTGGTAGTGATCAGCAACTGTTCTTCAACCTTCAGCACCCCCGCAACAGAAGGGTCCTCTGAGCAGACTGATACCGGCATGGATTGGTCCTTTGATTCAGCTGCAGTGCCTTGCATTGGGGTTTGCACAGCCACAGTGCCTATCACTGAGGCTGGAATAACTTGCTTCCAGTCACCAGGGTTGGAATAGTCACGTTGTTTTGTGATTGTATTCAGGGATCTTCTCTTCCCCTTGAGGTTACTCAATAGAAAAACGCTTCGTAGGCCTGGGCAAGGCCTCAGCACATTGCCGTGATTTGCCTCTGGAATTGTGAGGGAACAGTATACTTTTTGCAAATACTATTTAACTAGTTTTTCAGATTTTGCGCTTATTCAAGGGTGCAATTCCAAAGGGCTGGAGCTGACCACTGTCCTAGGCACTTGTCCATACTTCCATACTACCCACATGCCCTGCCACTCATAACTATTCAGCCTTAGGGCAAATCTCTGGGTGGTATTTTTACATACTTGTTTAACCTTAAACAAGACCGGAAACACATTCAGGGGACGTAGAAACAGGAACATGATAGTTTGAAAGTCCCATAGACATTCAAAATTCTCAAGAACTGTTTTAATTTTGTAGGAGAAAGAGAAGATGGATAAGGTATCTTCCCCGTAGATCGGCTCTCAGAGGAGAAAAGGTAAAAGGTGTAATTATTGATAGTTCCCAATAGATGGCTCCTGATGAACAGAGTTGATGGCAATGCTGAGTACAAATACCAGATTGGTGTCACGACCAACAGTTTTATCATATCATAAGTCAGTGTAACAAAGTACAACAGCATGATAACCTTAACCCAGCCCCCAGAGATTACAAACAATGCAACACGGAAAACATACTGCAAATAAAGTGTTACATGACACAACTAAGAACATGTGCAACAGCTCTGAGAGCAAATAAATCAACATTGTTATCAGTGACTAATAAACTAATATAATGAATGCATATAACAAATTTGTTTTAACGTACTCTAGTCAGACCTGTTTTTATCCCAAACCTTCAAGCCTTATGTTGGGCTCCAAAAGGGACGTGGTTTTATCTGACAGGCAGTTAACACCACACAGACACTCGCTCACTACTCTCTGCCTCAGATGGATGGGGGGAGAATTGTGGAATAAAAAAAAAAAGTAAAATTCGTGGGTTGACATATGGACAGAAAAGGAAGGGGAAATAATAATAGTGGAATTTGAATACACAAAAAAATGATGCACAATGGAATTACTCGCCACCCTCCAACAGATGCCCAGCCACTACTGGAGCAGCAGCTCCCAGCCGGTTTTCCTTCTAGTTTATATATTGAGCATGATACCATATGGTAAAGAATATCCCTTTGGCCAGTTTGGCACAGCTGTCCCAACTGTGTCCCCTCCCTGCTTCTTGTGCCCTCCAGCCAACTTACTGGTAGGGTAGTGTGAAACACTGAGAAGTCTTTGATTTAGTGTAAACACTGCTTAGCAAAAACTGAAACTTCAGTGTGTTATCAATATTATTCTCATCCTAAATCCATCACTGTACCAGCTACTAGGAAGAAAATCAACTTCATCCAAGCTGAAACCAGGACACAGTACAACACAGCTAAACTGAATAAACAGTGCCAAAATAGAATTGTTAAACTCTGCTGGTTTGAGATCACACCAACACAGTGATGTGTGACTTATTCAAACCTCCTGAAAATATGTCAGATGAGGTTCAATTCAGCACAGTCAGATTCCCAGTCCTCCAGTCTCATCACAAGTTGGGCACTGGAGTCCATGCAAAGGTTCCCTGGAGGCTGCTCTCTTTTGAGTTAACATAGTAGAGAGCCGAAGGTGTCTATTAAATGACTATGTTTGTGCTTCATGATAAAGACTGTGGAAATATTTTTATCATTGTATCAAAATTTGGGGTAATTATGTTAAGCATAATTCATTATGCTTAATGAATTAAGCATTCATTAAACTAGCTTTAAAAGTATTCTAGCATAATTTGAATATTTTCTAAACTGGCTGGCTACACAGATTGTATTTTTTATTTAGTGTAATATACTTTAACTCAAGCAAATTTTTTACTCTTTGCTAAGAAGTGTTATATTTTCCAACTCACAGCTGTAACATGGTGCTAAGTATCAATAGTCTCCTCTATTTCTGGAGTCATAAATGTAATGAGTCCTTATTTACACTGTGACAGTATTGCCAAAATGAAGTATTCTTGTGGTTTTGCTCTAGAAACTCCAGAAGGGGAAAGAAGCAATAATAGTAGAATAAGAACAGGGTTGCCTACTTTAAATGCCTGGCAGTTGTCTAACAGTAGTCCCCACAGTAGGTGGGAGAGATTTAGCATTATTCTGGTGCCAGAACTTTGGTCCTGTTTTCACTTCTGATGATGCATTCAGGGAGAAAAAATTACTCATATAAATAGTTTCCAATCAAATTATTTCCTGACAAGTTGCAGCAGCCTGATTTGTAGTCTTCATAGCTCCCCAAAAGGAATGAACCTGTTAACTACAGTAAGCTTTAATAGATCAGGGCCAATCATGATTTTGAGGAGTAGAGGCAAAAGGGTTTTTTTAGTTTTATTTTTAAGCCATAATATGGACAGAAAAGATATGAAAAGCATTGCAAGCCATCATTTGAATGTAGGAAAGCCAGTGAACTAATTTCCATGCTTATATTGATGCAAGGACATTTTTTTCTTGCACCCAACAATCTAAAGCTGGAAACGAAGCCGGTTGTGGCCTCATAAGTGTTGAGCGGAGGAGAGTAATCACTTCTGTCAATGTACAGGCAAAGGTTTCTTGAATGGAGCCCAATATGCAATTATATTCCATCCCTGCAGCAATGCACGTTTACTTGTTGACCTTGAGAAGTCCCAGCTCCTTTTCTGTGGATATATAGTATGGATTAAAAGAGACAGTTATGTAAGATTCTTAGTAAACATCTTCATAAATCTTAATAAGTATGAAGTGTCTGTCCTGTATCTGAAGCACTAATGTCAAAACTCTTATGTGAAGTGTTCATCACAAAACAACATTGCTGTTTCTCTCTTCTTTGCACTGGTGTGAACTAGGGTATCTGCTACAGGAGCTGACAGTTCACGGAAGCCTAGAGGATAAGATGCCTTCATTAAGGGCCAGGGATTTGTCAAGATTTCCTGCAGTTTGGCCAAGAAGTTTTGTGGTTGCTGAGATGTCTTCCTGATTGGATTTCAGGGTTCTTTAGGCCTTCAGGAGTTTTCTGGATGTGCCTGTGAGAGTGCTGGGCATCTTCTGGCTATTATATGTTTGCCAGGAAATGTATGGCAGAAATGGTTCTTCGAAAGATTTTATCTAAACCTTTGCTAAGTCCCAGGTAAGAAACTTCTCAACTATTTTAAAGGAGACAATGTTGTAGTAAAATGTAAAGGTTAGGAAACACTTTGAATATACTCTGTTTTCATACTACAGGTTCTAAAATCTGCTAAATTGTCATGCAATTTGAACTGCAATCACAAATGAGATTCTGTGTAACAGTATTAACACTACAGAATTAGGTGGGTTTTTACATTTTACACAGTTATTTCAGGTTTACATTAGATACAAAGCACTCAGGATAATAAAAAACTAGAAAGTTGAAACATTCATTTAATTTTATATATATATGGCATGTAAATTTAAGGAATTAGCAGGCATCCAAGCTTACTTCACACTCTTCTCATTGCAGTGGCTCTATGTATGAGTCAACTCCATATATTATTAGAAGTCCTTTAAATCAGTGTTTCTTTAAGGATCCCTGAGGTTACAAGCTAAAAGAAGACCACAGATTGATTGAATCTTTATCCATCAGCATAAATATCTTAACAGAAACTAAAAAAATAAGATCAGAAGTGAGATGTGTAAGAACTGCAGGAACAAAAATTACTGAGGTCAAAAGAGCTAGCACTTTCAAAATCAGATCGTGTAAGCGATCATTTGCACAGAGTGAATCAGATTTTGAGACAGTCTGGTCTCTCATAGTTAGGGATTCTGACAAATTTGCAAGACTCCATCTCTGCTAAACATTACTTGCAGGAATGCCAAACACTTCAGTCCTTGCAAGAATAGTTGGGAGAAACTACTTTGCAGTCTAGAACAGCAGAGTTTCTGGGTGGGTAGAAACTCATTGACCACAGCATTATAAAGAGTGGCTTAAAGAAAGCACGAATGTGACCTCTCTGAGAAGAATAGATTTAAAAAGGACTTTTGTTGCCTTTATTCACCAGAAGGAGAAGAATCAGCCAATCAATGAACCAGAAACTGTATACCTGATTGAAATTCTGTGTTGGGTCTCTTCAATAATTCCTTCGAACAATAAAAGCAGCTTAGAGCTGGTGAGTGGAAAAACAATCCTTTGATGCCAATTGTTTCTCTTGGATAGATAAGCTTGACTTTTCTAAGGGAAAGGAGAGAGAAAGTAAATTCAGGTTCAAAAGTAAGTGGAGACTGTGGCCCACTGCTAGCTTTTCTAATGATGCATGACTTAAATAAAATCAGTATTTTAAAACATTTATGATATTTCTCTGTTAATAGTATAACTATATTCCTAGATTGAAATCCAGATATTTATTTGATTAAAATGATACCTTTAACTTTAATCAGTCTGCTCTACAATACTGTAAATAGTATATTTATTGTTATAATTGTTATATATATAATATATATATTATATATATATATATAACAATATATATATTGTTATAATTGTGGTTTTCGAAAGCATCCCTTTCTGTCACAAAGTAAACCTTGCAGATAACTTAATGTCACTAGAGCTATGAAAGTATGTAGCTAATAACTGCCAGTACAGGTTCCAGAACTACATTTGGGTACTATGATAATTCATTAACAAAGTTTATACATATGCAGAAGTAGAAACCTACAGGAAATAATTCAAAACTATTTTTCCATCACTTTCAATTTATTTTAAAAGCAGCTTTTTATTTTTGCTGTTATTAAGATGCTTATCCTAAAAGTACTTATTGGCTTTGAAAATGCATATGTTAATTTTGAACATTTTAATTTTCAATTACCGGTTTTGAGCCTTTTTTTTTTTTGTAGATGACTAATTACTGTGAAATAAAAACAAGCTGGCATTTTTGAGTGAAACAAAATAATTGAGGCTGACTTAACCCTGATTGTTTTTCCTGTTTCTTTCCCCTTCATTATACCGCAAACCAAAGTAACATCTCAAAATTTTTAAAATCAGCTACCCCACAAAATAATACCTCTTTTTACTTTAATTTCAATAAGAATCCATATTCTTAGAGGTTTTTTTTCTTGAAATAGTGGCAGATAATAATTGTACCGTGATGTGATGTCTTGAGTTTAGCCCTGTTAAAAGGAGGAAAAATGTGGTGGATACTTTTTAAAATAATATATTCTAAATAACAATTTTTAAACCTTATAATAGAAGACATGGACAACTGGGTTAGTTTCTTCATGTCCTTTCAATAATTTATTGATAGAATGTTACTAAGCTAGTTTAATATGGAAATTGCTTTGGAAGTAACAACTTCAAGACACCTTTTTACATGAATTGGTAAGCAGCAGTACTCTAAATCTTGATAATTTATGAGTCACTGGTTTTTTTAGTCATGTATGCCATGTAAGGTATGCTACCTGGAGGCTCTTCTAGATATGCACATGTTCTACCTTTCCTTTATTCCCACTAATCAGATACTCAAAATCTCTTATAAAATCTTGGGAAAGTCTAGCTGTATCTGACTATTGGATTAGTCTTGATCTGGAGTTTTGGGTGGTTTTTTGTAATGTGTGCCTTTCTCCATCTCATTTGTCATTCAATAGTGATTAACTTTGATTTTGTATTTGATTTGGTCATACAATAACACTATATTCATTGTATAATATTGTAGTAGTGAATTTTAATTAATGATACAGTAATTTGAAATCTTGTTTCTTCAAAGAAAGGAAGGGTGCTTTTTTTGTCCAGGGAGATGATTTTTCCTTGAAAAAACAAACTAATATTAATGAACCTAAGAGAGTATTTTGCATATACAAATTTATGGTTCAGCATTAATTTTCAGCAGTGACAGCCTCAAAATATGTTTCAGTTCTGAAGTCTTTGTTACAAAAATTAAAGCAAAATGTTCATTTTTAATTGCAGCAATTAGCAGTTAAAAATGTGAACGAAGTCCAAACTTTCTTAACATTAGCATTTCTAATTATCTAACGTCCCATTTTTACTGAGGGTTATGTAGCAATTTAATTGCTTTGCAATAACATGTGATCTATATTTGCAGAATGATTTTTCTTTACTGCTTTGCTTTACTTACATAATTTTGCATAATGAAGGTTAGGGTTCATGTTCTTCTGTAGTTTGTTTTTTTTCCTTACAATATGAAGCACGGAGTTAGATAACTTCAGCTGATTCATGCATTATGCTTTTTAGTCTTGTGTTATGATCTTGTATTGGGTCTGGCTGAGATGGAGTTAACTTTCCCCGTAGAAGCCCTCATAGCACTCTGCTCTGCATTGGTAGCTGGAAAGGTTTGGTATCATACCAGTGTTTTGGCTACTGCTGAGCAGCTCTGGCACATCATCAGTGCTGTCTCCCCAACATTCCACCCCGCAGCCGGTGTACTGGGGGTGGGCAAAGGTTTGGGAGGGGACACAACCGGGACAGCTGGCCCAAATTGACCAAAGGGAGGTTACATAACGTATGATGTCAGCTCAGATATAAAACCTAAGGAGGAGGAAATGGATGGGCATTTGTTGTTTACAACGTTTGCCTTCCAGAGCAACCACTACAGTGTGGAAGCTCTGCTTCCTGGGAAGTGGCTGGACATCTTTTTGCTGATGGAAAGTAGAGAATTAATCTTTGTTTCATATGCTTGTGTGAACTCGATCTTCACTGTTGCTTTAGTAAAATGCCTTTATCTTGACCTATGAGGGTTTTTTTCATCTCTCCACCCTAGTCTTGCTGAAGACAGGAGTGACAGAGTGGCTTGGTGAGCAGCTGGCACCCAGCCAAGGTCAACCCACCACAGATGTACGTATGGGTTTATTAATACTTCACCAAGTCAATTAATAATAATTTGAGTGGGGAAAAAAAAACCAGAGATAAAATAATATAGAATTTATACACAGTTTCTGTTTCAATTGGTTGCTTTTCATAAGCTACTATATGTTCACATTTTAAAATGTGGATCTTAGAATTCTAAATGCTTGTAAAAGCAAAAGCTAAGTATGTTTAAAACTCCAGTTTTACACTGAAGGCTAAAATCTTAGGAAAATTTCATAAAGCAAGTATATTTTAAAATGTTGCTTTTGAATTCATTCTTTTCGCAGATACTTTTGTGGTAATGAGTAAATGATAAACATTCAGATCAGTTTTCTTTTATATATAGAATTCTCTACAGAGCTTAAAAAAAAAGTCTTCTACTGAAAAAGGGGTATTATAGGCAAATAAAAATGTGAGAAACTCTAGAAGGAAAATTAAGGTTCCTGTGTCCAAATGGCAAATGAAACATTATATGAGGTAGAATATGATGCTATTCGAACTCAGGGGTGTTTACACATWTTTAGATTAATAGCTCTTGAAAAAAACCCTCTTTTTTGGGACAATTTGAAATGCATAAAAATTTAAAAGCTGTAAATATAAAAGCTTTTTACATCCAACCTAATCTCAGGCAAATTTGACTATGTAGATTACATCTAGTCTGATCATTGTCTAAATCAGACATTGTCCAATTTTTGATAGATCTCCATGATAAGGTTAGAATATCTTATTCCTTAACCCGTAATCTGTATTTCTTAACTGTACCTTGGTATTTGGAGGGTGGGAAAGCGGAAGAAAGAAACATTTGGAAAACATTCTTGTTTGTTTCTAAAGTTTGGCTGGCATAGTCTCATGCAGAGAACAAAAGAAAGGTAAAAATATGGCACCAAGGCAAAAAAATTCCTTGAAAGATTTCCCCAGTGTTGTACAGCAAGGGAAGAGCATATGGCTAATTCTTTTTGTGGTCACTTTAAGATCTCTACTGATTCCCTAGGCATGTTTAGTTTGTTTTGTTTTCCTTAATTACTTTTTGTTTGTTTGTGGGGTTTTTTTAAATTAATTTATAAATTATGATGTGGAGTATGGAATCTCATCTGTAAACAGAAGTGTTGGGTATGGTTCTCCTCTGGGAAGATAATATTGGGCACATACTTTATATGCCAAAACTCCATGAATTCTAATGAAAGTTGTATGTGTTCTGCTGGGAACTAAACATTGATTGCACTGGAACTGCTTATTTTTTTGGTCTTAGATTATTAGAGCATCTATTCTAAAAACTTTTATAGAAATTAGGTAGGAAAATTGTCTTAAATATAACAAGTACTGAGGACACAGTTCTGCTAGAGAAATTTGTAGGCTTCGTAACAGAACTGGATATTAAATTAATCTGTTATGTAATGCATGAAAGGAGCCATATATCACACAGAATCACAGAATCACAGAATTACCAGGTTGGAAGAGACCTACAAGATCATCGAGTCCAACCCATGCCCCAACATCTCAACTAAACTAAACCACGTCACCGAGTGCCACATCCAATCTCTTTTTAAACACGTCTAGGGATGGTGTTTCCACCACATGCCCAGGTAAACCATTTCAGTATTTAATCACTCTTTCTGTAAAAAACTTTTTCCTGATATCCAACCTATATTTTCCTTGGCGCAGCTTAAGACTGTCCTCTTGTTCTGTCAGTTGTTGCGTGGAAAAAGAGACCAGCCCCCACCTGGCTACAACCACCTTTCAGGAAATTGTAGAGAGTGATAAGGTCTCCTCTGAGTTTCCTTTTCTCCAGGCTAAACAACCCCAGCTCCCTCAGCCGTTCCTCATAGGGCTTGTGTTCCAAGTCCTTCACCAGCCTTGTTGCCCTCTTCTGGACACGCTCAAGTGTCTCAACATCCTTCCTGAACTGAGGGGCCCAGAACTGGACACAGTACTCAGGTGCGGCCTCACCAGTGCCGAGTATAGGGGAAGAATSACTTCCCTGGTCCTGCTGGCCACACCATTCCTGATACAGGCCAGGATGCCATTGGCCTTTTTGGCCACCAAGGAGCACTGCTGGCTCATGTTGAGTCGGCTGTCGACCAGTACCCCAGGTCTCTTTCTGCCTGGGCACTGTCCAGCCACTCTGACCCCAGCTTATAGCATTGCAGGGGGTTATTGTGGCCAAAATGCAGGACTCGGCACTTGGACTTACTGAACTTCATCTTATTGGACTCTGCCCATCTATCCAACCGTTCTGGGTCCCCTTGCAGAGCCCTTCTACCTTCCAACAGATCGACACATGCTCCCAGCTTAGTGTCATCTGCAAATTTACTAATGAAGGACTCAATGCCCTTATCCATGTCATCAATAAAAATATTAAACAGAACTGGTCCCAGCACAGACCCCTGAGGAACACCACTAGTGACTGGCCGCCAGCTGGATGCAGCACCATTCACCACCACTCTCTGGGCCTGGCCATCCAACCAGTTCTTGACYCAGTGAAGAGTGCTTCTGTCCAAGCCACAGACTGCCGGCTTTTCCAGGAGCATGCTGTGGGAGACAGTGTTAAAGGCCTTGCTGAAGTCCAAATAGACAACATCCACAGCCTTTCCTGCATCCACCATGCGGGTCACCTGGTCATAAAAGGAGACCAGGTTGGTCAAACATGACCTACCCCTCCTAAATCCATGCTGGCTGGGTCTGATCCCCTGGCCATCCTGTAGGTGCTGCATAATAGCATTCAATATAAACTGTTCCATAACCTTAACCTGGTACTGAGGTCAGGCTAACTGGTCTGTAACTACCAGGATCCTCCTTTTTACCCTTTTTATAAATGGGCGTCACATTGGCCAGCTTCCAGTCATCTGGAACCTCTCCAGTGAGCCAAGATTGTTGATAAATGATGGAGAGTGGCTTTGCAAGCTCATCTGCCAGCTCCCTTATCACCCTGGGATGGATCCCATCTGGTCCCATAGATTTATGAATATCCAAGTGGCTCAGCAGTTCCCTCACTGCCTCCTCCTGGATAACAGGGGGAGCATTCTGCTTCCTGACACTATCTGCCAACCCAGGAGGACAGTTGTCCTGAGGACCATCCATCTTTCCAATAAAGACCGAGGCAAAGAAGTCATTAAGCACTTCTGCCTTCTCCTCATCTGCAGTTACTAAATTCCTCTGCATCCAGTAGACAACAAAGGTTGGTCTTACCCTTCCTTCTGTCATTAATATATTTGTAGAAACATTTTTTATTATCCTTTACAAGGTTTGCCAAATTAAGTTCAAACTGAGCTTTGGCTTCCCTAATTTTTTTCCTACATGCCCTAGTAGCCTCCTTAAATACTGCCTGAGAGACCTGACCCTCCTTCCAAAGATGATACATCCTCTTTTTATCCTTAAGTTCCTTCAAAACTTCATTGTCCATCCAGGGTGGACGTTTGCCGTGTCGACTCATCTTTCGTCGCACAGGAACAGTCTTTTCCTGTACCCTCAAGATCTCTGTTTTGAAGTATGCCCACCTTTCCTGTACTCCTTTGTTCCTGAGGGCTGCTTCCCAAGGAACTCTCTGAATAAGTCTCCTAAAAAGGTTGAAGTCTGCCCTCCTAAAGTCCAATGTAAAAGTCTTATTGATGTTCACTCTCATTCCACCAAATATTGAGAACTCTATAATTTCATGGTCACTGTGTCCCAATCGTCCTCTGACCACTACATCTCCCCCCAACCAATCTCTATTTGTAAACAACAAGTCTAGTGTAGCCCCTCCCCTGGTGGGCTCACTCACCAGCTGCAAGAGAAAATTGTYCTCCACGCACTCCGAGAACTTCTTGGACTGCCTCTTTTCCGCTGTATTAAGTTCCCAGCAGATGTCCAGTACGTTAAAGTCACCTACAAGAGCAAGGGCTGACGACCCTGAAACATTCTCTAGCTGCTTATAAAATAAGTTGTCCACCTCTTCATCCTGGTTGGGTGGTCTATAACAGACTCGCAGTAGGATGTCAGCCRTGTTGGCCTTCCCTTTAATCCTTACCCATAGGCATTCCACTTCATCGTCATTAATTTCAATGTCCGTGGCGTCAAAAGCCTCCCTAATGTACAGGGCCACCCCTCCACCTCTTCTCCCTTTCCTGTCTCTTCTGAAGAGCTTGTAGCCATGCAGTGCAGTGCTCCAGTCTTGCGAGTCATCCCACCACATTTCTGTGATGGCAACTACGTCATAGCTCTGCTGCTGTACCGTGGCTTCCAGTTCTTCTTGTTTGTTACCCATGCTGCGTGCGTTGGTATACATGCACTTCAGCTGGGCTACTGA
Source organism: Amblyornis subalaris (assembly GCA_018881555.1). Lineage (NCBI taxonomy): Eukaryota > Metazoa > Chordata > Aves > Passeriformes > Ptilonorhynchidae > Amblyornis > Amblyornis subalaris. Next base: position 237,926 of record JACAXG010000283.1, on the reverse strand, counting down.
TTTCACCCCTAACTCAGGCTTACCATCCTTGGGCCTGTTTCCAGAGAGCCCAGCTGTATCCCCTTACCCCTTTGAATTTAGTTTAAAGCCCTATCAGTGAGTTCAGCCAGTTCATGAGCTAAAAACCTTCTACCCTTGACAGAGAGATGGAGCCCATCTGGTTCCAGTAGACCAGGTGCTGAAAAAGTTTCCCCATGATTAAAAGAACCCAAAATTCCGCTGATGACGCCAACCCCCGAGCCACCTGTTGATAATGTGGACTTTCCTATTCCTTTCATCATTTTTATCTGCCACCAAAGGGACTGAGCAGAATACTACCTGAGCTCCTGCCCTATCGACCACTTGATATAGATGTAATTGGAAAGAGGTGGACATCATAGGTTTCATGTAGGCATATATGATTTGGTCCGTTTGTTCTTCAGAGGGCAGAAGACTACTAAAATGCAAAAGACATGATCATGTCAGCACAACCATGTTCTTATATTTGTTGAGTTTTAACCATCCAGCACATCCTAAGTATCTGTAAATTGAAATAAAGGCCTGACTGCAGTTACTTGTCATAAATATCTGGAATATTGTATCCACTTCTGAGATTCCTGGTACAAAAGAGACTTGGAACTAATGCTGAGAGTCCAGCAAAGGACCACTAAGATGGTAAGGGGACTGGAGCATCCTTCATATGAGGAAGGGCTGCAAGAGCTGGGGCTTCTTCCTGGAGAAGAAAAAGCTTGGGGAGATCAATGTGTATGAATACCTGAAGGGAGAGTACAAAGAACACGGAGCCAGGCTCCGGTCAGTCATGCCCAGTGACAAGACTAGAAGCAATGGTCACAAAGTCACACACCAGAGATTCTCTATGAACATCACTCTGAGAGTGACTCTGCATCGTCACAGGTTGCTCAGGGAATTTTTGGAGTTTGCAACCTTGAATGTATTCAAAAAACATCTGTACATGGTCCTATGCAGCCGGATCTAGGTGACCCTGCTTCAGCAGGGTGGTGGACCTGATGACCTCAAACCTGTGTGTGCCTTTCCTTAGGTTAGCCTTCTCAGCAATGATTCAGTCCTTGAACACCCAGCTCTGGCCCCTCCAGTCTTCATTGCAGTGATACCTTAAACAGCATAGGGAATAGAGCTCTCTAGCATTAATTCTCGTGTCATTTATAATGTGATCATCCTAAATGCGTGTTAACAAGATTCAGCGTTTGATGAAATACATCAAACTAATCTAACTGTAATAAATAGAGCATAAAATGCGTGAGGTAGATATTGCTGAAATATAAAAGTCAATACAGTTATTTGCTTCTCATCTGCTGCAGGAAGTTTATTCTTAGGCAGTACTTAACTGCCATTGAAAGGTTTTTTGCATCTTCCTTTGAAGCATCTGCTGGGAGACATCTATACAGCCAGTTATATTAGCCATCTGGATAGTCCTCTGCAATTACAGACAGTTTCATACAGATATTGCACAAGTTGTTTTGTGAGGTCCTCCTCAATTAGACATTTGCCAATGAGAGAGATCTAGCTTGGATAAATACTTGCAATTTTCTGTTTCATCAGTTTTTTCCTCATGGCTAAACTTCATTCATTTTTGGTAATATTCYATTATATTGCTTGCAAGGGAGCAGAATAAGTTATGTGTTACTTAAAATCCTAGTATGTGTCCGGATTCTGCCAAAATTGTCATCTTAAACAGACCTCTCTGGAAGGAATTTGAAGATGGTGCCCATGGTTTAGCAGTTTTGTAGTGGTAGGGCTCAGCCTATTTTTCTGCTTAGATGAGTAGCTTAGGGTTACACTGTTTGTATGTTTTGTTTGGTTAGATTTTTTTCTTTTGTATTGTTATTCATTCACATTTCTTCTGTGATGCAGGACTACTCGATTTGAAGTCAGTCTAAGAGGAAAAAATATTCTATAACCCCTTGTGCTTACAGAAAGAGTTTATAGTAACATAGTAATGTGTAGTTAAATTCATATGGGAGTTTACATTTCACATTTCAGAATGTTAAAAACAACATACAGTAACTACTGTAATTTCCTAAAGTATACCATTACCATAAATCTGACAAAGATGTTTTACTTTGCTGCTGTGTGATACTTTATTTGATTAAGTGTGTTGATAATTCCTATATGCCTTTAATAGAATAGCTGATATTTTGCAAAAGCACTTCTGAGTCAATGTAAATATAGATTGTGAAGTGATACAGCAAGGTAATGAGTTAAGACTCATGAAAGACAATTTTTTTTTTTCTATTTCTTTTTCCCCCTTCAGTAATATGAAGAATTCTAACAACTGACATGTGGAAAAAATTTTAACATCACTTGTATATAAACCTCTAACATGCCTGGACATAATGTTATGACAGTATATTTGTCTATGATACACTTTTACAGTCTCAGCCAACTGAGTGTTTGTTGGTTCCGGTTTGAATGAGTTCTATCACCCCACAGCCACCCTCCTTCCTCCAATAATGCTGACTAGCTTTGTGGAAAATGGAAGTAAAGAATCTGTATAAATACTGAAACCCTGATACAGTTATATTACTGCAATAAGCATGTTGACAACAGGCATCACTACTGTTAACAAAGAGCAAGATGCAGACAAGAGGTTCTGACAATTCATGTGTCAGAGACTTACAGTCTCTGTAAGTCATGACTTTTCCTGTACCTGGTTTGGATTATAAAAATGAAGGGTGTTTTCTTTTTGTTTTCGTATATTGAAAAATACAGACTATGGTTTGTCGCACTTGGACACGAAAGAACCACACGGACTCAGCTCTGTCAAGACAAGAAGCAAGAAGCGGGGCCAGACAACCCCGAGCTTGTTTATTTATATGTTCTTAGAAACCACCGTGGATTGGAGGGTGAGGTTACCACCTCAATCACACTGGTCAAAGCAAAAATCCATCAAATGTCTCCGCCTAGGAGAATGGAATGCAAACAATAAAGGATGGTTAGCAAAACATGGCTATGTTTACAGAAAGTGCGTGAGAACTTCTGTTACAGAAATGAAAAACATTGAAGAACTGCAAAACTCAGGGCGACAATGGTTTTCTCTGTAAAGTATTTTACCATAGAAAGGACTAAAAATGTAGTATGTAAAATTAGCCATTTTAAGAAAAAGTTAAATAATGTGAATTTTTGAGAATGCTGTAAAAATTAAAAATACTATCCTCATTTTACAGATATTTAAAGGGTAGAACTGCACCATAGAAACACATCTAGGCAGAGCTGGGGACAGTAGAGAAGAAAAGCAGCTCTTCAAGCATAATGTCATACACCTTGTGCTAACAGTGCTGAAATACTTCAGGAAGTTCATGGAAAGCTTTGTTTCACCGTGCTTAGGAAGAGATCCATTTTCTTCTAGACTGACAATCGTTAGGAAAGGACACTAAATGCAAAAAACATAAAAGGCAGTCAACATTTTAGGGATGCTCTTATATTTGTCACTTCCACATATCACCTTGTTGAGATCTGTGACTTGAGCTTAGGAAATAGTATTAATGGTCCTGTATGCATTTGACCTATTGCTCTTTGAGTGACTGAAATAAATCATGTGCTGGGGGTCTTGGAGAGATGTGGTAAATATTAGCCTTGCAGGAGATAGAAGCACTATGTGTGGGAGATGCTGTGCTTTCATAAAATCTGTAAATCCGTAGTGCAGATGGTGAGATACAAGTAAAAGTAAAAATGTGCTTTTAAATGTATTGTTCCTTTTTTTTTWAAAAAGTAGAATGTAGAATGGCATATAAAGAAATGAAGACAAAGCAAGTTCATTCTTCCCCCTAGAAGTCAGTAATACCTTCCTATTTAAGCCATGTTTAAGAGCATGAGGTAAATACTCTGTGACACATCATAGGAGCAGCACTGTTTAAGCAGTTGCTTTTTATTAGCAAAACAGATTCCAAGATACTGACCTGTACCTGTTAGTCAGAGCTGAAAAACAGCAGTGTGACTGATAGCTCAAGAGCAATTTCATCCTGCTTTTCACTAGGATGAAACTGAGAAGTCTTCAGATTGACTAGAAGAAATATTTGGTTATGAATTTAAAGCAGTTGAGAAGTTGCACGGACTTATAAAACTTTTCAAAGCAAGGAATTGAAACAGGATACCTTATATTCCATATGGATAATCTCATCATGCATTTGGAGCTTATTTTTTTCCCTCTTGTTCTTCTTGTCTGTTTTGACAAGTAGTTCAACCCAAAATGTCAAGGTATTTTAGTTTTTGTACTTAAGATTTTATAAAGTAAAAAGTTTTCCGGTGTTTTTATAGGTCTGTTTCTGAGGAAGGTAGTGGAAACCCTGTGTTATATGTAGAATGTATTTTGTTCTAGATTATTACCTAACATAGAATTATCTACAATCTTACTAGAAGCATGAATATAACAGCAATGAAAAACAAAACTGGACTAAGCTAATAGCAGCAGTGGTAACATGATCCTAGAATAACTTCAGTTGGAAGACACCCGCAAGGATCATCAAGTCCAACTCCTGGGCTTGCACAGGGTGGCCCCAAGAGTCACACCATGTGCCTGAGAGCATTGTCCAAACGCTTCTTGGACCCTGTCAGGCTTGGTGCTGTGACTACTTCCCTGGGGAGCCTGTTCCAACCACCCTCTGGATGAAGAACCTTTTCCTAACATCCAACCTAAACCTCCCTTGAGACAACTTCAAGCCATTCCCTCAGGTACTATCACTGGTCACCACAGAGAAGAGATCAATGTCTGCACCTCCTCACCCTCTCATGAGGAAGTTGAAGCCTGCAATAAGATCTCCCCTCACTCTCCTCCATGCTGAACAGACCAAGTAATTTCAGGCAGCCCTTGTATGGCTTCCCCTCTGGACCCTTCACCACCTTCATAGCCCTTCTTTGGACACTCTCTAATAGCTCTATATTCTTCTTATACTGTGGTGCCTGAAACCGCACACAATATTCAAGTTGAGGCTGCCCCAGTGCAGAACAGAGCTGGACAATCCCCTCCCTTGCCCGGCTGGCGATGCTGTGCCTGAGGCACCCCAGGACACAGTTGCRCCTTTCAGCTGTCAGGGCACTGCTGACTCGTACTCAACTTCCCGTTGACCAGGACACATAGATCTCTTTTTGCAGGTCTGCTCTCCAGCTTCTCATTCCTCAGTCTGTATATACCTTCATGGTTGTCCTGTTCCAGGTGTAGAATCCAGCACTTGGCCTTATTAAACTTCATATGGTTGGCGATAGCCCAGCCCTCTAACATGTTAAGAGCTCTCTGCAGGGCTTCACTGCCTTCAAGTGAGTCGACAGCTCCTCCCAATTTAGTGTTGTCAGCAAGCTTACTTAGTATACCTTCTTGTCCTCCATTCAAATAGTTTATGAAGATGTTGAAGAGCAGTGGCTCTAAAATGGAGCCCTGTGGATTGTACACTCCTATTTATAGTTTATACCACCTAGTACAGTCTGAATAGATGCTTTTTTTACTTAAGGTTTTCCTGAATACTACTTTGCTACTTAAACTACTGTTCTCAGTATATTTACTGCTGAATACATTTTTGTTAAGAAGCTTCTGCAGTCTGGCAAGTAGTATGATAAAATATCAGCTTTGAACCTCGATCAGACAAACAAAGTACTAAGTTCAAAAGACAAAAAGAAGAAAAGATTAGAACATCTAGAAGCAAAACTGATACCACAAATCAATAAATCTGATGTCCCTCATGCATACTAATCCAGAAGGGAAGATCACACTGCTGTGGAATTTGTTTAAAAAGCTTACAACTTAGCTGATATATACAATAGCTGTTATTGCAGAGCACAGAAAACAAAAGAAAACAAATGAAAACATTTCTATTGTGCAGACAAGGAATTGGGGAATAGAGGGAATTGCTGAAGTCAATTCTCAAAACATTTGAAATAGTTGTTTTGTAATGAAACTATATTATTTTAAGGTAGAAATTATCTTCACCTTAGTCTGACTAGGTGGGAACAGTGTATTCTTATTTCTTAAAATAAGCTTTTCAAAATATGTACACAGGCATTTAAATATCCCAGCTTAAAACGTTTCAGAATTCTGAAAATCTATCTGCACTTGAACTCCCCTGTATGTTTGTCACATGCTTCTGAGAAATGGGTGTAATGATGATACCTTGAGTTCGCTGTACAATCATTCATACTCCATGGTGCAGGCCAAGGGGAAAACACTGGACTGTCTTGTTTTTCTCTTCATTGAACATACATAAATGATAAAACTTCCTAAAATCATGGGGTTTTTAGACACATATTCTTGACATGCTTCTGAAACTGCAGCAGGTGTTAGTTGAACCAAGTACCGTTACCTAGAGAAGAATGTCGCTTTATTCTCAGTCTTTTCAACTCAGCTGAAAAGCTAACTGTTAGCTTTTAACTGTTTTCATCAACTAGTTTCTAAAAAAACTTCCATGAAATAGGATGAATCCCATAAGTGCTGCTATGGATATTTCTGTGATGTATGAAACAGATTTACTAAAAATGGTAAGTTAGTGCAGGCTAGCAACTCAGTGCATGACCAGCTCCAGTTACCTTTCCTAAATCCTTCTGCATTCATTACTTCTCTTCATGTGTGAGGCATGGTCTCTTGGCTTTCTTTTCTCTAATATAAATGGAGAAAAAACATGTACATTTTAAAAAGATGCAGAAGCCTACCAAAAAGAAAACACTCCAGTGCACACAATTCTTCCCTCAGGGACAGGCTGAGAGGGAGAATGAATTGCACATGACAGCTGTTAGAGTTTGGTTTTGTCTAATGCAGTGCAGGCAGACACTGGAAAGGGTGGCATCAAAATCCCAAACAAAATGAAACCTATCACTGAACTATAAGGCAGTTGTGTGGAAATGCACATTGCTATGGTCGTATTATGCCCATAGATAAAAGTTAGCATTTAAGACCTGCCATTTTCTTCTTTAGTTGACACAAAATCCTGTATCTTTCTTATTTTTTTTTTCTTTTTTTTTTTTTGCCTGCTTATACGGCATGCAATTGCTGGGAGAAAATCCAAAGGAAATATTCATGTCTATTCTTCACAGGTACTCCTGAAGCACTTACTACACGCAAGTTATTGAGTTTAAAACATAAATATCTCCAATRTTTGGTAATATTTGAATTCTATTTTATTTTCAATAATGGAATTTTAAGAAATACAATTAAATTTAAGCAGCATCGATGCAAATATTTTTAAAGAATTTGTTTATCACTCCTTAAAGGATTGAGGGATTCCATGGCTTCTTTAGCATGTGTCCTTCCTCCTTGGCTTTATTAAAGTCTTCTATAAGCAAGGTATGAGGTTGGTGAGAGAAAAGAACAGAACTTGGTGTAGATGGAAGGCAGAGCAGGATCTTAGGCCAGCTGTCATCCCAGCTAAAAAGACATTTTAAGTATTGCTGAGGGTTATTTTCATGATAATTAATTCAGACCCCCTCCAAGCAATGAGTGACTCTCTTCCTTCCATTAATCCCTGAAGAATATTTGTTCCACTATTTACCAGTGCAGTCTTTTGCAGAAGAAGTGGGAAACTTTCTTTTCTTCTCTTCCCATCTCTTCGTCCCCTCCTGTCTTCCTGTCTCTGAAATATTTTGGCTGGGTAGCCAGCCAGAAGTAGGCAGGAACCTGCTGACTGCAGGCTTCTCTTGGACTAGTGATACAGCTTGCTTTAAACACACTAGTACCCACAGCTGAGTCAGAGAAACAGATGGGAAAAGTGTAAAATAAAGCTGTGTAAGCGCCAATGAAGCAAAAAATATATACTTTTTAAAGTTTTGTTAGCTTTCTACAAAAATGGGACCCTAGAGAAGGTTCTGTCACTGATTTTTATAGGCCAGGTGTTCATCTGAACAAAAGCATAAAGAAAGAGATGGGCTTTTTCTGAAAAAAGAGTGGGGAGTTTGCTGCTTTCTCAATTATGTGAATGCTTTCACAAAAGAAGTCATCAAGGGTCCCAAAATGTAGCTTTAAAACCAGCTTTAAAATCTTTTTTAAAGTGAGTATTTAAATATTGTGAATGTTTATTTCCAGTTTCCATTTCCCCTGTATTTTTTCTGTTGTAGAATAATATTTTTAATTGCTTCTGAAGTGCTGAAAATTACTTTTAAGAAGCCTTGTAAATGACAATAGGGGTTTTTCCCTCCTTCACTTCAGTCTTCTGGATGTGTTTTAGAGGCAGATTTCAAAGTGAAAATGAGCAGGTATGAAAATGCAGTTATTTACAATGATTTTAAGATTTTTTGTCCTTATTTTATATTTTGCCCTAGTTTTGACCAATGCTTAAATGTTTAGTTCTGACTGATTGATAAAAAAAGTATGCTTCACTAAGGCACTTGAAGCAGTCATTGTAAGTCAATTTTATTTGCCTTTTTTTTGTTCTGTTCAGTGTTCCTTCTGGTGCGAATAATAGGATAAAGCTTATATGGAACAGAATTATGATTTAGAGAATTATTAAGGGAAAATATTGGATGAGAACAGGCTCTACAATTTTGTTATTCTTCTTTTTCTGTAGTGAGAATTTTTCTGAAAAATAGTGGAAAATAATTTTTCTTGCCCTCCATAAGTAGCAAATCTTTTATATTTTTTTTTTGTTCGGTTTGGTTTGGTTTTAGTGCTTTAAAACTAGTTGACTAATAAATCTTTCTGGTTTGAGTTGGAAAAATAAAACACATCTTTTTTTATCTGGAAACTTGAAAAACCACTGAAGGCTCTTATCTGTCTCGAGAGCTTTTAGTCTAGCGTTGTTCATGTAGAAATTTTTGCGGCCATATGGGCACAGTAGGTTTCACAGAATCATTTTCAATTTTCATCTGTGTCTAACATATTGCTATGCACAATTGTAACCTGAAAGACAAGATGGTTCATTTAGGGTTTTAAAAAGTTACAAAATTTCAATAGATTTGTAACAGCAAGTTTTAAAATTTCTGGACCTGGATGAAATAATATAGGTAACAATTATGAGGTTTATGACACAGATGTTGAATACCTGAATTTAAAAAATCATATTCCAACCTTAATGAATGCTTATTTTCTTCTCCCTCCACCTCCCAAATCTTACTGTACCACCACTGGTGTCTTTGCAAGCTTGATGTGCAGGTACTATACAACCATTTTTAAATCCCTTTGCTTGCACGCACAGAACATGAGGCAGTTACTTAACCAAAGGTGTTTAAGTAACTAGACCTGGAATGTAGGTGTAGATTTCTCCTTGCAAAGAGAAATATATTTGAATAAAGTCTCTTAGATGCCATACTGCTCTAATGAAGACTGTTTGATGCTATTTGCTTCACGAGCTAGTCTGACATTTAATGGGGGAAGTAAGTAAGTTGTGACTACACTCTGGAGATCTGGGAAATGGATCCTGAGAAGATGGTATTTATGTAGTCATCTGCTCTAAGGTTCTGCTTTAAATACAAAGAATATCTTGCATGGCCTCCATCCATCTTGTGACATCATTTGCAAATAATGATCTGTAAGCAATATTGAACATAGTAAATGAGGTTTGTATTAATAAAAAGCAAACATAAAAGGGACTTAAAATTTCATATTATAATGTTGGGCAGGTGTTTAAATAGAGCCTAGAGTTAGATGAGCCTTATACCTTGGGAAGACTTTGCTCATCAAATTGCCTCCACCATGTCTGTCTTCTGGAGCTAAAATACTACAATAATTCCCCTTGACAACATTGCTGCATAAGTTTGTAGTCAGATTTTGAGGATTTGAGTAACTGCAAGAGGAATACTGACCAACGTCATCTAGACTTCTGTAAGGCTTTTGACACGTTCCCACACAGCATCCTCATCTCCAAATTGGAAAGAAATGGTTTTGAAGGGTGGACTATTCAATGGCTAAGGAATCAGCTAAAGAGAGTTATGGTCAATGAGCCAGAAACTCGTGGTCCATGGCTCTACATATAGGTGTCCCTCAGGGTTCTGTCTTGACATTGATGCTCTTTAATATCTTTATCAATGACACAGACAGTGAGATCAAGTTCACCCTCTGCAAGTTTGCAAATGACACAAAGCTGAGGCGTGCAGTTGACACAACAGAAGGATGGGGTGCATCCAGGAGGACCTGGACAAACTGGAGAAGTAAGCCTGTAAGTCTAAGCAAGTTCAGCAAGTGTGAAGTGCTACACCTGGGTAGGGGCAATCCCAGACATGAGTACAGACTGAGAGAAGAACTCATTGAGAGCAGCCCTGCTGCTGGACGTGAACTGAGAATGTGTGCTTGCAGCCCAGACAGCCAACTTCATCGTGGGCTGCATCAAGAGTGGCATGGCCAGCAGATCGAGGAAGATGCTTCTGCCCCTCTACTCTGCCCTCATGACACTCCACCTGGAGTGCTGTGTCTAGCTTGGGGTCCCCAAACATAAGAAGGACATGGGCCTGTGTCCAGAGGAGGACCGCAAACGTGATCAGAGGGCTGGAGCAGCTCTCTTAGGAAGTCAGGCTAAGAAAGCTGGGGTTGTTCAGCCTGGAGAAGAGACAGCTGCAGGGAGACCTTGTTGAGGCCTTCCAGTACTTAAAGGGGGCCTAACAAGAAAGATGGAGAGGAACTTTTTACAGTCAGATTATGCAATTATGCAGTTGTAGTTCCTTTTTGCAGGAACTATTCCTTTCAGATGTGTTCTATGAACTGTTATCCCGGTTTGTGCTTTTATGTTATACAAAAATACTATTAGTCAAACTCAGGAAATACCTTTTTTTTTTCTCTTTAGTTTGCTCCTTTACCTCCCTCACAAAGCCAGCCACTTAGATTTCTAACCAAGGATTACATTTTACTGTTGCTTCACAAATATGCATGCAAAATTTGTGTCTGTTATAATGCATTTTAATCCTAATTTTAATAGCTGATGATTTTGTGGTTTAAGTTTAATATCTCAGAATGTATGTTCACAACAGCTGAAGCATTTGGCAAATGGGAAATTCTGGTTCCATTATTCATTGATAACAATACTCTGACTACAGCGGGGTAAGATAGTGCGAGTCTCTTGAAAGACTCTTGTATGGTATTTGGAGGTTTCTAACTGTCTAAGTGACATCTGAAATTACATATTTGTCTATGTGGAGAAAAGCCTGACAAACATTGTGGATTTATGTATGGGTACTTATTTAAAATGTTGATCCTAATTGAGCAATTTCAAATTAGGAAATAAGTGAAATATATTTTTCATGTCTCCTCCTATTAATTGCTAGTATTTGTGTCTGTAACTATATCTACCTATCTCCTAAAATGCCTTCAATATTGGACTATTTCTAGTGGAGATACAAGTTATATCATTGTATTTTGAATCACTAGGTGGTATTGCCATTACTGGAATGACATACTCTGTATAACAAGGCAGTCAGATTACCAGACTGTTCCCAATATCCAGAGGCTGCTCATGATTTACATTTAAAGAGCTGTGCAGAAATAAAAATTAAAAAAACCCAAACCAGTAACATATMGTATGTCAAATTGGGTTTGGACACAGTCTGAAGCAATTAGGATTACTTCAGTTAATAAAAAGAACACTCATAAAGACTGATATGGTATAAGGGTATTAATTTGAAGTGGAGATTATAATGTTATTTTGACATATGCTGAATATTAGCCAGACATATCACAGAAAAAGAAATTCTGGGATGACAGCATGCAGTCTGACTGAGCATCTGCCTGAAGCATTCTGCAGCAAATTCCAGATTTTAACATCTGTCCAAAAAAGAGGTAAGGTGGATTTATTATTAAGTCACTAGATGGGTATTTGCAGTTCTTTTATTATTTTATTACTTATTAGTTCTGCTAATAAAGAACTAAAGAGGAAATAAAGCTGTGGTGAGGAGCAGGAAAAAGTTTATTTTCAAGGGCTTATCACTTTCTGTTTCATTCTATTTTTTCTAGGACAGCAGTAGCTGTGCTGTACCTATAAAAGCTCATGCCAAACGCAACTCTGCCCTTTTCAACTCTTTTTAAACTCCTTCCCAGAAAACCAGAGAAATCAGAAGTACACAGCTACCCAGATATGTCATCAAGGGAYTTACCATCTGAAGATTTTCGGTAATGTAGACTATATGCAATGTTCAGTAGGGGAACACAGAACGGCTTAAAAATACATGGACAAGTTATATGGCCAGTAAATGACTGAACAGGCCTCTCCTCTAGGCAAAGATCTGGTTCTGCAGTGGATATAGGGATTTAACGGAGTATGTGAGGCGTGTTCTGCAGGCTGTTAAGGCACTGATCCTTTGCTAGGATGAATTTAGCCGGACTGATTTAGACTGACTGAGAACTGGACAGTATATATACATACGTACAGACACTGACATCAGTTACAATTACAATTATAGAGAAATAAATGTAGAATATGTAAAAGGAATAAACAGCATGATCAGGTATTTGTAGCAGAGGAAGAGAGGAAGTATTTTACAGTTAGTTTGTAGAATGTCATGCCTAAAAACACAGACAACCAAAAAGATGAGGAAAAAATAGATGCAAGAAATAGGGAAGAATTGCACTAGAAGCCACCTAAGTGAAAATTCTTGTATACATACAGCTCTTCCTCAGTTAAGATTTTGTATTTTCTTAATCTTTCTTATTTCAAAAGGTTCGCTCATGTAGGTCTATTAAATGATTAACTCTTTCGGAAGTGAACTGTTGGAAAGAACCTTTGAAATCATAGTGCTAGGTGTGTATTTAGTCTTTTGAAAACTTATGTATGGAGACATTTAATTGAGAAGAGGTTTCTATGGATTAATTTATGAGAAGAAAAATAACTACATGGGATGAATTACTTCATTACTACTGATCTGCTTTTTTTTTCTTTTCAGATTATTTTTCTTTTTTTTTTTTTACCTCAGAGACAAAAGAGATAAGAATACATAATGAAATACCTTATTGTTGTTATTCCCATACTATATGGGGCAAGATTAAAAGGAAAAAGAGTAAGCAAAAAAAATTTGCAAGTCAGTTTGTTCTCTAGAAATTACTTCATTTAAGTTGACCCTCTTATAGGCTTTTCATAAACATTTTCTGTCTTTCATTTGCTCAACCACTGCTGCAAACATCCTAATACCTTCAGCGAGTTATTTCGGAGACATATTTTTTCTGACACATGCTGCCTCAGGGTTCTCCTGAAAACATAATTCTTCAGATTTTGGTGATCACTTAGTGTCCATCATTCTTTGCCATCCTTCCAGTCTTTTTCTTTGCATTTTGACTACTTTCCAGGCAGCTGTTCTCATTGTCTGCTCTTAAATTCATCTCTGTTTGGAAAAATGCATAAAGTTTGGAATAATCAGTCTATTTCCAGCTTACTGCCATCCTTTGTTTTCATAAGTAAGTCTCAGTTTGCAAAACGCAAGAAATCATTTGTGTCTCCTTCATGTAGTATTTGTCAACTTTTCTTTTTAGAACACTTGTCTGATAGATCTTTTCCTCAAGGCAAATGTAAACCCCATGTGTTCAAGATCAGAGGAAAGCAATGTAATAACAAATTGGAAGAATAATTTGCAGATGGCATGTATTAATTAAAGAAGGATATACTGGATATAAAAATCAATCCTTCACACACTTAAGATCTTCAGAACTGAGCAATTAAAAATGTTCTTCAGAAAGGGGCAAAGCTTGGCTGTTTGTAAAAATCATGACTAGTCAGCGTATAGCCTATAGTATAGTACGTTTTATTGAAATGCAGTGCTCAGTCATGTGAGTGAAAAATTGATGACTTCTTTATACATGAGAATGAAAAGTCTCAAAAGACAGAGACTAACATTATCACTGCAAGTATTCAGAACCACATTTCTGTTCTTACAGCAGGAATCACAGCTTTGTGTGCTTCAACAACCGCCTGTCAGTGTATTTGTCAGTGTGTAGGAGCAGTTATGTCCTACTCTCATTATTGTCTGTATTCTCAGGAACAGTGTGATATACAAGGGAGGAAAGACTGAACAACTAGCTTTTTTTGTTTAGAGTAATTAACTGGAAGATCTAAACTACACCTCAGTGATAGTGGCTCATTTACTCTTAGGAATTCATTTGTGCAGCACTTCAAACAAACTGAGCTTGAACGTTAAAGACTGGTGGAACAGACGAGTTAGTCTTTTAGTTAGTCTTTGCTGTCTTTGTCCAGGAAGAAAAAATTATTCTCTTTGACGAGATGAAAAGGTGGACTTGTATTTTTCTTTCACTCAGATGGAAAAACAAAGTCTCCAAAAAACCCCATACTCTGTTGCCCTGGATAACGCTTGTTTTTTTCTTGTTGCATTGTTAAAGTGTTTTTCCTCCCTGTTTATTTATGTCTGCTTTTTCCCTTGTTCTGAATAGTGGATATTATGTAAGCCTTTCATACAACTCCGACCTTTGTTCAAAGAGCAAATAAATAATCCAGACTTCCAGATGTTGGGGTGGAAATGGAAGGGCAATGCATTTAAAAGACAACCCTAACTATTCCGTGATTCTGTGACATGACCATGTTACTGACATTAGAAACTGTAGCTGAATAGAAATAAATGCTTCTGGATTTAGCCTTTTCTTTCCAGTTTTCTAAATAGAGCTCTGATACAGGTACTAAAGATCTCCCATCTTGTGAAATCAGGAGAGTTAGGTACCTTCAAATAWGATTAGAAAAACCCTTCACTGTAAGAGTGAGCCACATAAATCTAGTCAATACTCGGTTGGTTTTTAAGTGCACTCTGAAGTCTTTCATCTGACTTAGGACACCAAGCAGGCGTTTCTTTTCATTTGATATAAAGAATCCACTTCTGCAGATAACTATGAACAACATTCCATTTTCTTAAATGCACTTTGTATATAAAATGTTCCACTGGCTAGAGAACTACACAACAAGTAGAAGCATTAGGTTGTTTTTAATAACTTTTAAGATAGTGCCAACATACTCTTTTGCTCAAGTTGTGCTGTTGCATAGCTTTGAAACATAAAGAAGTGAGATTCTTTTAAGCATTACTTATTTTCCATCTTCCATTAAACAGTCATTTAATAAATTCTTTTTTGTGAAACAGAGATATTTCACCTACTCCCATTTAATTCGTCTTTCCTTTCTTCATTCACCCCTTCCCTTATGGTATCCTTCACTCTAGCAGATTAATTTTTGCCCAACTTTCTATTGCCTTATCTGATGTCAAAGTGAGTGAGTTAAAATCACAAATATCTGGTTGTAATGAAAGCTAATGGCAGCAATCCTCTGGTTTCACAAGATTTACTTATTTCCATGGGAATTGTTTTAGCATCTGTGGAGAAGAGGAAACTTTCTATATCCAGACTGTTAGATTTTTAATCTTTCCAGAAGTTTTGAAATTTGTGTTGGGAGAAATCAACCCTGAAATAAGTGATTAAAAGAATTAAATGTGTATAAAATTGTTTGGAGAAGAGAAAGAAAAAAGAAAAGAAAAGAAAAGAAAAATGAAAAGAAAAGAAGAAGAAAAGAGAAAAGAAAAAARGAAAAGAGAAAAGAAAAGAAAAGAAAAGAGAAAAAAGAAAAGAAAAAGAAAAAAGAAAAGAGAAAAAAGAAAAGAAAAAAGAAAAGAAGAAAAGAAAAGAAAAGAAAAGAAAAAAGAGAAAAAAARAGAAAAAAAGAAAAAAGAAGAGAAAAGAGAAGAAAAGAGAAGAGAAGAAAAAAGAAAAAGAAAAGAAAAGAAAAAAGAAAAGAAAAGAAAAAAAAGAAAAGAAAATGTAAATAGAAGGAAAAGAGAAGAAAAGGAAGGAAGGAAGGAAGGAAGGAAGGAAAAGAGAACTGGTTGTGCAAAGTTTTATTGATGATTAACCATTGATAATCTTAGGTTCAGTGGCTATTAAAGCATTAAGGGTTACTTAAAGTGCAACTACCTCAGGTAGCTTATTGAATTTATAGAATAGAATCAAAAATATTTTCTTTATACTAATTTTGTTTTGTTTTCACTTTTTTTCTCCCACACAAATCAAAAAGGATAGCCTTTCATAAAATTCCTTTGTTGTTATGATGTTGGAAATATTATGTAAAAAAAACCTGACTATAGAGAAAGTGAAATTATTGCAGTCTTTTACAACCAAATATAAAACTTAGAGATCATTTCAAGACCAGCGCTGTCGTAATTTGACATGCTAAATCATCATGATAGTTCTAGAAAGGCCTTGAAGATGTACTTAGTTAAAGCACTTAATAGCAACTAAAATGAATTAAAAAATTAGCAAAACCTGAGGTCAGTAGTATCGTATTTCCATTTTTCTGACTTACTTGGGGTCAGCACCTTTTAGATGAGCAGGCTTGTTACTCAGTTGAAGTTTTTGGCTGGTTGTGTACATGTTCTCAAAAATCAGCTAGGTAATTTTAGTTTTGGTTGGCTAGTTAAACTTCAGCCTGGACAATGCTGGAAAGTATCTTGACCTATGCAACAGAACATAAAGTGATGTCTTTAGAAGATATATCTGAGCAAACTCTGTGTTTAATTAAAGAATAATATGTAGAAGGGATCTAAAGTATATCCAGTTCTCAGTTGGAGGTTCTGATATTCTGGCTAAGAACACGCTTTCACCATCCTTGCTTCCACAAAAAATTGCTTCAGCATCCTGGAAGGGTCTTAGAGAAGCAGTTATCCTCATGGAAAATTTTCTATTCTTTCTTACTCCAAGAATCTGTTAATTTCTGTTACACCATTTTCAAATGAGAAGCATCAGCAGACTTTATTCCCTGGCAAGGAAGTAATTTCCTTACTTCCCATACAGTGTCTCTGAGGGTGTGTTTCTGGCTGGGTGCTCTCAGAATACTATACTCTATTTTATTAATTAAATACATATGGTATAGTGAAGTGGTTTGGCCTTGACTGGACACCAGGTGCCCACCAGGCCTCTCTATCACTCCCCAACCCTGCAGCACAGGGGAGAGAAAATAAGATGGAAAACAAATAGTTGATTGAGATAAGGCAGTTTATTAAAGGTAAAAAAAAAAGGGGAAAAAAAAAAATTGTCTTTCCCGTCATTGGACAATGTAAATAACAAATGCCCCCCCCATTCTCCCTCCGTCCCTTAGGTTTTACATCTGACCTGATGTCATATGGTATGGAATATACCTTTGGTTGTGTCTCCTCCCAGGATCTTGCTCACTCCCAACCGCTCAGTGGGGGAGGGAATGTTGAGAGACAGCGCTGCTGCTCTGCCAGCTCTGCTCAGGAGCAGCCAAAACAACTGGTGTGTTAAGAACACCTTTCCAGCAAGCACAGCACTCTGAGGGCTGCTATGGGAGAATGAACTCCACCTCAACCAGACCCAATACATATAGTATATTCCTTAAATATCTTTTTACACAGATTTTATTGTTAACAATTTTTTCTTGTTTGGTTTGGATTAGATAGGGAAAGAAACCACATAATTTTAAGCAATTTTTTAGAATAAAAATACTTTCTAACTACTTTTTCCATGTATATGAATGTTTGTGGGTATGCACACAAAACATAAATAATAAACTACTTCGTATATGATCTTACATTTCTATTTTATTTGGGAACTTTGTTGTCATTAGGTAGAAGAAATTAAATTCCATTCTAGACTGTATTTTTAGTTTCTTTCTTGCTTTTTTTTTAGGGAAAACTAATTTATCCTGGCTTTCAAATAGACAGATATTCCATGAAGCTACAGAATAAATTGTTCTTCAAATTTTAAGGAAAATGAAGCAAACTCTTGAGCTCACATAATTAAAAAAAATACCCTTAAATGAATTGGCTAGTGTAATTTTTAGGTGCCATCTACTTTAAAATGGCACAAAACTGCTTTCACATAAATGGAACTACCTAGGAATTAATATAGAAATAGTATTAGGAAAATATAAAATTAAAATAAATCAAATTTCATGTTTTTATTTTCTATCCTCCGGTTCTAATCTGTGTTCATGGTTATTGAATTCAATGAGGATGTATTTAGGCCTCAACCTTACAAACCACTTAAACACAATTTATACTTTAGTTAAAATTATATTTAGCACATAGGACTGCTGCCTATTAGTTGATTTACTTTTTTACAATGTGTGATTTGTGATTCAACAGTTATAATTAATAATGCAAATAAAACTTTCCTTGAAAACAGTAGATTTCAAAAGCAAAAGTGCTTCTGAGCTCTGGGGTCAGCACCGTGTTTCAACTGGGAATTTGAGATATCCATGCATAGAGTTGGGGATCAGAAAGGGCTTTGAGACACAAAGTAGCAAAACGTAAGAGAAAGTACTCATTAGGAGCAGCTATACATGGTTGCAAACTTCTGCTGAGAAGGAAGAAAAAAATTTTCACTTTTAAAAGGGTGTTATAAAACACATTGTAATTCTACATTTATATCAAATTTTTATAAATAGATGTGTTTAAATTTAAAAGTACTTTGGTTTTTTGTGCTATCTATTCCAAGACTGAAGCCTGTACTGAACACAGGCTTCAAAATGATCCATGATGATCAGACGTCATGTGGTGTGGGAAGGAAGTAAATTTTAAAAAATCTCTTCAGAGGCAAGTAACTTGCTTTTTGTTAAGTGCTCTTGCTTATTTACAAATTTATTTATATACTACATACAAATATATTTATATACTACCAACGTGTATATATATATATACACACATGTATATATAATGTCTGTCTATATAGATGACTATCTCCAGTGTCTCAGTCCTACTAAAAATGCACTAAAATGCTTGAGGCATATTGTAAATACTGCAACTACAGTTCATAGTGGTCATCCAGCAAGGGAAGATAAGCATGCCTTGGAACATCCAAGGAAAGTGGAAAATACATAGTTTAAAGTGTTTTCATTTGATTACATTTTTCCTAGATCTCCAGTAATTTCCCAGATCTTTCTCCTAAAGAAAGAATTACAGAAAAAAGGAGTAGCAGAAGAATCTTAAAATCAAATAATTTTTTTGTTTGTTTTGATATATACAGTCCTGGAATATCATTCCAGTAGAAGGTAACAGATCTGATACAAATTAAAAGAAGGGGGCAAGAGTAAAATGTAGGAAATTTTGATAAGAAGAAGAATTCAAAAGCAGAGTATAGGAAAGACTGAGAAAAAGTTTCAGCAGATTGGCAGATTACTTTAATGTTTGCAATTTTCCTGTAATTTTTCTAGGACTTCCTTCTCTTTTATGGAATCTAATTTTGATGTTTCACTGAATAAATTTCTTCTCTGTGGGCTCTAAGTTCAACCAGTCATATAAATTATGTTTTAGAAGAAAGCATCTATAATATTAGTTTGAAATAATGGAAATGTTTACGTGTGTATTGCAGATTTGTTGTTCAAATACATGTCAGCAGAGAGCATAAATAAAAGAGGAAGACTTCCCTTTGAGGTTGGTGAAAATACATTTAATGAAAAAAAATTATATAAATCTTGGTGATGGATCCTTTGGTGTTTTAAGGGAAACCAAACAATTCAGTGCCTCCAGTCCCTCACCCTTGGAAAGGTGAATTTTTCTAGGTACTTCATGAAAACATTGCTGACTCCGTTTAGAGGAGGAAGCAGATAAATATCTCCGTATATATCAAGCCTTGCATGTGGTCTGGCATTATTTCTTTTAGTAAACTAGTTTATTTCTTGATCTTGGAAACCTCTCTTTGGGTTTCTTCATCAATAAATGAATTTGGAAAGGAAGAATGATACTTGCCCTGGATCCTACAGCTAGCAAGTTTGCTGGATGCTAACGGAGGAGAGCACAGCAATATACCACAAATACATGAAAAAACTGGAATACTGTTCTTCTGTTTCAGCTCCAAGAATTGTGGGTTGCAGTAATGCGGTCTGGAAATGATCAGCATACAGATCTCTGTGGGCAGATCTTTATGCAGAGTGGGTGTAATATTTTTGAAGAGTGAAAAGCTGACTCAGACCAGTGTTGGTGGTGGTGGGCCTCTTGCATGCTCAGCTTGACTTTGAAAAGCAGAATCGTGCTCAAGGAGATGTGCTATTCCAGGTAGTTGTCTGACATATTCTTCTCTCTTTTGGAAAACTAACAGCACTTAAGTGATCTGAGCAAGGCTGTACACTGGTAAATTAGTGTCAACCTCAGAATATCAACTTTTATACCTTTCTTAGCTTGTAAGTATGAAGATAAATGGCTGCATGGTTGCCGGACTTCATGTATTTGGTTTTAATTCAACTCTTTTCTACTTTGTTACTCCTCCAGCAGCTAAATTCACTCACTGCTAACCTTCCATGTCCCTGTAACTAACTTTGTCTTTCTAACGCTTGATTTACCACCAGTGTGAGACTCTTGATTTATACCAGGTATATTCATCTTTTCCGAGACACAACAAAGCCAGGCTTCTGCTGTGTTTTACACAAACTTCTTTGTGGCTCTGTATATTGCATGAATCTAAACTTTTTAGTGAAACTTTCATAATGCAAGCCATTATGCAAGCTATTATGAATACTTTGCCTAAAGATAATTACTAGCTGCCTTTTAGCTTCGTAAGTTAATAGTGTAGCAAAGGAACACATACCTATCAAATAGGATTTTATCTTTTGTTCATTTTCAGTGCTGACTTGCTTCATGGACTATTGTAAGAAATTGTCAAAACAATTGACCTGGAAAATATGCTCCTTCATCAGAATGTGATCATGATTAGTATCATTCAATTACAGAATGATGTTAGTGGGACCTGATACCTAAGTACTGATACTTTCTGATATTTCAAGTAACATTTAAAGGAAACAGTAAAGGTTCAGTGAGACGTGACTTCACAGAGCTGTTGTCATTTTGATGTGTTTCTTTGTAGAGAAAGCCTGACCTTTTACACTATTGTTTCTGTAAGACATAGTTCATCAACTGTGTCAATGTGAACATGGAAGTAAACTGATATAGGTGTCTTTTTCTTAAAATTCAGATTGGAAAAGGAAGAAAGGAGACATTATTTTCTTACCTTGTCTGTGAAGATCTTGTCTGTGCACTGGTCACAGTCCACTGGAGGTCTAAGTGTAAGCTTGTTAAACAAAAAGGGTCTATTGCTACTTGGCAGCTGTGATAATTATGACTTGGGGCATAATTACAAGACCCCTCTGTTGTTGTAACAACAGAGAATGAATTAGGAGCAGAGCAATTCAGAAAAGTCCTTAACTATGAACATGCATTAGTATTACGTTATTTTAACTTTTACCTTTTCTCCATGGAGATCCAGTCTATGGGGAAGATCCCTGCTCCTGCTCCCTTCCCCCATTATAATAATCTTAAAAAATTAGAACATACAAGTGATGCACAATGCAATTGCTCACTAGCTGGTGACTGATGCCCAGCCAGTTCCCAAGCAATGGCTCCCATCTGGCTTTCCCCCCAGTTTATATTCTGGGCATGATGCCCTATGGTACGGAATGTGCCTTTGGCAAGTTTGTGTCTGTGTCACCCCTCAGCTTCTTGTCCCCTCAGCCTACACACTGGTTGTGTAGTGTGAGAAACTGAGAAGTCCTTGACTCAGTGTAAACACTGCTTAGCAACAACTGAATCATCAGTGTGTTATCCAGATGTGGTTTCATCTGTGCCATGGTGAAAGGTGGAATTTTACCGTGATATCTTAGATAAATACCTTGAATGTACCTGAGGTTAGGTGTGGTAGCATTGTAATATTTGTCACTTGGTAGTGACCAGAAGACTGAGCAAGAGTCACGCTTCTCTCTGTGGTGGAAAGCTTTCTCCTGGCATACTTAGAACTCTAATACTTACAGTCCCAGAGACTAGCATCAGAAGGCATTGAATGCTGGATTTCTCAGCTTGTAAAATGGTTCTGCTTGCTATCAAGTGATCTTAAGGTCTTCTTCACTAGTTTAAGTTGAATAATATGAAGCCTGAATTCAAACGTGTCTATCGGAGCCATGAGGAGAGAAAATTGTAACTTCTTCAAGATTAAAAGTTCAAACTGTGATGGCTGTACCTTTTAAATCCATAACTGGCTTTTACCCTGATCTCCGTAATCCTGTTAGCTTCATCAGGTTGAAGAGATCGTGACATTTTCCAAAGCACCTGGGGGAAGCATTTCCTTTCAGTTCATTGACTAAGCTGTTCTCTGGGACAGCAATGTCACCCAGCTGTGTCTAGTCTTTTTATGCTTCACAGAGTGGCTAAGGTTGGAAGGCACCATTGGAGGTCAACTAGTCTGACTGCTTCAGTAGTTGCAATTAAGGTTATAGTGATATTTACTACTTTGCACTAGTACATTAATATTTTTAACTATTTCAAATAAAACCCCAAACCCCAAAACAGCTAGGATTAAAAGCAAGTGCACAGACGATGAGGAGCTACCACATCTTTTGAAATAAAATTTATGTAGGAAAACTCTAGAAGAGCTTATAAAAAAAAGAATGGGTATTCTAATATAATGCATTTTTTTCGCTCTGTGACTTGTAGCATACTCAAATTCTGTCTTGTTAGTTATTAATCTTAAAAATACCAGATTCCTAACTAGGAATTAGGTTAAACTGTACTTCTTTTAGGTATTTGCTGCATGTGATCTTGGACTAACTAGACCACTTGTGTGTCTTTTTCCCAAATACACAGGAGATTATGTTTTTCTTGGTGAGATTTTGGATACATACATTGTGGTAAGTGGCATTCATACTGGATGCAACATAAGTAACCCTTCTGGAAAATGGTAATTTCTTGAATGAGAAGAATAAGAACTCACAGAGATTTTTTGGTTTTGCGACAGAAAGAGAAAGAAATAAGATAAAGTGGGGCAGAAAGACAAAGAAAAAATACACAAATCTGTAAGCTACATCCCACTTAACCAGAATTGTATGCCCACGTTTGTTTGGAAAATGGAACTTTAGTAGTTAAATAGTCTAGTTTGGACAACCTGTAAAATATTGAAACAAGTGCTAGGCAACAGAGCCTCTGCTAGATTTATGAGGAGCTTACATAAACTTAAAGTAAGAGCAACTGTTTTCTCAGTATATTTATTCATAGAACAATAAGTTTTGACAGGAGATCAGGACCTTTGGGCACTATTACTATTCTAATTTATTTAATACACTGAAGGAATTAATCTTAAATAGGGAATGTTTTGACACAGAGCTGAATAGATGCCTCTGTGTTTATCTTTAACTGGGCTTTAATAATTACTTTTTGTAGCAGTCTATGTCATTAATTCACTTAAGTTGATTACCCATTAAATACTTCAATGGCATGCTAAGCATTTCAGGAAATTAATATTTGTATGCTATTTGTGGTCAGCAGGACCGGAGCAGTGATCATCCCCACATGATCTTGGCACTATTCAGGCCCCACCTCAGTTTTGGGCCCTGTCCAACAAGAAAGATATTGAGGTGCTGGAGTGAATCCAGAGAAAGGCAGTGAAGCTGGTGAAGGGTCTGGAGCACAAGCCTGATGAGGAGTGGCTGAGGGAGCTGTGGATGTTTAGCCTGGAGAGAAGGAGGCTAAGGGGAGACCTTGGTGCTCTCTACAACTGCCTGAAAGGAGAGTGTAGTGAATTGTGGGTTGGTCTCTTCTCCCCAGTAACAAGCAATGGGACAAGAGGAAACGGCCTCAAGTTGTACTAGGGGAGGTTTAGACTAGATATTAGGGAAAATTTCTTCACCAGAAGTGTTGTCAAGCATTGGACCAGGCTGCCTAGGGAAGTGGTTGAGTCACCATCCCTGGAAGTATTTCAAATACCTGTGGTTGTGGCAGTTTCGGACATGGTTTAGTGGTAGACTTGGCAGCGTTAGATTAAGGTTTGGACTTGGTGATCTTAAAGGTCTTTTCCAATGAAAATTATTCTATCCTATGATTCTACACTTTTCTTACTGTTTTACATTAGCTGGAATATTTTGGATACCTGCAGAATCACTGTTATAATAGGTAAGAAATTAAGTAATGTAGAAGGCTGGTATAAATTAATTGCTTTATCATGGGCTAGACACAGTTTTCTGATTCTATACCTTGTAGGAGATATAACCTGATTTGCAGTATTATTAAAATTTCACAAGACTGTCTCTTCAGAAGGAGAAAGGAAAAAGAAATGTCCTTAGTTGAGAGGAGGACCTAGGTGCCTATCGGAGATTGTGGAGGTTTTTAGGTAGTATAACAGATTATTTTGCATTGTTTAATTGCATAGGTATTCTCTGATCAGGAATATTTAAATGCTGGCAAACTAAGAATATGCTGTGTTTGGAATTAGGAAAATTCAATGCATAAATATTTGCCTACCAAAGTTCTTGCTGGGCAAAGAAACATAATAATCCTAACTTCTTCCCAGTTTCCTGCTAGATAATAAAATATAAGTGAGACTATTGATCTGTGCATGTCTCGTATTTATGACCTTGACTTGCCAGTGTAAAACTCTATAACATGTTTTTACTCTTAAATAAAAAATGTTGCTTTCAAAGCTAATGTTAGCTGTAATCAGTGCGTACATTTAAAATGACGAATGGATTGCCACACTCTAATACCTTGTCTTCTGTTTTTGAAATAAAAACTTAGAACTTAGTTTCCATGTAACATATGAGCATTTTCTTCATTAATCCCCCCTCCCCCTCCCAGTAAAAATAGGTGAGGTATCAGCATTAGAAATTTTCTAGCATAAAAACTGACGTGAATTAGAAGTGTTTGGCCTTGCTAAAAGGTAAGTCTTTTGAGTCAGAAAGTGCTGGACAGGAAGGCAAAAGTCACAAAATGGGACTAAGAGAAAAATATGAAGGAGGTATTTGTCTGGGATCATTAGTTGAGTGAAATAGCCAAGGGGTATATTGGATGACCCCGAAGACTCAGGTAATAGAAATAAGATGAAATTCAATAGCACAGCATGAAAGGTCATCCACTAGGGGCTAATAACAAGCATTTTTGCAATAAGGCAGGAGCTGATCAGCTGAGGTGCAGTAGTCAATCACAGGATGGCTATAGGTTTCCAATTCAAGGCAATCCAAGGATATGTTAGCTAATATATTTCTAGAAGAGAAAAAGAAATCCACAAACCAGTACAGAAACTTTATTGTAATATTAATTATTGTTTTGATGATCTTGTTTTCAAAATACACAGATTTAATCATTAATAGGCGCAGAAATGTATTGCTAAAGTATCTTGTCTTTTAACCCTTAAAATAAAGTCTTCCGAGACTTCGATGTGGTATGATTTGATCCATATGATCACTTCAGGAAGGTAAATGTCAGTACTAGACATTAAGTCAATGTGTTTTGCTGGGGTATGAACAAATGCACATTAACTGTCTCTAGGTCAGATTGTGTGGCAATTTAAAGGCCAAAACCTATCAGAGTTGGGATATTCTGGTTCAGCCTCCTAAAATAAAGTCACCAAAACAAATAACCTGGATGAAGTGAATCTTTATGAGTTTTAGATGTTTTGGGATCCAGCTATCTGTAAGATCCAGTGCTGTATGGAAAAAACTTTTTAGCTAGGTGGATTCGGAGGGTTTTTTAAAATTCGTAAATTCTGTGCGGAAAATTACATTAACCAAGGATTTGGCCCTAACCTCTGTATGATCTTCACTGACCAAGAATATGGAGAATCAATATTTTTATATTCATACACAGACATTATATGTCTATGAGGGATTAAAAAACTTCACAGAAGAAAGGAGAAGTTGAAAGATACATTTAAAGAATGTTTCAGAGAACAGTTTTGGCATATAAATAGACCTTGGAGAAATAGAAGATTAATTTTTTCAGACACTCTGGTGAATGGAGGAAGAATGGGGGGAAAAAAAGCTGTTTTGGAGGTGAATATGCTGATCAAGATAAAGAAATGAGGGGTAGAAGAATAGCTTTTCAGAGAAGCATAGATGTTCAAAGTCAGATTCAGGAGTTTGTTTCTGACTTGGTAACTAAGTAATTATCAATGACAAGATGATTATTTCCATGAATCCGCTCAAAGAGGAGTACTTGCTACTTATCTGTATGTAATACAGAGAGTAGCAGGCTCATTAGCTTCGACTTTGGTCAGCAGAGCAAAAGGATATGATGGAGGAAATCAGCTCTACCGGTGGTGAAAGGCTCTGACACCTGCCATGGCTCTTTTCCTGACTTGCAATTGCCTTTGCAATTTGCTACTCTAGCTGAATGCTCCCCCAAACTCTGGGCACATGGTAATTCACATGTGAGTACTTAATTAATTGGCTCATTTAATCAGTGTGTGAGCAGAAAAGACCTTATGCTAGCAGTATTTCTCCCCAGGAGAGCTTGCCCATTTGAGAGGCATGGTCTCCATGTCCCCTGATAGCAATTAACAGTTACTGAATTGCTCCACTGAATAATCATGAAATTCGTCTGTCTCGGATCATTTCATGTAGTCTAATAGTGTTTAAATTTAGTATCTTGCCAAACTGGGGCCCATTAGAATCAACAGTGATTTCATGTTCTTTTTGAGCTAATTTAAATGAATGCCTTATTGAGAGATGAAATTACTTCATGCTTGATATTTACCTATTGATAATTTTTTGAATATTTTTACAAATATTTGGGAAAAAATTAAATTGAAAAATTTAAATTAAGAGCCTTTGAATTGAAAGCCTTCTCTAAATAATCAAAATAAATAACAGTAAATACTATCATAGATTTCTGCTTCAGTTTAATAGCTAAAAGTTCATTCTAGATATCATATTTGTCTACATAAATCGCAAACTAAATCTTGATATTCCTACCAAATGTAATCACTTTTTTTTTTTAAATGTCTCTTCAGGAAAACATGGTGAACAAACACATGTAATAAGTCTTGTACGTTTTCTTCGAATATCTTGTTCAGAAAAATAAAACTTTGCCAAGGTGTTGTTTGAAAACAGACACATTCATCATTTGACACTTTAGAGTGAAGCTTCTGACCAGTAAGGGTCATTCTTGAAAGCAGGGTCGCAACATCTGAAAAAAAATCATAATGGTAGTTGTGAATGAAAGCAGTGTTTCTTTAAATCCACTGCTTTTTGAGTTTGTAAAGAGCATTGACCTCTGAAGATTCAGATTCTTCCTGGAAAAGTGGCATTTTCTCCACTAACTCTTGACATCCAGAAAAGCAGTCTTTCAAGGCAGAGATCATTTGAGCCTGCATGTTCCTCCTAAAAACACATTCCAATTAGACCCAGCTCTGAGTTTTTTGAGGTTTTCTGTTTGGGTTTCAATGCTATGAATAATTCATCCAAGAAGAACAGGGACTACCAGTCTGTTTGGGAAGGTCATCAGCCCTTATCAGAAATTTTGGAGAGAACATTCTTAGGGGTCTCTCAGATCATGTGTCCATGGCTAGATATGTTCCTTTCTTAAATACTACAATAAAATTGATATTTCAGTTTAATAATGAAAGTTAATCCTACGTCAAGCAAAATGTTAACTATTGTAGTAATGTGAAAGTGTTATTGACTTTCATCTTTCGATTGACAGACTAGATTTTCCCCTCTGTACTCATCTTACAGTATTTTGAATGCACCAATCATACGTGGTTACATCTAATTCACATCAATGTAAATCAAGTATATTAAAAAGTACTTTAAAGCAACACTGACTTAAAAACAGCAAAACAGAAGAAAAGTTTCCATTTTTGATACTAAAGRGCAGTTCTTACTATAAAGTCTCTATATTCTTAATTTCCATATAGCCACTCATATTTTGAAGAAAAAAGATGCTTGAGCAGAGAAAGTATTGAACTAAAATAAAGCAATAGAAAAGTAAGAGTGGGTAATTAAAACAATGGCTTCTATCGCATTTTTAGCTCTAATGTAATTTTTCCTTTTACTTCAATTAATTTTTATTTATTTCTTTATTGTCATATTTGGTATGCTTTCTCATTATTCCCTAGATAATCTGCATTTTTTTTTTTTTTTTTGCATAAATTCTGTATAACTTCAAGTTCTATCTTTCAGGTAGTGTGTATCAGTCATTCACAAAGATTTAAAAATTACCTCCTCTTTCTTCCTTTTCAAATATTATACATAAAAGCATAGAAGCATAGAATGGTTTGGGTTGGAAGGGACTTTAAAGATTATCTAGTGTTGTCCTGTTCTGTCCCCCCTTCACTTCCCACTGTGGGCAGGAACACCTTCCACCAGACCAGGTTGCTCAGAGCCCCATCCAAGCTGGCCTTGAACACTGCCAGGGATGGGGCTTCCATCACTTCTTTTGGCAATCTCTTCTAGTACCTCACCACCCTCACAGTAAAGAATTTCTTTCTAATATCTAATCTAAACCTACCCTCTTCCAGTTTAAAGCCACTCCATCTTGTCCTATCACTATGTACTCTTGTAAGAGTCCCTCTCTGGCTTTCTCATAGTCCCCTTTGAGGTACTGGAAGGCTGCAATTAGGTCTCCCTGGAGCTTTCTCTTCTCCAGGCTGATCAATCCCAACTCTCTCAGCCTGTCTTCATGGAGAGGTGCTCCAGACCTCTACTCATCTTCGTGGTCCTCCTCCGGACTTGCTTCAATGGGTCCACGTCCTTCTTATCTTGGGTGCTCCACAACAGGACACAGCACTCCAGGTGGGGCCTCGTGAGAGCAAGAATCACCTCCCTTTATCTGCTGGTCACTCTTTGGATGCAGCCCAGGACACGATTGTCTTTCTGGGCTGCAAGTGCACATTGCTGGCTCATGTCCAGTCTCTCACCCACCAGCACTCCCAAGTACTTCTCTGTTGTTTTCGGGTTCGAATAAACACACGGACACAGCTGTCAGGGTTCTCCAACAGGCAGAGGCCAAAATGGAGGACGAGGAGAGGAGGAAGAGAGAGCTGGCCTCTGCCCTCATTTTATTTATATGTTTTCCAAATTCACCGTGGATTGGAGGATGGAGATACCACCTCCTACTGTCCACTGGTTAATAATAATGTCTATCACATAGGTTAGGAATTCATAACAATCCTTGCCGTTAGGTCAACAATTCATGTTTACACAAAAGTGCGTGAGAAACTATTTCGCTGAACCAAAAACACTGCACATCTGAAGAACTGCAAAATGCAAGGCCACACTTCTCCTCAGGGCTTCTCTCAATCCATTCTCCACTCAGCCTGTATTTATGCTTGGAATTACCCTGACCCGGGTGCAGGATCTTACACTTGACCTAGTTGAAATTGATGAGGATTGCAGAGGCCCACCTTTCAAGCCTCTCAGGGTCCATCTGGATAGCATCCCTTCCTTCCAGCATGTTGACTGCACCACACATTTTGGTGTGTTCAGCAAACTTCTGAGCATGAGCTCAATGCCATCATCCATGGCACTGAGAAAGACATTAAAGAGTGCCAGACCCAATACTGAACTTGGAGGAACACCACTCCTTACTGAACTACACTTGGACATCAAGCCATTGACCACAGTTCTTTGATGCAACCATCCAACTAATTCCTTATCCATCAAGTAGTCTGTCTGTCAAACACGTCTCTCCAGTTTAGAGACAAGGATGTTGTATGTAACAGTGTCAAATGCTTTGCACAAGTCCAAGTAGATGACATCAGTTGCTCTTCCATTATCCACCAACACTGTAACCTCATCATAGAGGGCTACCAAAGTTTTCAGGCATGATTTCCCCTTAGTGAAGCCATGCTGGCTGTCATGAATCATCTCCTTATTTTCCATGTGCCTTAGCATAGTTTCCAGGAGAATCTTCTCCATGATCTTTTCAGGCACTGAGGTAAGACTGACTGGTGTGTAGTCTCCTTAATCTTTCTTTTTTACGCTTTTAAAAATGGGCATTAGGTTTCTCCTTTTCCAGTCAATGGGAACTTCACTGGACAGCCATGACTTCTCAAATATGCTTATGCACTTCCTCCACCAGTTCCATCAGGACCTGCAGATGCATCTTATCCGTTCCCATGGACTTGTTCAACTTCACGTTCCTTAAATTGTCTCTAACCTGCACTGCTCTTACAGTGGGAGGTTCTTCACTCTCCCAGTCCCTGCATTTGCCTTCTGCATCTCAGGCACTGTGGCCAAAACATTTGTTGGTGAAGACTGAGGCAAAAAAACCATTGACTATCTCAGCCTTCTCTGTCCCGGGTTACCAGGTCTCACACTTACTTCCAGAGAACACCCACATTTTTTCTAAACTTCCTTGTATCACCAATGTACCTATAGAAGCTTTTGTTGTTTCCCTTGATATCCCTGGCCAGATTTAATTCTATCAGGGCTTTAGCATTCCTAATCTGATCCCTGGCTGCTTGGACAATTTCTCTGTATTTCTCCTAGGCTACCTCTCCTTTTTTCTGCCCACTGTAGGTTTCTCTTTTCGTTTATTATTACATTTAGTGCAAAGTCTTCCAGAAAGAGTCTAGAATTGTGCTGTAAGTGGTCTCTTACTATTTTCACGGGACAATAAAAACACCTTTATAAAGCTTATGTTTTGTTTTCTCTCTGTTTTTAATAAAAATCAACTCCACAATACTTTAACCCAAAAAGTCTTCTGAGGATGAGTTCTCTTAAGAAACTTAATACTCAAATCCAGATCCTTGTCAGATGAAATAAATTTGGGCACATCTGCACATATGCCTGCCCTACTCATATCACAGGCTTTCCCTTTATGTACCTACTTAAAAAACAGAGTCACAGCAAAAGTGACAGAAGATTTCTTCTGCAGTATGTCTCTGAAGTCAATTCTAGGAAAAAAGTCAACTAATCAGTGGAAGACTAAAAAAAAGGAAAATATTTAGCCTGCTAATTGATTAGTATTTTTAGCTTAAAAAAAGTATTCAGCAATGTTAGTTACACTTGTGCAACTGCAAACACACCTAAGTCAATATTAGACAGAGAGAAAACATTTCTAGAGACACTTGGTTCAGATTAAGATAATTTTGTTTCAAAGTTTTTTAATATCTAACCATATCTGAGTCTAGATAAAACTTACACTAGGTCCTGGATAGACTAGCATCCAGCAAAAACACACAGGTGTACTTATGTCCTCCTTCCAGTCAAGGCATAAGGTAAGATGCTTACATGCAATTTTCTTGTTTATATACTGTAAACATTTAGCAGTATAAATACATGAGATGTCATCACCTCTCTGTATCACATTAAAATTGCAACATCAATGGAAAAGAGAGTTTAAAAGAGAATAAACCAAATGTTTTGATAGAAGAATGATATTAAAGGATTGTTGTCATACCTTTAAAAATTACCATAGAAATTGCTGTTATATTCAGTGTTCAGTGACAATTTCAACACCTAGATATAAGTTACACAAACAGTAAGACCTAATACAGCAGAAAGGGAAATTGTGTATATTTAGGTTTGGTATGTTTGTATCCATTTATTTCTGTCTATTGTTGATACTTCCAATTTATGCTAGTTTAAACTGCTGAAAACTATTATACTTTAAAAAGCCAGATTTTTTTTTCAAGAAAGATCAAAGAAATTGTTTTGCCATTTTTGTTACAGTCTGCAACTGCTGAACTAAAGTAAAGATTGGTTGATTTTGCCATAAAATAAAGCAGGAATACCTTTAGCAAAAAAAAAATTAATTTAATCTTCGTACTATCTCATGTTTATGCAGTCAGAATACAGTAAAAACCTGTTTATTTTTTGCTTGGATAGTGATAAGTAACCACGTTCATGGCTTTTTGAATAGAAATTACAACATGTATGATAATATATAATGGCAAACAGATATCTACCCTTAGCTATGGGTTGTGCAAGGTTATTTTAGCATATAGTGCCTCTGAGAGTTCTAGGTCGTGGCCAAAAAATTCAGAATGTTGAAATTAATTAATTGATACCAACTTAACAGAAGATGACAGCCAGACTTAAAGAGAGAGAACTATGCCATTAGCCTAATTTAATTTTGAGGTCAGGATTTAAAAAAAATGAAGAAACTTTAGATTAAGAAAATTGTTTTTATTTAAAAAAAAATCTGGTATGACTGCATTATTCAAAGCACTAATAAAATCTTAAAGACACTTTGAAGATTTTAATATCCCATTTACATTTTCAGCCATTGATTTTAAACTGATTTGTCTGTCTTTGAAAGTGATTAATTCACGGAGCCTAGACACACTAACTAAATGAAAAAAAATCCCCCTTGGCAACATTTCACTGAAAACATTGTCCTAGTTACTAAAATAATAATTATAGTGAAAGTTTCTGGAGATAAAATTATATCAAAACATGCCTCTGAGCTTAAAACTTTAGTCAAGCTAATATTTACCTCGACCTAAAATTTATTGAGTCAAGCTGTGTGTTTACCAAGCTCTTTTTTTGAAGAAAAAATAGCTTGATAATAAATCTGAGAATGAAATTAGAAATGCATTCCATATAGGAAAGGTCTTTTACATGATTTTTAAGAAACAATCAATTTTTACATGCATATTCTGTCTACAGTGAGATTTTATTCTGATCTGAAGCACACTTATGAGATAGAAAAAATAATTCCCAGAGCTGCATTCTTTTTAATTAAATTTGCATTCCACCTATCTGTGATAGATGAGTAGGCCCTTGACAGGAGATTAAAGTTAAATGATGCCCCATACCCAATAGTTAGTTATTTTTGTATGTGAATTTGTGAGTTTCTTGGGCAATAATTTTAGATTAAAAAAATGACAAATGTGTGTGTGCATGTGTATACACATTTGATAAACATCAAAAGTGCAGTTTGCACTAAATTGTCCCTGTTTGAATTCTAAGTTTATTTCTAACTACCTGAGGGCATTTTGCCCCTCTTGCATTTTAAATACCAAATATCTGTTTAGTCTGAACCTTTAACAGGGTTATTGCCATCCAAGCTCTTACTTCTTTATATTATGTCATATGTTTTCCGTTTCTCCCCCTCCCCCAATTTTCATTGATGTATTATGAAGTATTGCATTAAAGTAATATTACATTAAAATCAAGTTTAAGCATAATGTGGCTTAATGTTTCTTGGTAATTGTCTGCATATTTTAGAGTGAAACTGTAGTAAACTTTTTTCTCACCTGATACACTCTTGGTCATGGAAATCACAATTGAAACTCCGTTTCTGAAAATCTATACTGAAATTTCCATTGAAATTTGTTATAATTTCCCAAACACGATTTTAGAAGTTGTGGCTAGAACCATAATGCCTACCTAATAGATCATGAAAATTAAGAAAATGTAGAGAGCTTCATTAACTCATTGCTTTACAGTGAAAATTCCAGAAGTGTGCTGTACCATATGGCTGAAAAAAAGAATTAAATGGCAGTTGTTAGTCTATTGGGCTAAGAACATGACAGAAAAGACTTTGTTTTGTCTTCAGTATGTATCTTTGTTTCAGGTTTATGTGTCTAATATTATTAACTTAGTAGATATAGCGTATGTATTGTGGTAGATGAACTATCTCTAAGGTATAGAAATTGTGCAGATGTACAAATTCTGTAGATGGGGATTCTGAGGGAAGAAACCAAGGAGATCAGGCAAATCCAGACAGCAAAGTAAAGCTGATGTGTGTATTTTATTGCATGGTTGGTTAATAATTTGCTAATTGGTTGATGCAATGGTCTGAATCTTTCTCACATCTCCATTTCCTTCTCACAACTGTTGTCTCTTAAGCTTTTACACCCCTGTGTCAGAGATCCCGTGTAAATGAATTTCATTCACTAGAAAGGGATCTCCCAGCAACTTTTTCCTGTAAATATAAAGAAGAAACGTAGAGCTTCAAGCAGTTCAGCTGTGTAAGGTATTTCTTTTCCTTCACCAATAAAAGTTTTTCACCATTCTTTGTGCAATTACAAATATTGGTGGAAATCTTGCCTCTCCCATATCTGTATGAAAAAAGCTCATCTTTTTAACTTCTCAACCTGTAGCCTTTATTCTCCTAAGCAGTCCCATTAGCTTCATGAAGAAGATAAAATGGAAGAGCTTTATGATGAATTGCAGTTCCTATCTTCCTTTATCCTATCTTCCTGTAGTAAAAGTATGCTTGTAATACATGCATTTTTTAAAGGCATGTGCCATTCTCATTCAGGTACTGTATGTCTGACTAACATAAAATATTTGCCATACAGAGGAAGCCTCTTCTGACAGTTTTTTTACTGTCTTGCCTCATTCTTTCCACAGCATCACACTGTAATGATTTATTTCCAAAATTTGAGAGTAGGCAAAGGGGGAAGAAAGAAAAGAGTAAAACATGAAAATTCAAAGGAGACAATTTTCCACCTTTTTATTCTCTTCCAAAAAAGGATCAAAAATAATTTAACTATGTCATTTCTGCAGTTCTCATCAATAATGAATTTAGGAGTTTTGAGAATGATCAGCTTTTTACATATAAAAAGAGCTACGTTGTCTGGTCCATGGCATATTTCAATACAAATCTTGCTTTCAGCCTCAGTGAAATAATTTTGTGTTCTGCTTGCCCCTGCAGCTCCTTATTCAACACTAAGTTTGACTGAAACAAATGACAGTGAGTGTTTTGAAGTTTCCACTATGGGGAATTCTTGGCTCTATAGATGTTTGCGCTGAGGGATTTACTCCTGCAACAGGCCTGTTTCTGCATTACTTTGATGGTGAATGGTAAGCAAAGAAGCAAAAATCTTTTTTTTCAGTACTAGCAGGTCAATACTGCATGCACTTATTAGAAAATACATTTGAAAAAATAGAATTACTGTCTGTGCAGACAGCACTACTATTGGTGTTGTCTTCTACTAGTTAGTGAATGAAACACAGTCTTGGGACCTTACAGAAAGTGGAGTAAATATTTTTCCTTGTGTTTTTATGTCTTTATTATAAAGAGAATTTTAGTTCCTATCTTTGGCAATACATGGTTCATAATCAGGGGGAATCTTAATGTTTGTAGAGCTGTCTTTATTTGCCAGGTATTTAGATGTGATATCAGACTTCATCAGCACTACTGTTATGAAACGTGCTCTTCTCTTTGAATACATCCTTATACCATGACTCTTCTCTACCAGGAATAAATAGGTGAAATAACTGTCCTTTTTCTAAGTTCTTGTTCACTTAACGTAATAGAAGTTTTGGTGCTTTGACATAAATACTCTCAGGGCTGCAAAGGTTTCATTTCTCCAGACTCTTTATCCTTGCAGGGATTCTAAATTAAACTCCAGATTTTCTTCATTTGTTTTGTTGCTTGGAGGATCAAAGCACATAAATCTGACTTCATAAATAATACTACATCACCCTGACATGAGCTCAGTTGGTTAGAACATGCTGCTCGTAACGCCAAGGTATGGGTTCAATCCTGGTATGCGCCATTTACTTAAGAGTTGGACTCGATGATCTTTGTGGGTCGCTTCCAACTCAGAATATCCTGTGAATCTGTGAAATTAGGACCTGTCTCAGCTACTAAACATGTCAGAGTTCGGAATTACATTGTATGAGGAAGAGATGTAACCTAAATGCATAACACACCAGATACAATCCTGAAATCAACTTCAATGGGATAGCTTACGGTACCTGGGAAAAGTTG
This sequence comes from Amblyornis subalaris, assembly GCA_018881555.1. Classification (NCBI taxonomy): domain Eukaryota; kingdom Metazoa; phylum Chordata; class Aves; order Passeriformes; family Ptilonorhynchidae; genus Amblyornis; species Amblyornis subalaris. Next base: position 202,646 of record JACAXG010000283.1, on the reverse strand, counting down.
CCAATAATTGGTGAACTATCCATTGYTGGCATTGAGACAATAAATCATGAGTCAATAAATTTGTTTCTGAATAACTATGTGCACTGTGCCCTGAAGATATTTTCAGCAGGATAAGAAAACTGAATGGGTCTGTGGATGTGATTGGGAGAAATGGACTAGACTTTTTGACATTTACCTAGACTACCGGAATTTGGCTTCAGACTATGTTCCAGTGTGAAGCAGTTCTACTTATGGGTATTAAAAGAGACCTGCTCCAGAATATTTGCTATAAACATATGTGTCTTCTTATGTATGGCTGGCAGATTGCTAATTTGAAACAGAATTCTGTATTTGTAGTACAGATAAAATTATTCTAGAGCGCTGAGAACATTTTAAAAAGAATTAGTATCAAATTTCTCTTTATCAAATTTGAAGCTTGACCTGCTTTGGTTAACATTTTTTAATTCCACAAAAGTTTGAGTATTTCTAAAGTTCTCGGTATGGCATTGAGCACTACCTTCCTGGTAACCGATGTGCCATGCAAATGAACAAAGTTCAGCTGTTTCTAAAGTGGCTGAGACCACGTGAATTCCTTGATGGCAGTGACGTTACAGGTCAGAATCTTGTCATGCTTTTGGACACAGGGTGACAAGGCTGTAATAACTGTTTCCAAAGCCTAACATTTGTGCATTTATATTGCCTGTTCCATTTTGAGGTACCAATGCACATTTTGTATTTTGCAGTTTTTACGAGTCCACATTTAACATGGTAGATTTGTTCAGCTGAATCCTCACAAAGAAATTTTATGGTTTTTTTTAAATGAAGCTGGAACTTCTATCGACCTGCTGCATTTTCCTAGGTTGTTTTTCCTGTATCGTGTAAAATACGATGTTTCAAATGGTTGTAAATACACCGTCTGTGAACTTCATCATAGAACACTTAGCAATTTTCAAGCAATAGGTAAACTGTTTTTGTCTTATTTTATGGTACTGCAGCCAATTTAAATTTGAACATTTTTTATTAGCTGAAATTATGCTATTTTTTCACTGCCTATTCACATGGGAGACACAAACCAAACTGGAAATGTTCAGCTACAAATGCAATAGCCTGTGAACTTGCACAAGGGATTTATTTGTTATTTATTTATGAGACGATCCTGTGCTATAGTTTGTTGTGCCACCAGTAGCATGGCATCTGCTATTTTCATGGCTTATCCACCTTTAAGTTTTAGTTTTGAATTAAAGACATCTAGGGAAGTTTTAGATCACATTAAAGATCATAAATTCACTCAATATATCCAAGGACACAGTGGGAGCAATACATAGTGTTCATTTTAGTATTCAAAGYTAACTTTTACTGTCTGTATACTGTGGTTCTTAAAGTTAGTTCATTAAATGTTATTTAAAGGATTTTTTACAGAATAAAGATGCTTCAATATACTCCCTTTTACAGTTGAGCTGTTACAGTTTATCTTTTGTTCACAAATGTATTCTCTTTATGTCTTGGGTGACTTCTGGGTATCAATTTCTCTTCTGTTAGCTCTTTCAGTGGTGCTGAACAGTGTATTTTCTACCGTATCTGAGGGAATATTCTTATAAAAAAGCTGTTCATTTCCAAGCAGTCTGGACATTTTATCAAGATACTGGTAAAAGAGTATTTTCAGTAGCATGAGTGTTTTAAGCCCCAACGAAGATCATTAAACTCATGAGTTAATAAGCTTATTTTAGTTATTATTACTGGTTATTTTGTGGTCTGAGTACTGTATTTTGGTGAATAACAACTGAATCAACTAGTAGTTGCCAGCACAACTGTTAGGACATCTCTGGTATTAACTGAATAGCTCTGCATGAAATGTCACGAATAAAATGAGTATTAACCTGTATACCAATTTCTGAGAGCTTCCTTAGCTTGTTTGTTTTGGTTCAATATATTGAATGGTAGAGAAAATCCTATTATTTCAAGCAAGCAAGTAAAACTTAAAGAAAGCAGAAAACCATTAAACAGCTTTCAGACAAGCAAGTAGACTTAAAACATTCTGAGAACAAAATATCATCCACCTGATATGACTTGGGAAGAACCTTTATACATAGACGAGCACATATATCAAGAAATAAGAAACTGAAAATAAACCAAAGGGAAAAGGACAATCCTATTCGCCCTGTATCTGCAAAGCAAAGAGAAATTATTTATTTTGTTCTCGTAATTATGAAATTGGTAGTATACATTGTTATTTTTATCAGTCACAAAAATAGTATTAGCTATGCAATGCGCTTTTTGCTCTTAAGTGTTGCCTACTTTTACATGCCTTCCCTTTTATTCTACGTGTGGATATCTGCATGGGCATGAAAGCAGTAATCCTAGCTCTCCTCTGATTTACACTCTTGGTGTAGGTAGCAGGTCTTGTATTTGTGTTGTGAGGAGTTGCTTGAAGAAACTGGAGTTGACAAAGGCATTCCTCATGCCTCATCTGAATGGACTTTGGTTTAAGAAAACATGGAAATTTATGAAGAACTGTGTGTGTGTCTGTGTGTCTCTGTCCTCAACCTTCCAATGCAAATATGCTTTATGCCTTCTGAATGCCTRTGTTTTCAGCAAGACCCGTGAAAGCGTTAGGTGGAGTAGGTGTAGTCATGGGACTACTGGCTGGAAAGAACCCCTGTTACACTCAAATCTTCTTATGGGCAAAAGAGGAACATGGGAACACTCCTTACAATGCTGTCAAGTAATTAGTTTCTAGTCTGATTGTTCAGTGCTTTCTGCTCTGTTGTTTTTAAATTTGGTTTTAATTGAATGCTTAAGGTTGCATTCCAGTAGCGACTGAGCATTGTTATTTTACAAAATACTCTCTGGRATGAAGAAGATTTGCTAGGTCAGTTATTTTTTTAAAGAAGAAAAAGAAACCAGTGATTTATTAACTTGAGTTTTGTGAGGAATATTGCTTCATGTCACCATTCTTCCGGTCTCAAAAATGTGTGCATGGGTACTATTCTGTGAACAATAGGATTCAATAATGCTCACAGACCACTGTTGCGTTACCTAGATTCAAAGTATTATAAGAAAGATAGGGGCTGACTTTTTAGTAAGGCCTATGGCAATAGGACAAGGGGTAATGGCTTGTCACACAAAGAATTAAGTGTTCTGATGTTGCAACATTGTCTGTAAAGTTCATGACTCAACAGGATAATATTTTTTTTTACAATTTCTGTTGCACTGCTGTGACGAATAAAAATAAACCCACAGTTTTACTATCCTAAGATTATGCCTGAGATGTCTACTGTGACTGTTCCTTGAGTTTCAGAAGGTGTATTTAATTTAGCACTTCCTGATTTCTTCAGTGGCACTGCAAATGAAGTGTGGAGAGAACATCAGAAATAGTTATCTATAATTGCACAGCAATTACATGAGGTGACATTTCTTACAGCATGCAACATATGTGAAGTTTCTTTGGGCATTCTGTAATGTGGTTTTCTTTTTTTTTTAAGGATTCAAAATGAACTGTGATAGTATTAATGTGTTCTGTTATTAAAAGTTATTAAAAGCACAAAGCAGTAATCTTACTCAACATCTCCAATTGACTTTGATAATGTAATTTTACATTAGAAGTATTTCAGAGTTGCATGATGTCTCACTAGCTCACAGGCTATGATTCTTGTCACCTTTCTTAAAGAGAAAGTCAATTCTTGAGAGTTTTTTTCAGGCTTCTAATTGAAATGTAACATAATTCCTATTGTTGGAAGGATAAAGACTAGGACTCGTAGTTGGAAAGTTGCAGCTGAGTGAAGGTATCTATTTGGAGACAATGCTACATAAAGGATGCTCGATGCTGCCATTATTTTTGATGTTTAAGACAAAGATGTTTTTCTCCCATCCTTAAATAGTTTCATTTTTTTCCACACAAGGATAGGGCTGTTGATTTAATCCTGCAAGAAAACTTCAGTTATGACATTCTATAATTGCATTTTCAGATAATCAAAATTAAAAGGCCATTAGGTGCTATTAAAGTGAATGTGAAATTGTCAGGATTCTTGTGATGATTTATTATTTTCTTTGAAATAGTTTTGAGACTATGTTGCTAGACTTGCTGTTGTGGTGTGACTTGTCATAGCAAGAGTATACATTTGTCTTTTGAATGATAAAACAGATCACTGCTCCAATTTTTGCAGTAAAATTACAGATTATTTTATGAGAATCCCAGGAGTTGGGAGGGACTCAAGAAATGCCACCCACTATTTCTGATAATATTCATTACCTTTAGTCATGATTATTCACTGTGCTAAATCTTTGTGGAAGTAATACAATAAATAAGCTTCCTCTGTTCTTTAAAATGTGTGAAGCTGCTGTTACTTATTAAACAGCAGTTAAAGAGCTGTTAGAATATTTTGACAGTGGAGCAGCAAGGGGGAAACCAATTAGAAAATAATCATGAGGCTGAATGAGCAGCGAAAGATGTTGTGCCTGTCATGAATGGCAGGCGATGCTTAAAGAAGTCACATGGTTTTATTGTGTTTAGAAAGAAGTACCTGCACAAAGAACAGAAAATTGCAGAAAGGACTGTGCAAGCAATCCTCTGAGCATAAATTTTAAGGACAATGGGGCACACTTACCATGCTTGTCTCTCTTTGCTCCAACCTTTCTTTTTCTCTCAAGTTTGAAAAGGATTTAAAACTTCTGAAAACAAGTCTATTTCCTTTCCTGCTGACCTCTGTTCTTTTAAAGTCTCTGTTGTACTATCTCTGTCGTGACAATACCCAAGCATGGCAATGCAGGGAAAGTTACTAGATGTATTTTTACCACACATTTGTCAACTTAATTTCTCTGTGTTGCTTATTCCTGTGCACATGGTAGGAATTTTCACCCACTGAGAGGGTGGCCTGAGCTAATTTAGCATAGGTGAAGTAACAGAAATCTTCAGTGGGTCTGGGGCATAACACATCAAAGGGAGAGAGAAAACCAAATGAGCAGTTGCTACAATAAAAGAAGAGGTATCAGGTACCCCAGGTGGTGGCCATTCTTTTTACACCTATAACAAGTGCCCACATGACAGCAGGACACCATCAGGATGAGAGCATGAATAAACCGTTCTGCATGACAGTAGTAAATAGATAGTTTTACTATATTTTTCTATCGTAAAGAGATAATTTACATAAAGGTAAATATCCCTGGCCACTGTTTTGGTTTTTTTTGTTTTTGCTAACTGATTTGTGTGTACACACATCACCAAGTACTGAAGTAGTTTGGAAGAATGCCTCACTGACAGGGTTCATGGTTTGCTATGTTTGGAGCTTTTCTGTGTTTCTCTCTCCTCTGTTCCATTCTTTGTTATGCCTGTGCGTATAGAAGCCTTATGATATACTGAGGCAGAAAATTCTCTGCCTCATCCCCTACTAATCTCTCATTACTGGATCTCAAAAGAATCACACTTTATTTAATCACCAGATGGAGACAACCTGTGCATCGGCTCTCCTGTGCAGTTCAGAATTTGTTCCTTATGGAAAAGTCAAATTAGTAATATCTGATAAGTAATTTATTCTGTATTAAACCTAGGATTAAAAAAAAAGTGATTTTGTAAATCGCTTGCACAATTTTTTCAGGTTGTAGAAAAAGTGTATGTATTCTTTCCCCTTAGTCTGAAGATTTTTGTTTGCACTTTGCTTCCAAAGCAGACTATACTTAAAAGAAACATTAAATCTTTTTCTAGCTAAAGAGATATCTTTTGGATTACAGAGGAAAAAAAAGAAAATAAAAAGTATCTATCTGTCTATCAAAAATAACATTTATTTAAATTATGCTTTTCCTGTCCTCTCTAGAACTCTCAGTCTCTGATGAACAGGCATGAAAATTCCATCAAAATTTGAAATGAACTTTTGAACCTGCAATGCTGAAAGTTAATAAAACAGCTCTGTCCTCTTTGGCTGTTGCAATAAATGATATAATGCCAGTAAGAAGAGATTGTTTTGCAAAGTGATTTTGAGGTGGAAGGATTGCACTGCACCACCAAACACACTGTAGTTAGTGTGATCCTATTAAAAAGAAGTGGAAGTATGTATGGAGACATTTTTTGAACCTATATACACACAGGAAAATGAAATAGTGCAGTGTTGCCTTCACAGGCTAGCCTTACTTTGTTTTTAATCATGCTGTTACCTTCCTAGGGTATATTCAGTTTTTTTTGTAATATGATAATTAGAATTCTGTTCCCCAGTAATAATTTTAAATTGTTTCTGTGTAAAACTTTAGATGTATAATATTATATAAAGTGTATAATCTCCTGAGCAATTATTTGCTTACTGTACCAGTTTTTAGCTGAAAGTAACTGAAGGCTTTTTAATTTTTATTTTTTTTCTGTAAGGCTATGTGATGACCTATATTTTTCCAGAGAGCTTGCTCAACTGGAAAGTTTTGTTGATTAATTTTATTCTGCATTTGTCCAGGCCTATTCCAGATTAACAGAAGATAAAAAGCAAGCATCTTTCTCAGACTTCTAAAATGTATCAAAATGTCAAATATTAGTTTTGATTTTTAGGAATCAGTGTAATAAAAATTTGTGTGAGATCTTACAGAACAAGAAAATGATCACTGAAATTAACAATTCTTAGGGTCTTATCTTTTTGTCTCCAACTTACTGCAGACATTCTCATAGATCTCTTCCTCTTTAGTTTAGGTATTTCTTCATTTGTTTGTTTTTTAGGAAAACCTACACTTTAGTATTCATGAAAATCTTGCTTAGAGGAGGGGTCAGTCACAAATTGTGGCAGTGTTACAGAAATTCAGTGTGTATTTTTGAAGTCTCTGATCAAGGTTAGAAAATTAAAAGTAATTTTCGAACATCTCCCATATAAACTCATTTATAAGTCATTGATGGTCTGTGGATTTTGTCATTCTAGAAACTTGTTCTAGTTATTGATATCTGAGATGCTATGATAGCTGCCATAGATAGAGAACAAAGAAATACATTAAATATGGAAATATTTTTTATTTGTCCTATGCTGCCAAATTGATGAAAATTTCTTATTGGTACAATAAGTCACAAAAAATAGCAAAGTGTCTCCCTGTGCTGGAAACTGCATTGTTGAAGCACAATGTTAACTTCCTCACGTCAGTATCTTCACACATTAACTTTCTCAGGCTTTGCACTTCATTAAGTCTCAAATGTTGCATTCAGGTGAGTTTGAACTTTGATGTTTTCTTCCTTGATATTGTAGTTCTATTAAGGAAAATAAAAGGCTGTGCTTTTCATTTAAGCTAATGTGCCTTTATCATGCTGAAGTAATATGTCCATCTAGCACTATTAATTCAACTGTCTTTTTATGTTAATGGCAAAAAGTATTATTTGTTAGGCTACCTCTCATTCAAACCAGAGTTTGGTATAAATGAGAATTGATCCCAAACTTTAAAAGAGGGAAGGCAAAATCTGCTTGTTAAGCTACATATCTGTGATTTAAAAGATGCTCAGTATTTTATTATGAATTTCAAACCAAGTTATTTGTGTCACAGTGATGCAATTTCGTGACAAATTTTATTCTTTTATTTGCTTTTTAAATGAACTACATCTTCCTAGGCTGGTAATATCAATTTGTACCTCTGTGATAATGAAATCAAATAACTATGCTACTATATACCTTGATAACCTTGGAGAGGAAAATATAATATATAAACTTTCATACTATGTTTCTTTCAGTGTTAAAAGACCATGAGGACAACACTGTTTAATTATTAAAGTATGAAAGTGTAATTCAGATGTAGAACTGTGCAAGGAAATCATTCACGAGGTGTACTCTTGATTGAAAATAACTTGTGTTATCTATGATCCTATCCAATGTCTAGCGTACCACGATTCATTTGATGGAGTACTGGTGTTCTGCATAAAATACTGAGAAATAATATTCAGGTAAAACAATTGAGTTTTGTTATCACTCCTTTAGGGAACAGAAGTAATATCATATGGAAAACTTCCACTTGCACTACTAAGAAAGTCTTATAAACTGTGCATGCCCTCAAAGTAATGGAAAAAACCTTGTACCTTACCTTTAAACATAAAATAATTAGAGGGTTGCACATGCTATGTGTACAGTTGATTTAGAACAAAAGAGAGGCTAAATTCAACAGATGAATATATGTGTTACAAATTCTAGTTCACAGATGTGTCATATGTTTTTAAAAATTACATGGAGTAAGATAAGCATTTCACACAAAATAACAGTGATCCAGAAAATCTAGAGTGACCTAACCATACCTAATAGAAAACTCACGTCAGAAGCATATGTAAGACCTTCTGCCATGACTATTTTTCCCACCAATTCTAGCTTCCTTTGAGAACAGAGACTTCTGTACCCTTCTTATTCAGATTCTGCTTCCATGTAGAGTAGAAGAAACATGATATGGAAATAAAAAGAAAACAAAAAGAAGAGTATGTGTAATACTGGGGTTTACTCATTTCAGTATTCTCTGAAAGGTGGGAGTTTAACTGAATTCCTGAGTTTCTGACATTACTGGTTTTTTAACAGCAATGTAAAGAAAAATGCAAAAGTGATCACTAATCAGGATGAAACTTCTTCAAGTAATTCAGGTTTTGTTTGTAGTTTAGGAGGAAAAATGCAGCAGTTTCCAAGATCTCTTCCCATGAGGAAGTTATTAATTCTTTGTGTGTGTGTGTGTGTGTGTGTGTGTGTGTGTGTTTGAAGAGACACTGAAGGTCTTCTGACTCACCTGCTAAACATGGTCTCTGGGTCACTGGCATTTCTGTCTGTCTTTAGTCTTAAATGTATCATTTAACAAGCTAGTGCTTGGAACTTCACTTCAAAGATGGGGTGAGCTGTTAGAGGCTGAACTTGTAATACTTCAAAATATATGAAGAAATAAGATATTGAACAAAATATGCCCCCATGAAAAACACCCTGAATAATACGATAGGGAAAATTTAGGTCCATATGCCTTTTCTTGTCTGGTACTTGTTTGCTAGCAATACACAACTAACTGGAACCAGACACACTCTAAAAAATCATTCTCCACCAAAACAACCTGAAACATTTCAGAAGATTGGATTTGTCAACACCATTGATTTCTGCACCTGAATATACTTTAAATGGGAAAGAAAGATTATAATTTAGAGATGTGAAATTCTGGAAAACAGAAAGACAAAAAAAGTCAAAAGACAAGAATCTGAGGGCAGTATTTGCTCTCTGTGTGTGTGCAACAGGTGTCATGGTCCTAAACTTTTACAGAATCACAGGATATTCTGAGTTGGAAGGGACCTACATCGAATCCAGCTCTTAAGTGGATAGCCCATACAGGGATCAAAACTGCAACTTTGGTGCTTTTAGCACCATGCTCCAACTGAGGTAATCCCAGGGTCTATAGTAGCTCTTCAGGTACTATGTGCCTATTATGACTTCATTGGCAGAAATATTACAATCATATAATTGTATTGCTTGACAACTGTTTTTTTGTGTAAGGACAGAGCAAGCTTGTTTTATTAGAACAGAACAAACAGATTCCATCAATCAAGTACATATTGCTTTCAGGGAATTTGTATAAAGTGAAATCATACCAAAGCCAAAATCTATGTTGCAATTTATCACATTTGTTTAGATTCTGATGGCTAATAACTTAGTTCCATAGTTACTTTCTGTACAGTAACAACCTTAATGGGATTCTAGAATGATTCATTTGTAACAGGAGAGAAAAATATATTCAGTGCATCAGATGGCATAGGGCAATGTTGCAAAATACACTGCCTAAAAGATTTATTGATTTGTGAAGTTATTATTGCAGTTGGTCTGAATTGTTTTACTGCTGGAGACTATGAACTTTCCTGTATGGTGAAAATTTTAGATGTCGTCCACTGCTTTCATCTTTAAAATGTCCGTCAGCAAAATCTTTTTCAGCATAACATATAAAGGGTTAGATGCAGATGAAGAGAATAGCATCATCAGGATCACTGTTCGTCTTAAGGCTTCTAGGAAATATTTTATAATGACGCAGATTTGATAAATTTGATTACTTTTTCTTCCCTATTAACGATGTAGTGTTGTTTAGGTGTTGTTTCCGCATTCTAAAGTCAACAGGTGCTTCCAAAATATTCTAGGTCCCATTTTGAAGATAATAGAAGAGTGACTTAAAAGTGAATTCCTTATCAATTTGTCCAACCAGGCTGTGGATCTACATTTGAAAAATAAAACTTCACATCTAAATCATCTGCTGACCTTGGGAATTAGACAGTTCATCCCTGAACAGTTGCAGTGTCTTTTCACTCATACATTAATACACTGATATAAGACTGAGGAAGTCAATTCTTTATATTTCTGGCTGGCAGAAAGAGCTTAACTTCAGTGTTCTGTACTTGTTTGTTAATTTATAAAAGGTTGTCAATCCTGCAAATTCTTACTGGATTTCTCTACCCAGTAGGAGATGAAAAGGTAGCAATCAATATTCTAAGCTCACTTTCCTTCTTTTTCTTGAGAAGTACCCTTCAGTCTTCTTACCTATAATCAGCAGTAGCTGTGCCAGAGCTCCTTAATGATGCCACTCACACTTTAAGAGTGAGGATGCAGTGGAGGAGAGAGGAGGACAGCTGAAGTGTACTTGAAGCATTCCAGTCAACACCCCTATGAGCTACCTGCACACAAACGGGCACAGTGTGTGTGACAATGTATTGATTACTATCTGTCTTTAAATCCGGTACCTGCTACTGCCCGTATCTTATAACTAAGCTCTGAATAATCTTCACAGCTATATGAGCATAAAGGACAAAATTGAGTACAATTATAGGCCCCTGGTACAATTCAGGCACCCTGATGCTAGGGTGGCCTTCTGACTGTCAGGAAGCTCTCCATGATGGTATGGATCTCATATTTGTCTTTTCAAAGCTACCAGCATTGTTTATTGTGGAAGGCTGTGAACCCTCAAGGCTGGAGCTTCCAGCACTGCCTTGGAGAAGCCAGGGATAGCAACTCGCCTCTGGGTCATGGCGAGTTCCCAACACGCCTTGTTCCTTCATGGTAATAGCCTGTGCCCTGTTGGCTAACTGGTTTCCACCCCACCCCCTGTTTTCCCCATATAAACCACTGCTTCTACCCCTGACAGTAGGGAGCTTTCGTCCCTGGCCTCCCCTTTGCAGACTGGTTTGGACAATAAAGCAACCTCTGTGGAACAGCCATATGAAGGCTCCTGTCTCTCTTTCCCTGAGTCTGCCTGGGGTGATTTCACAAGAGCTGAATCTGAATCACAAGAGCTGAAATCACTTGTAGCTGAGATTTGCTACACTTGCTGAAATCACCATCATCTAGGAAGGCTTGCCAAGTGCCCCTGGGAGAGTTGTTCTCTGCCAGATGCTCTCTAGGAAGGTCACAGGCATACCGGAGCTGGATATCAACAGCTGGACTCCCTTCCTGCGACAGTTTATACATGAGATAATTTGATTATTCAAAGTGCATCTTTACTCTGGTTTTGAGGTATCTGAATTGTATATGAGGTATATGAATTTGAAGTCCTTTTTGCATCTCTGCGTATGAAAGAGCATTGAAGGTGAACATGCTTCGGAGTGAGTCAGTGGGATAGTGGTATTTTCCATTTCTTTCTTAATATTGTCTAACCTTCATTAACTGTATCTTGTGTGATTCTAGATGCCTTTCTTTTGACACATAAAAAGCAGATGTTGGAGGATTTATTATTGGCTTTGCCAGCCTTTCTTCTGTTATTACTAAATTGTTGTTCACCTGTGTATTGGCTTTATATGGCCAGGTTTTTGTAGCAGGGAGCTACAGGGCTGGCTTCTGTGAGAAGCTGCCACAAGCTTCCCCCACGTCCAGCAGAGCCAATGCCAGATGGCTCCAAGATGGACGTGCTGCTGGCTGGGACTGAGTCAATCAGAAATGGTTGTAGAACCTCTGTGATAACATATTTAAGAAGGGAAGTTATTGCACAGATGTAATTGCAACCGGAGAAGAGTGGGGTGAGAATGTGTGAGAGGAATAACACTGCAGACACCCAGATCAGTGGAGAAGGAGGCAGAGGAGGTGCTCCAGGCACCAGAGCTGAGATTCCCCTGCAGTCCATGATGAAGACCATGGTGAGGTAATTGTGTCCCTGCAGCCCATGTAGATCCACAGGAATGCAGAGATCCACCTGCAGCACATGGAGGAGACCCGTGCTGGAGCAGGTGGATGCCTGAGAGGAGGCTGTGAACCCATGGGAGGCCAGTGCTGGAGCAGGGTCCTGGCACAGACCTGCAGACCCATGGAGAGAGGAGCCCATGCTGAAGCAGTTTTCCTGACAGGACTTGTGACCCTGTGGGGGACCCACGTTGGAACAACCTGTGCTTGAAGGACTGCACCCCATGGAATAGTGACCCACATTCCAGAAGTTTGTGGAGGACTGCTGCCTGTGGGATGGACTCATGTTGGAGAAGTTCATGGAGAACTGTCTTCTGTGAGAGAAACAATGGGTGAACTGACCATAACACCCATTCACTGTTTCCCTGCACTGCTGGGGGAGGAGGTAGAGCTCGGGAAGGAGGGAGAGGTGGAGGGAACATTTTTTTAAGATCTTATTGTACTTCTCATTATCCTGCTCTGACTTTGTTAGTAATGAAATTCAATTAATATCCTCAAGTCGAGTCTGTTTTGCCAGTGATGTTATTCAGTGAATGATCTCTGCCAGTTCTTAACTCATGAACGATCATTATATTTTCTCTCACTTGTCCACTTGGGGAGGGGAATGATAGAGTGGCTTTGGTCAGTGCCTGGCATTCAGCCAGGATCAACCTACTACTCACATGTAAAGTTTTATGTAAATGGGGCATTCATCCATGTTGGTATATTTATTTTTTCACAGTTGTATTTTCTGTCTTTTTTACTGCAGTGTAATTTTTTAATGTGTACTAGTTTTCCTTTTGCAAAACACCTCAGGTGCTTAAGCAGTATCATATATCAATATCTTAAGCAGTATCATATATCAATATCTTAATTTAAAAGCAGAAATCTGTGTCACACACAACTGGTTTGGGGTTTCTTTTTCCACATCTATGCTTAGAATAGAAGCGATAAATCTTTAATCTTTGTATGTATGTTTTACATGCTTGTTTGGAACATTGTGGTCATATCGTACTGCACTGCTTCTTTCTGAACTTCCAGTGTTCATGTTGGGGGTGTCCTGTGCGGGGTCAGGAGTTGGACTCCATGATCCTTGTGGGTTCCTTTAAACTTGGGATTTCTATGATTATTTGATTTTATGATTATATGCTATCTGCTGGCTGGATTTTCTGCCAGTTTTATATTTCCAGAAGAAGAGGTCAAAAGATGTCATCAGTAGTTGTGGAGCAGAGTAGAAATGTGTCTAGACCTATGTATAATGTTTGCAGACTACTATCAAGTTTCTTCTCTGATGCAGAGGGAAAATTGTTTTTTCTCACTATCTCATACCCACAGTTTCTCTCTAGATGATAGAACTTCGATTTATTAGTCAAAACAATTTTTATTCATTTTCAGCATTAGTTTTACAGTGCCTTTTTTTTCTTTTAATGACTGAAAGAACCCAAACCTAACTAGTAGCACTTTTTACTTGCCTTTTTAAGCTTACTGAAAAAATAGTCCTTTAGTTCTCTCCTTTTCAAGTTTCATGTTAAAAAAAGAAAGTATTCTAACTTTACATTTCAATGATGGAATTGCCAAGTTTCAAACTAGGAAGAGGTGTTGTATTTGTTTTTTGTATTTTCAGTTATTTTCTGTAGATTGGAAGGTAAGGCATCTCAGCTATGTTTTGTACTTGTGAAGGGTTGATCTGGAGGCAAACTCCAGATCCCTATGCTTAATTCTTCAGAGGAGAGGAGACAGCAAAAAAAGGTTGCAAACTTGTAAAATGATTAAATGATTTATTTACTAACTCTACTAGGAATAGAAAGAATAAAAAATAATGAAAAATATTAAGGCATAATGTACAAATATCATTCTCCCCCCATACATTCCAATCTTTCTCACTGACCACACAAAAGACATAAACATGAGATTTTGATGTTATGATTAAGAGTTCTTATTGCCACCTCATAGGATAAAGAGAGTTCTTTCTGTAGTGTAGTGGGATCCATCCCATGGAAGACAGTTTCCTAAGAAATATCTTCGGAGTGGTCCCAAACCTTTCAGAAACAGCACAGCCTGCTCAGGTTTTTGCAGTGGTGTATCCTCTCTCTCACAATACACTCTGCAGTTTGTGGGTCACAAGAAAAGTCTGTTGGGGTTAAACATTCTAAGAGTAAGTCATTCCAGCCTAAAGGCACCAAAGGCAACAGGCTCTTGCTTGCTTTACTCATAATTTCCAAAGGCTGCAAAAGGCTGCAAAGGCTAGCTATAAAGGTTGTAAATTTCAGTTGTACACAACATAAAAATGTTCTTATTTCAGGCTGTTGAAATTCTCACTCCCTCATAGCTCATCTGTGATTTAAAAAGATATTTAGTTTGGTATTACTCTAGATCACACAGCACAGCTCACAGCAAAGATGGATCTCGGTGCTTGTAAAGATGGCTTCTCTGGCACTTCCTGCCACTCCTTGTCTTCTCTTCCGTTTGGGATACTGGACTCCATATTTAGTGTTTCACATGACTGCTTTCCTTTCTCTCTAGCTTTGAGAAGAGGTTAATATTTGCAGAAAATGCCTACAAAAGTATTTATAACAATTACATGCTCCCAATAAGATAATGCCACTATATTAGGCTTGGCTTCCCCGAGCTCATTCCTTCTCCCCTGTATGTTCTGCACTGGCAGCCATCCAAATTTTAACAAGTCTCTTGGCTGCTATTAACTCTTATCTTAAGAGCAAGGTCAGTCTTCAATCTCACCAACTCGGCTTTCTCTGCGTAGCTCAGCTCTGCTCAGCTTCTCTCGGCTTTCCTCGGCCTTGGCTTAGGTTAGCTGCTTCTCTGACTTGGCCTTGGTCCAGCTGGTCAGACCAGCTCCTCTCAGGTCCAGAACGGCACAGCACCGGTGGGGAGGTGAGGCCGGCTGCCCCCGCTGGCCCCCAGGCCGTGGCCCCCCTGGCCCGGGGGTTGGGGGAGAGCCCCTGCTTCTCGTGAGTCAGCAGAGAGCCAGGGAGCAAGAGAGGAAGTGAGGGCAAGTCTGCATCACTTCTTAGATGTTTTTTTATAACATTCCTTTCACAGAAACATCACAAGAACACTAAGTGGTTCATAGAACTATTCTTTACTTGTTTTTAACCAACCAGATTTGTCTCACACCGGGTCAAATTCTGACAGTTCTGAAGAATACCACTGACATAAAACATTTACAGCCCTAACAGCATCACCTGTGTTCCTAATGTGACATTATGGTGGGCAGTTTAGGTCATGATTTGTAAAACTGTAACTAGAACTATATAGTTTCCAACAGGCTGTTATAACTTCCAATGGGGAGTGTATACATCATATTTCATTTCAATGGGATGCTCTTTGTTGCTAATGTAAATTAAAGCATATGCGGCATCCAAATTGGAAGCAGACAACGGTAATGAGAAGACAAAT
Organism: Amblyornis subalaris; assembly: GCA_018881555.1. Taxonomy (NCBI): domain Eukaryota; kingdom Metazoa; phylum Chordata; class Aves; order Passeriformes; family Ptilonorhynchidae; genus Amblyornis; species Amblyornis subalaris. Next base: position 187,161 of record JACAXG010000283.1, on the reverse strand, counting down.
AAACTATTGATAAGTTGTGAATTGTATAATTGCTAACCTTCCTGGCCATCTTACCAATGATTAATCAGTTAGTTCTAAATTTCTGACTTTTTAAGCCTGGGGAAATCAAGTTGGATATCCAATATGGGTGCTGGAAGTATTTAATGATTTTGTCAGTTCTCTCTCTGATTTAAGTTAATAATTATGCGAGCAGAGATGGCCTATTCCAGCAAGGTGACTGAGAGAACTCTGATAATTTAAGAAATTTATTAATATGTTGTCTTTCTCAATTATGTTTGAGGTGTCAGATAACGTAACAGTAAATTAACCATAAAAAGAAATCAATGAACAGAGAGAATAACCAGAAGCCTATTCCGTGCTTGATACTAAAAAGGATGCGCACAGACACACACGGGATGGTGACACAGGCTGCCACAGACAAGGAGCTGCCTTCAACATCACCTACATGCAGGACTGACGTGAACACTTGCACAGACAGACAAYTCCCTCTCTTCTGGTAAAGACTGAATCTCAGTACTGACAGTACACACTCAACACACTCTCGATTCACACAAACACTCACATCAGTGGATCCTTTTAGTACTGACATGGCCCTTTCTCTCTAGCCCACACCCCTCACCAGATCACAGCCTACACCTCTGACCTGACTCCAGCTGCTGATCCCAGATCCACACTGGTCCTGACAGTAACTGGCACCTTGTCCCTGCAGCACTTATACACACACAGAGCATAGGGGATTACACAGGGATAGTCAAGAAGAGATTTAACATGAAGACAGGACAGACTGTGGTGAGGAGCTGTAGGGCTCAGTGAGACAAGCACGCTGACCAGCTCTGTTTTACAAATGATTAACCCCTTTCACAGCCATCTGTCTATTCCCACTTTCTTCGTCCCTGTTCCTCTTCCAATGCACATTCTGTCACCAGTTTGCGTAGCTCCAAGACCCCTGGCAAGATCCTGGACCCTCAGGTTTGCATGCTTATCAGCAGCAAGCTCCTGGTTTTCCTGCAGTTTCTCGGTAGCCCATCAATTAGTGTGACTTGACCACATTTGTTTCTGGTCATTGTCTCATTTATGTTTGTCTGTCAGGTTTGTGTCACCATATATTTTGTTTATGGCTTTTCTCCTTTCCTTAGTGTCCCATCTGGCAACATCCTAGATCAGGTAATAGAGAAATAAGCATTACTGGTTTCTCTGTACTTCACCAATTAGTTTGGCTTGACTAGGTTTGGTTCTCCTTATTGCCTGCCTTATCATTTGTCAGTGAGGTTTGTGTGTCTCTATGTTTACGGCTTCCCTCTTTTATTTTTATACCTTATTCCCTTTTATTGTAGACCACAGACTATTACTCTTCTTTTTAAAGTTGACCAGCAAAACACTGAAAGCTTATAATTTTTTTCTATTTCAAGCACTCTGTGTAATTGGGTGTCGTTCCTGAAATGGTTTGTTTCAGTTGATCATTGAGTAATTCCCATCTACTGATCAATCATTGGATACATAAAGAAGCTCTTCCAAATCAATTGACAAGTCTGGACTGAAGGTTTCAATTTATTTGCAACTCTTATTGTCTCAAAACCTTGACGCTATTTCTTTCTTGTAATGTAGTTTTCTGTAGAATTTCAAAAATAGATGTGGCCCTAACTCCAGGTCAATCTTAATGCTTTTTGCCATGGACGCATTCTTTATAAGAGAAACCTTGAAAAGGGTAGTGGTTTGTTAAAGAGGAGGGGGAGGGTGAAGGAAATCTAGCATATTTGATTTTCTGCACACAAAAATTACAGTTTCAGGAAATTTCAACAATATCATATTCTCATATAGAGTTTTTTCTACCTTTGATAGGAGTCTCAGTCTAAAACTAACTATGTAGCCTAATTGCAAACACAAATAAGAGCACAGGCTTAAAGAGGACTGCAAGAATACATTTTTCTTTATGAGTGTAAAATTTATGGAGTATAGACTAGCTTTAGAACATTATTTTCCTTATAACAATGAGGCCATACAGGTAAAGCATTATTAATGTATAAAACTGAGAAATATGTCAAGTGAGTTCTTGGAAAATATTTAGTGAAATGTAATATTTCACTCACCCATCTGTTTCAGCAGCACTCCTGTCTTGTTTTTTATGCTTGATTTAACTGATCAATACTGAGTTATAACAGCAAAAACATTCACTATATTTTTGTCATATATTAATGGTGACTAAACCTTGCACTACTTCTGCCAAAATCTGCCTTTCCTTTTTCTTGAACACCAATCAGGAAATGGAAATTTGCTGTGAAAGTCATATGTCTTCAATCACAATTACTGACCACTGCTTGGATATCACCTAGCAACTGAAAATGTTCAGCATAAGTTTTCAGACCAGAGAAATCTTAGAAAGGTTTAAAATATTGAATGCCTGAAGGAGTCATAATTTTCCTACAGGTATTTTTGAGAGGAGGAAGCAGCACTAACTGAAACACACATATGCAAGAGTATCAAAATCTTTTGCTTTTGGTGTCAGACAATTAGCAATGCTCCCTGTGTTAGGTGAGAATCCCATATATAAAATTCTATCAAATCCAAATGAAATAGATGGTTCAAGTGTGGTGAGCTCAATAACTTCATATTCCTCTAACACATCCATTATCCTGTGTATTTGCAGAGAATTAAAAATTTTCTAACTTAATACTAGTAGCTGAGCATGACCAGAATCTTAAACAAAGATTTGTTTGCTTCTGTTCTTCAAAAATAGAATATAATTATGTCTCCGAATGCTGCAAGTTTCCATCCTGTTTATTTTTCATCTTGCAGTGTTAATAACATTCTGCCGATCAAATTCACGTACAATTATTTTGAAAGCCCCTGATGTTTTTGCCTTTGTTTTTAGTAACCAGATTATAAATGCTTATCTTTTTAATACATGGGGGATGAATACCTCTCAAATGCAAAAATATTCATTATATAAAAAAATACAGATATGCTTTCTAGATGTGTTGTTTCTTTTGAATCTCCATGGAGTTTGGCAACTTTCTACATAAAACATATCCTTCATTGTGTTTTACCTTTTGTTGCTGAAAGCACTGAGAGAGGTTAAGACAAAAGGATGGATAGGGTAAAATGCCCCACAACTTGTTCCTTTATAGCACAACATATTTACTTCCTTTATTCTTCAAGTTTTTATTTTGGCTTGGATGTTTCTGGCCAAGTACTTCCTTTGTTACCTGAACATGCCTATACCAAGAGATGATTGTTTATTTTTAATAAGTTTAAAAGTACTTTAAGCATTATTTTTTTTAATTTAACATCTCTAAAAAGACTGGATAGGTGGTGAGTGAGGGACTGGTAACAGTGCATTTTTTTTTCATGGAAATATGTTTATCCCATTATGTTAGGCTTATCAATCATATCTTTTTAGCAATTTCGGAGGTTCAAAGGTGCCACTTTGAAGGTGTCATATTCAGAAGTCATCATTATGACTTAAATCCTACCTTTTTATCTATACTCTCAACTTTTAAAGATTCAGATTTAATTTGAAAAAAAACAATAGTTCGCACTACAATTTTGATGCCAGTCTTTTAACAAATCAGTAGTTGTGTTTGTTGGTATCAGTCCTAGATGACTGCTCCAGGAAGCTTATCTCACAGCTGAACAAGAGTAATAGCATTGCTAATATATGCAGTTTGGTCTCCAAACTTCAATTTATCTTGCCTTAAATCTGAAGGAGTTTTACTCTGTCCATTAACTGTCATGTTATTTATTCATATTTTTACTATTAAAATAGGTATTTTATATAAATTATAAACATCTCATGTTTTTTCACTGTGATGTGAATATAGTAATCAGACACAAATTTTCTTTACACAGTACTCATCTGTGCATCCTAACTTGTTGCAGGTTAATGATAAATCTTCACTTTGGTTAAAATATTTTGGGGTTAAGTATTTTCTGTGCTTTTCTTGTCATGTTCTTTTATGGTCCTTTGTGTAACTCAAGCTGAACTGCCTACCCCCTGGCTGCAATTAAAACATTTTAAAGGTTGAGAGCTAAAGGGAGTAGAAATATTTCTAACATGATATTTTTGTATTGTGGCTGTGCTTAGAAATTACAGACAAAGCTTTACCTTCAGTTCAACCAATCAGCATCTTGTTTGACCTATTCTAGTTTTACTATTTACTAGTTTTACTGGTGTGTATATCTGACCACACCAGTACGCTTCACATACTGAAGCACATGTCGTTTTTAAGGTATGTAGGCAGGTGGGCAGTCTTGAGAGGGTGGATGGACAAACTGGACATTCCTTAGCACAAAGTACAAAGAAAAATAAATAAAGCTTGAAAGAAGTACTGTTGTATATCAGTGAATTTTAAGTTCAGGGTAGGAACAAATGCACAAACCTGTTGCAGTGTTTTAAGAAGCATGAAGTGATTGGTCCACTATGTTTTGTTTGTATAGGGGAAAAGAGTAATTTGAAACAGGCAAAAATTAATTGATTAGATTGGGCTAAGATTGATATTATAATGAATGAGACATACAGACAACACAATAAATGAACACAAGAGCCTGAAGAAGATAACATTTCATCAATAAACTGTTAGGGTTGCTGAACAGTCTATAGTAGCAATTAATAATCCTTCTTAAGCAACTAAGGATGTGCTTGGGAGAAAAATCAGTCAACTAAACAATATCCAATAGCTTTTACCTGTAGTGTGGAATGATAGAACTTTTTTTTTCCCTGAGGCATTGAATGTGGCTGTTTCAAAGGATGATGAAACTCATAAAGCAGAGCTTGTAAAAGAAAACTTTGGTTTTGTTCAAGTTGCAAGGAGACTACATGTCTTCTCTTTAAAACCCATGACAAAAAAAAAAAAAAAAAAAGCAGCTCTTCAAAGGTATTAAGTGATTCAAGTTATTGAACTAAAGCCTGTGGGTTGCTTAAGCGCAGAGGTCTCTGATTGACTTCTTTTCTTTCCCACCTCCCAGGAACATGAAGGAGAATAGCAGTGGTGACAATATCCTTGGTATTCTTTTGCGTATATTAAGGACCAATATGTACCATAGGAGTACTGAAAAAATGTTGACTTGGAAATATAACGTTGAACAGAAAGTCTGCAGGGCACAGTGGGGAAAGCACCACAGTTCACATGATTCCTTTCCCTCAGGGGTTCTTCTTGGGAGAAAATAACTTGTAAAAGATGTCTGTTATTTTTTCAATATCCCTGAAAATTCTGAATCGCCAGGAAAAGCAAAAAAAAAGGAAAAATCAGAGGGCTGGAGCATTTAGTTGGGTAATGCATCATTATGTATAATTAATGTAATTAATGTATAAAACTCAGTTCTTGAAATATAGCTGATTTGCTCATGTCTGTACTAATGAATTTACTACAGACTATAGCACAGACTTGAAAAGTGATGTGTGGTTGTTGACCTGCTTTCTAGCAAGATTTCAGTCAGTGTCAGTATTTTCTCAGGTGATTATTCCTAATTCTGAGCAAGGGTTATTTCTAATTCTTGTCATTCCCCTGTTTTGGGAAGTGGAAAGCTGAGGCATGAGGAGATCAGTATCATTTGCGCCTGTGCACAGAGGAAGTGTCATAAAAATTATTTTTGGAGATTTATAACATCAGCATTACTTTGGGGTGTTTCACGAGAAAGTGAGCTTTAAGAAAGAAATCAGATGTGGCTCCTCATAAAACGATTATTATAATTTTGTTACAGTATGGACTAGGTATCTAAATAGGACTGATCTTTGCAAGTGAAAAACAGTGTTCCCTTTGAAGTAGGCAATTGGGTCTGCTACCATGGAATTAACTAGACATTTTTAATCTTATTTCCCAAATATGTACAAGTCTCTTTCCTCAGTACAGAAGAGGACTTGTACYGTATTCAGAATTCATTATGGCTGCAAGAAAAGTAGTTTTGTACTTGGAAAAAACTTCTTGTTTCCAAGCCTTTTGTTTTTGTAACAGTGAAACTCAAAGAGGAAGTATGGCTCAACTGAATGGTTTATAAATCATTTCAGCTAAACTAATAAAAGTCAATATTTTGGAATCCTTCTCAAAATGTAGACAACCAACCAAATAASTGCTTCTCCCAGAGAATAATGCCAAACCCAACATAAAACCAATATAGGAATAAATAGTACACACAACTATAATGAGATTTCTTAATATTCCTGATTGCCAGATGCTTTCCTGGATATTAATCTGGAAAAAATTATTTGGTATGTCTGGCTTGCTCTGTAAGCATAACACTGAACTTTAAAATGCTTTAAATTATTTTTTTACTATATTACAAAATCATCACACTAAGATAATATTTATGGTATCTCATCAAAATCTTTTGAAACAGGAAAAAATGCCCAATTATTTCAGTTAGTTTTGTGTTGGATAAAGCTCATTTTCCATCAGATTGGTGTGAAAGATGAGATTAAATCAGAGCAGATTAGATACATTAGATTAGATAGATTAGTTTGTGGAAGATTGGTTTGATTATAATCACGGGTTTGCAAGCTTAGACTACACAAAACTGGTTCAGGAAAGCAAGAAGAAAAAAGTGATAACATTTTGCAACAAATTAGTTCAAATAGTTGCATTCTGTTGATGACTCTTGACATTCCCATAATTGACCATCTATTTCAATAATTCACAAAGTAAATTCTTGTTAAATATACCCTATTTTTACACAATAGGCAACTTGCAAGAGTTTCATGGTTTGTGGGGGTTTTTTTTGTGTTATGATTAACATAAGAATGTGGAGATTATACTTCATTTAACTAATGTAGAAGAAGAATTCATTATGTAATTAGTTTTAAAAATAATACATTTTTAAGGTATACTGATATATCTATTTCTATAAATAATACATTATTTTACATCTACATCTTCAAAGCAAGAGTACTATTCCAGATAAAGCAAAAATTTTTGGAGATAATTAGGTTTGAGAGTATCTAGTCATTCCTGATTTCTATTGACATCTGTAGATCTGGAGAACACCAGCAAAGTGTTGGCTCTTCAGCACAGCAAATCACTGCGATAGCACCCTCCAGGCTTTCCTCTGTAAGTTCTCTTTATGTCATTAAGAGAGCTCTTGAAATAGGCACCACTTAACTTCTAGTGCTTTTTAGCATGTTTCTATTATCTAGATAAAAGCTAAATGTTTTATTAGATGTGGATTGTATTCAAAACAGATCAAATGCAGGTAAGAATTGTGTGCTGGGATTAACTGAGCAATAAAACCCCTTCTCAAGGTCATTTTAGTTCTTTCTGTTTTTTCTCTTTAGTTTTTGCTGTTGATGGTTGTTTTGGTTTTTTTTCCCAGTTGTAAATATCATCAAGAGAGATTTTAATGGTTGAATAGACAGACTGTGTAGCTTTCAGAAATGAAAAAAAAAATTACTTTTTTTAGTGACTCATTAAAACGGTCACTGATTATTAATTTCTACTAAATGACTGCCTACTGTGGAGGTGGAAACTCAGTCACCTTAGTAACTGAGGTAGACTGCAGTTTCATTCAACAATTTCAATTTGGTTGTGTGTGGGCAAAGGGAGAAAATGGCTGGATGTGACTTGTCAGCTGGCTTGGCAATAATACAGCCAGAAGTAGTAAAAAAAAAAAAAAAAAAAAAAAAAAAAAAAAGCAAGTCTATGGAAAGCTTCAGTTCCTGGACTTAATTATTTAAAAAAGGTGCCTAATTGTAAGCTTTATCTCTGACAGTTGTCAGATGTCTTCTTGCAAGTGAAGATCAAAAGGAATAATTAGTATGTAGTCTCTTTGTCCCCCTGGCTAACAGAATTTTTTTAATCTGCTATAATGTGCATTGATGAAGCCCTTAATAGAAGTCAGTGATTTTCTCAGGTGAAAGTTTCTTTTCGTTTTATCTAATTCTGTCCAGTTCTGGTTTTCAGACAAGTGGAAGAGTAAGAAAAACTTGCCTTTGTGTAGTTTTTAGCATAATTTCTTCAGCAAATTGACAAAAGGCTCCTACTGTGAGAAAAATGTTTCAGCATAGTTCTTTTTCCTTCATGTAGAACAAAGACCTCCCTGCAAATGTAATTTTGAGCTTTGAAACTACCAATAATGTGTGAATCTCTTATTCCTTTCCTGGTTTATTCCTAATTAATGTCTTAATTGGCTCCCAGCATTGAATATTTTGGACTCAATTCTTATCTGAAGTACGCAAATACACAAGTTAATTCAGTTTCTAGGTAAGGCAATTAATATTTTAAATACCTCTACCTTTAAAAACTGGGAATGTGAGAGGAGACAGTCCTCCCATGAGGACTTGAAGAGTATTGGGAGAGACGATCAAATGTCTCTTGTGGATGCAGAAGGGTGAATTCCTTGCTTTTACACTTTCATTCAGACGACCTTGCTTAAAGAGTCAGTCTAGCAGGACGATTATGGGTGACTGAAGTAGATTACAGCTCATCTCAGTCCTTGAGAGGAGTAAGTCGGTAACATCCAGTAACAACTGATATCTTCACCACAGAAGTCTGGGAGACAGCCAGGCTTCTGCAGACACTTGGTCAGTCTTGCCTGTAGCAGTATTATTACTCCTGGACTCTTAACTTTCACCTATTCTTCTCTCTGCTCTGCATGGCCTTTTATCTTTTCTCTCCTGAGCCCCTCCTAAAATTCACTGTGTCTTCCTTTGTCCCTCTGCAATTGTTCTTTCTGAAAGAAACATACCTTTAATGATGGGCTGGTAAGAGAACACCTTCAATGACTTTAAATTCTACTTCTGTTAGCGAATAGGGATATATAGCTGAACAGCGTATAGTGTTTATTATGAAGTAATAAAGTTACAAATTAAAATATAAATTCAGAACTGTTGAAACCCCTAGAAATGTCCATGCATGCTGGTCATGCTGAACTGAATAATTTTGACAGGCATAGGAAAAGGCTGAAAATCATTCAGGATAGCTTAGTGCCAGACTATTTCAGATCACAGCAAATATGTAGAATTAGTCTACAACATACATCAAATTAGTCTACAACTGTTACATCAAAGGCAGCCAAAGAGTGAGGAAGTTAAGCCGGCCTAGCAGGTATTGGTGGGGAGTCAAATCAGAACCATCAAAAACCATTAGAGTTGCAGAAAAATAGCAAATGCTAGAGCATAACCCAGTCCCCTTTTCCAGGTGTAGTGGGAGCTTCAGGCAAATTCAGGCAAAGTTTGTTAGGGAAGCCCTGCCATTGAGACACAAGGTGCAGAAAGGACCCCTTTGCTTTCTAAATTCCTAAATTCCTAAATTCCTTTTCAGAGAGGAGTCTGGGTGCAACTGGATCCAATATTAGCCCCAGTATGTCAACGGTTGAAGTAACTGCCCTGCAGGATTAATGGCAAATCAGATATATAAAAATGAATTGTTTATTACGACAAATGATTAGATAAAAATCTTAATCAGAATTATTTACTACACAGTATAAAATCTAAAACTACTACTAGTATTAAAGCAATTATATTAAATTTAGCAAAAAGAAACAATTATTAAGTAGAGATTGATGTAACTCACCATACCAATGCTCATGGTGTTGGAAATGATATAACTTAAATTTTTTTTTGGTTTTAATTAATTTTAGTCATGGGTTTGTTCACCTTTGCCAAGGTGGAGGGGAATTGAGGTTTCTCTTCAAAACACTCTGTTCACCGAGGGTTTGAGTTTCGCTGGGTGAGGCCTGATGGGTCTCAATCAACAAAAAGAAGATTCCTAGACTCTCAGAGTTTAACATCTACATATTGGGAGTAGTGAGAAGATACAGAGGAGGTAAACAGACATTACCCCCCTAGTCTGGTCAGAGATAACCGGTCTGGGAAAAGATTGATAAGAGAACCAAAGAAGGAGGACCAGATTAGCATTGAAGGGGAAGGGGTCAATAACCAACAGAAGATCAAATATTAAGACTTGTGTAATGTAGAACCAAGGAATGAGAATTTCTTTGTTTTTTTCGGTGTATAAGTATGTGAAAAGTCTGGTAAAAAACTATGTGTGATGGAATGATTTCTACCGCACATCCTGGCATGTGTGGATGGAATGATTTCCATTGCACATCCTGGCCAGAATAAAGTAATGCCTAATTCTCTAACACTTAAAAGATGGTGTTGGAGAGTTTCTTTTATTCCTCCAGTTTTGGTGACAGTGGGCAGATCTTTTTCACTCAGCCTCGAGGAGTATCCTTGAGGGTGTCCCCTACCCAAGCGAGAAATCTCCACACACTCCAAGGAGGAATATGTTAGAAGAACCTAACTGTATGAGAGTGGACTGGACTCTGATAGTGTAAAGTGATTGACTGCCAGCCACATGTCWCCCGTTGCCTCAGTATCAGGATGTTATTTTGGAGCTGGTGAGCAGATGATGCCCCCTGTCAATCCACTACTGATAGCCTTGTAAACAGGGCATTGTCCAAGTCGTTTGATCGCATTCCAGGGCACAGTATCCTGCTACATCCCCACCTATGCCCAGTCCCCAAGTTTCTTATCACAGAGTACATAAAACTTGTGAAAGTTTATATGATGAGATGTATCTTCTTCTCATGCTTCTATTTCTCTCTGAAAATATACTAATTCTTGAGATCGTAGAGAAATTTTTTGTTTTAAGTTTTTCTCAAGTCTCAGATTCCTGAAACGGAAAGCTCAGTGATTGATAGCAGATAGAAAAGTGTTGTTTATGGAGGTAGAAAGCTGTGAAAATATGACTTGAGTATATCTTAATAGCTTAAGACACAGAAAGCACAAAGAATGATATTATAAGCATCAATGCCTCATAAGTCCAAATTAAATCTCCACGTTTATTTATACATATGTTGTTCATGTATGAGCATGCATGCATGCAAATACATGCCTTGCATATGTGTTTGGCTTTACAATATTTGAGTTGAAACAACCTTACTAGATTAAATGAATGCTTTTCTATCTGCTATAAATTTACTTTAAATTGTTTCATGTAAAAGGCTTAACAGAAATGCAATAAATAAAAATCCTATTTTGATTTATATGTATGTGTGTCACTATGAGAGCTAAGTAATGTGGAAAGCAGCCCAGAAAATGTAATTATGTCCTAGTGCTGCATTGTATAAAATTACTTTTTTACAAAGCCTAAATTAAGAAAGTCAGAACTTAAGAAACATCATAAGTTTTTTAATACCTGGATCAACCTTTCAGCTGTTTACTGTTGATGGACACTTTATATTTACAGTAATATACATTCAAATGTATATTATTATAATTACAATAATCAGTGGGAAAAGGATGGTTTTTTAAAGATAAACATAAATACAAAGATGTAGAGAAAAAATAGAACAAAGCAATGCAGAAAGAAAGTTATCAATTAACATTCTTCCTTGTCTATAATTCTAGCAGTGCAAAGTTGTTAAAATTTAAATGGTGAAAGGACTGTTCCTCTTCTCATGAAAGCTACTGAACAAAAAGGGGCTTGATATGAGGTGGACTTCATGCATCCCCAAGGACTTCAGCATGAACTTTGGGTGCAGGCAGGGAATTCTCACCAATGTGAGAGCCTGGAAGCTCAGAGCTCATGGCTCGAAGTGGGAACTCAGATATAGGTAGGTGATTCTTCCCCAGTCCTGGGGCAACCTGAGATGATGAAGGAGCTTGGCTGTTTTAGAGATTTATGGTCTGATGTCTTTGCTTTGAGGTCTGACACTGTCCCCTCGTAAGTTTTTCTGAAGTATGTACATTTCATTGGCTCTTTTGGCTCCACAAAACTCTCAAAACCAAAACCACACACACACAAATATTTGTTTTTCCTTACCTTAAATCTTAGCATTTTTAATCTTCATCTGATTTTTTCCTTTAAGTTATATTTCAATGACAACACTAGAGTTCAGTTACTGTTCTCCATCCTGTTTATTATCACCCAACTTTCAATTATTGAGTTAGACTGCTTTTTTTCTGATTCATCACATCCCACAGAAAAAATTTGCCATTTTTTCTTTCTTTTTTTCCATTTCTTTCAGATCTGTTGAAATGTCATATGGTTGGTTTACCCAAATGAGTTTGCATTATTCATGACCAGAGAAACTTTCTGGATAATTTCCCTTACCTTTTGGTTTGAAAAGGAATCAGTGGCACATACCATTAGTAGTTTTGCTGTATCAATCCATTCATCATTTAAAACTTGTCAATTTTTCATTCTCTTTCCTCCTCTAGGGACAGTGGCAAAAATTCTTTTCATAAGTCTCCATTCATGTTTCATATTATTTTGCCAAATGCGTATTTATGTTTGGATGGCCAAGGCAAATTTATGCTCAGGAAACAAATATGATTTTTTCTTATTATCAAGCCACTTTAGTTTCTGGGATACATCCAAAATTCGGTGCGTGACTGTGCCTTTTCATATCCTTAATATTTGCATTTAAAATGACCATATGCTAAGTGCATATAGTCCAACAGAAGTAATCAAGAACAGTGTGAAAAATAGGTTTTGTACAGCAGAAAAACAATGGTGATGCTTTCAGTTATATAGTTTTARTTTTTCCTGACACCTGCAGTTTATTGTGGCACTACTGAAAGTGCATAAATTGTGCTCCATTTTTGGTAGCTTTATTATACAATCTTTTCATCTGGACAGTTGTTTTGAATGGATTACAAGTAGCTGAAATGGACTCTCTTTCCCTAGAGAATATCTCCTACTATCCCATCTGTGAAGACACTGATTTCTCTACCTAGCTCATAACAGTTCTTTATGTGTTGAAAGAAGCTGTACTATTTATTTATTTATTTGGCTTTTTATTTATTTACTTATTTAAAAGATAAAGCAGGCACTTTAGTAGAATACCAAGGTTCACGATCACCTGTGGTGAAACCTGTGAGTTAGTGGGGCTGTATTCACTTACATTCAGCTGAACTTGGCAAAGTTCCTGGAACACAGTAAAGCTGAGGAACAGGGCAGACAATAGAATGTTTAATGTAAGGAAATTACATTGAAACTACAAGCTGTCTGGTGTATAAAGTTTTACAGATAATTAATGTCAGCCTTTCAAAGTTGTGGTGGGGATTTAGGTAATCCTCATTTCATAACCTGTTTTCTTTCAATAGCCTTGTCTTAGGCATATCCATAGATAAAATCTTGATTCTTGATAAGATTTATAGAAAGCAGGCTATTAGATAAATAAGTTACAGGGACAGATAAGTAGAAGGTCTTGTAGATTTCAATGGCAATCAAATAAGGCTCTTACCATCCCTGTCAAGTGGGCTGGATACTAACAACATCATAGTTCTGTCACTTAAATGGGCATAAATCTCTTCTACTGCAGGTCTTGCTGTTCCCTCTATGCATTTCGCTGAAAACATCTCCTTTGTGCTGACACGGGTATTCATTCAGCCATGCACTACCCTAGGAACAGATTTGGGTTAAAACTGTTTTGAAGAGGTTATTTCTCAATGTGTGTTATTATGCTATTCCAGTTCATCGTGCAGCTTTGCAAACACCAGGCAGTGACACTCAGAGGAAGAGATTCACAGTGGTAGGAGAAAGCAGCTCAGAGTAGGGGCAGCAAAGGGTCAGACCTCTCCTGGTGCTACAAATTCTAGCTTATTCTTGCTCTAGGAGCTTGTTACAACAACGCTGTTAGCCATAACACCTTCATTCTTTGCTGTGTTATTCCATGATCTAGCCAGACTTGAAGGTACTTTTTATTCTATCTGAATAAATTCTTTCTCTCAATTAGAAGTAGCTCTTATACCATAACTCATTATCTCAGAACATTGCCTGAACAGAAATTTGAAAATGTTGGTTTTCTCCTTCTCAAACTCCTTTGATAGCTAAGGATAGTTTCTCCTTTACTTACCTGCTAAATAATTGTTTTCATGTTTTGACAGATGGATGTAACATATATTTTTCCTTTCTTATTGTTATTTTCCTTAAAAAAAATACACAATGCAGAAATACAATTCATTATACAAATACATACTATAATATATATATTTATATATCTATATATATATATTTCTGTGTCCATATGTACCTTGATTTCTTAATTAGTTTGTATTGTTTTTCAAAAGTAGTTCATGGATATTTTAACCACTGAGGAATAGGACAGTTAATGACACTGGTTATTATGTCTTTAAATATTATGCAATTGTTTCATCTGCTAAGGAAATAAATTTTGAATATTTGTGGTAATACTTCACTGTTCAAAGCAACTAAGCAGAGTGTTTGACAAAACTAAACAGGGAACTCTGATGGGGAAAAAAGGAGGGTGGAGAGAAAATCTGAAATTTCCAATTACTACTCCTGATAAAACCTTTTTCAAAAAATTAGATATACTCCCTTGAAAATAATTTGAAAATTCTGAGTATTTCTGAAATCTGCCCATTTAATTTCTTAAACAGGAACAAGTAATTAAATGCAATAAAATAAGATACTGAGGCCACAGTTATACATAACTGAGGAGATGATAAAATCCTGTGATCAGCTGCAAGTATGAGGTGTCACTGAAGAATTTCAATTCTTTTGTCTGTGTATTTTACATTTTGTGTACTTTAAAAATGAGTGGTGTAACACCAGCTTAGGATTCACTTTCCTTTAATGGCTTGTTTCAGCATTGCCCTGCATCTAACCGGGTAGTTTAACTATAAGAAACTAAGAACCTCATATAAATAAAAATGCAAAGAACTTCAAGGCAAAAGAGAAAGTCAAGTCTTTCTGGAGTTGTAGATAGTTTAGAGCAAGAATTTAAAGGTAGTAGTCTTAACAGATCTCTTTTGGACCTAACTTCCACTTTGCATTTACATGCCCATTTACTTCTTGTCAATCACTGTTTTTCTCTTGGTACTGTGGCTCTACCACTATACTTCTTCATGGGAAAAATGCTTTGTTTTCTGTTTCCATGTTGCTTGCTACCCTGACTCTTTTTCACTGCTGAAAACTAGACTGCTGCCTTTATCTTGCTGGATCTGCTCCTGGATATATTCCGATTCTGCCAAGCCACATTTCTTCAAATCTCTGAGTATCTCTACCTCGTATATTCTAGGCTTTACCATAGGCTTTACATAGCTTTCCAGTAGCTGGATAATAATGTTTTGTATAATGGTTTTGATAGCATATATCCAGAGGTTTTCTCTTCAACTAAGGTTAAGTTAGAGATAAGTTTAGTACAAATTAAAGTGAAGAGATCTGGCTCATCTAGGCATGAAATGTTGCAATCCATTTTTGTCCTGATTAAGAGCAAGCAAAAAAGAATCACAATCCTCTATGAAGAAAAATTTATTTGGAGATATCTAGTTTTATCTTATTAGTTTTTGTGTATCTAAATTGATGTAGTGATAGAAATGACAATATTAAAAATAATTCAGTTCAAATAAACCTTTTTTTTAATTGTACATGTCACCCCTACCCCTCTTCCTCCCCCAGACAGATTAACTGGACATATTGCTTGGATTCCCTATGGCTTATAATTGATACAAGTCATCGTGGTGGGTCCTCCCCGCCTGTGAACAGAAAGCGTTCTGCATTCTAGTAGAGGGTGCCTGCACAAAGACTGCCATTCTTTGAGGAGTATTATTCAGAAGTTGCTGAAGGTGAAAGAGTAAGGTGATAGGATTTGCTGATAAGTGAAATGTAACTTTGCATTAACGTTGTTTGGGTTTAGCAAGACACTTTCAATTAACGTTGAGGTTTATTTGAGTTAGCAGTGCTTTTGAAGTAAAGCTAGTGGTGTTCAATAAATTCCCCTTGCACAGAGGAAAACTTGTTTGATTATGAAGTAAAATTCAGTCATTCACAAGAACAATGTGGTCAAACATTTAATCTTTTTAATAAAACTAATTTTCTAATCTTAGAATATTAACTTCCCTGCCATGGTTTCTAAGGTGATACTGGTAAAAAAGGTATATTATTTAATTAATAAAGTAACTGCCAACAATGACTAGGACATATAGAGCCACTGTAACAAGAGGTTTATTGTTTCCAAGAGTGTTCTGATCTAAGTAGTATTCTTTTTTATAAATAAACCGAATTCTGAAGGAGCATTTGTTTTCTTAGACACTTGTGCACCTACTACAAATCCTCAGAGAGAGGGAAAAAGAGAAATGAATGCCTTTTTTGATCCTCTGACTACTAGGATGGGAAAATGTGAAAGGATTTCAGAAAGAAAATGAAGAAAGTGCCATGGATTTGAAAACAGAGTATTAACTGAAAAGTCACACTGAAAGAAATAGTTTGCAACCTTCCCAATCATGTAACACATTTCATATTGCTTTTGTGCTTAAAGACAGTGAAAAAATTTATTGTTTGAGGAAAACCCTTTCCGGTTCCTTCCTGGGGTGAAATTAGATGCATGATGTGCTTGAGCAGGGCTCTGACTAGATTCTATCTAGAGAATGGAACCATGACATGGGTGTACTTCTGTGAAAGGGAACTAAGGAACATATGCCAAAGGAGCAGAGATTACAGCGCTGCCCTGCTGGATTAGATGTGCTTTCAACGCATCAGGTGGAACAACGGGGAGGCAAAGGGGGCGAGAGTGGGACACGATGGGATTGGATGGGATGGCCAGCCAGCCACACTTCCATTCTGAAACAAAAAATGGAGATAGGTTAAGGCTTCACTCAGACAGATTTCCTCAGAGTGTATATATTTTAGTCTGAGTTTATCAGATTTGAAGATTTGTTTGCATTTCAACCTTAACTAAATTTATACAAGGGACTTATAATAGACCAACCTAAAGGATTCTCATTTCAGAAACAAAACTGCTGAAATATGCTATAGAGACATCCGAGCAAGAAACCCCAGTTAGGTTTATCAACAGAAATGAGCACCATTTGTTTTCAATACTGATGTCTAAATGAAGCACAGCTGGACCACGTTATCATGTCAGGTAGCCTCATCAGCAGGCAGAGTTCAGTGATTAGTGTTCCTGGGCTTGTAGGGCTAGGTGTCACTCAAGATCTCAGTTAGCAGAAGTTTAGCCAGCTTGATAGACTCTGCAGTCTGCTTTGTTATACCCTGACTCTGGGAAATATACTTTAAGTCAACCTTGGTCTATCTGTGTTGGATATACCTATGGTCCTGCAAGGAAGAGTGATAGAAAAGGTGGGAGAAACATGCAGTGGTTGAGTGTTAGCAAGCCTCTCTGCATTGAATTATCTTAGTGCATACCTGATCTATTCCAAATTTAATTTAAAATGTCTTAAGTTGGTCAAGGTTTTAGGCTGTGTTTGCCCAGGCAAGTTATGACTGTTCCAGTTCTCTTTCAAAACAGCTTCACTTTACATTTCCGTAATTGAAAGAACTAGTTTATGTCCTTCTTAGGTGAAATATCTGGGGTAACAGATACCAAATAATCAGAAGGAGCTAAAGGAAACTGTAAATCACTATCTCCCTCTCATGCAATTGCCCTGCAACTGTTCTCTGTAGCACATGTTTTCTGCAGCTGTATTTTTACTGTAGGTACCCATCACTGTAATAATTTTGCCATTGAAATGTTGACAGACTTTCCTAGTTCCTTTTGTTCTCTGTATTTCATATTTTTTAAGGAATGTATTCGTAGCTCAAAGTGTTTATCTGTGTTGTGAGTTCAGCCTTTGAAGTAAGGGGCACATCCATCTGCTCCTTGCAGTCCCTTCCCAGGGCTATGTTCCTGTTGTGTCTAGAGATGGGGGAGAGCATGTGCTTTGGGCTATAAAATAGAGCCTTTGCCTTAATTTATCCAGGATTTCTCTGAGGAGAGATCTGGATGAGTGAGGGTGAAGCATGCAGCACAGCCACTTTTCTTGTGGAGGAAGAGCAGAGATAGGGTGCAAGCTGGAGACAAGGCTGTGAAAGGCACTGGAGAATGGGTTTCTGCCCTTACCAAAGTTTCAGCTTGTGACATCAAATCAAAAAAGCACATGGCCTTGTGTTAAAAGTGTCCCTAATCACAGCAATAATTACATAAACCCTTAGGCTTCTCAAATACTATTTTGACTCTAGAGTACTTCCACCTGAGAACTCAACCTTATGGAAGTCATTAGAACATGGGRGAAAAGAAGTCTAAAATGTGAAAACCTAGGTATCTGTAGAGTTCTATAACTATTTTCAGTTTCACTTAGCACTTTAAGCCATCTAATTTGCTATGTGTCTACATACATTTCTATCACACTGAATAGTCAGATTTTCATATTTTGGAACAAATACTCGGAAGCAAAACTGTACCACATGTTGATTTATTGTCTGTTTCAGCTTCAAAAGGTAGTGTAGATAGACTTTTTTATACCTATAGGTAACAACAAATTCATAAGCACATGTATCTCTGCTGTATAAATATGATCTAAGGATTAGGCCCTGTAGATCCTTGGGAAACTTCTGTACCTCAAATATGTAGTATCAAACAGGAGTACAAAATATACAGAGCTGGGGTTTCTCTGTGTCAGTGTGTTGTGTTGTGGCGCTGGCCTGTAATCGCTTTTGATTTCCAGTGTTCAAGTTCATTTTCTGTGCTGTGCAGCCCTAGTCTTACTGTGCCTGGATGCAAGAGGTGAGATGATACAGCCCAGCAAACCTTTAAGTGAAGCAGCTATTTTGATAGACAAAAAGAGTTCCTTGAAACCCAACCTGCTAAAGTGACATTGCTGTTTGACATGACAGAGGAAATCTGCAAATACATAAATAACTTCTACATTCTCTCTATATAATTTATGCAACAGAATATATGTATAAATTCTATATTCTGTTAAGAGTAGTTATATTGTAATTTCGATAAACTGCTGTATTGCTCTGCTAAACCAAAATCCATTCTGACATCAGGGTCTACAAAAAAAGTAAATTTGGTACGAAGCATTAAACCTTCTTCATGTGGAATGTCTTAAAAGACCTGGTCAGAAAGTACTGAACTCTGACAGGGAATACTTTCCCTAAATACACTTTGTGTCAATTCAGGGAAGCCAAGCAGATGTACTGATGTCTTTCTGTACAATAACATAAAGTTATTTTAATTAATTCTCTAGACTTTCTGACAAAGAAATTTAACTTTATTCTAAAAAAGGCCATGTCGTATCTGTATGTGCTGATACTTTCAGTGTGCTCCCTGTTAAGCTAATTTGGCTGCCACCAGAAAGTGTATGTCAAAAAGTCTGCCAGGAAGTAGTTAGCCAAATTAATTAGGAAATTTCTTTCCACATAGTGTTGAATATCTTCTGGTGTTCATAGCAACTATTCATGTGTTTTAGGAGGGAATATATGTTAAATCTACTAATATGAACTTTAATTTCAGCATATGTTTCCTTCTTCATCTCTTTTTATCCTTTTCTGTGCAAATACAGCTGCATTAAAACTGTACCATTCTGCTGTTGTAAAGCAAAAGAGATGGATGAGGTCCTGTTGATGCCCAGTAAAAATGTGTTCTGTTCTGAAGTCTGGCTACTGAAGTTGCCTTCACTCTTTAATGGGCTTCTGGAAAGTTTTTTTCCAAGAGAGATAAGAAAATGGCAGATATCTTGTAGGGTTTTGATTAATCAAATGAATATAACATTGGTCTACTGTTTGAGGGTTTTTAATTAAAAAAAAAGAAGTGGAAAATAAATGTGTCAAAACGTCAGTCATGTCAAATTGACATATGGTTTCCTTTTTATTGATAATCTATGACTCTGTCTTGTTGATTGATTTGTGTTTTCATTAATTCATCTTCTATTTGATCTTTATTAGGGTAACAATAAGAAGATACAGGTATTGTAAAATTGAATTTTATCACAAAGATAAGTTAACCCTGAGTATGTGTCAATTAACCCTCAGTACATGTTAGACAGAAGCAGGTAGCTGGGCATCTTCTAGTCATATACTATATTTTGAGTCACTTAGTGAATATGATCTAGCTGTATGTGAAAGTTTTGATGCTGATTCCACAGTAATAAAATCAGAGTAGAATGTTTTATTAGCCTGGATACACGTTTCTTTTCTAACATTATGTAATAAGGATTGAAGTTTTTATTTTCAGAGTCAAGAAGTAACAAATTTTCCCATCTCATTAGTGTTAAAACTGTGTCACYTGTTGCCTGCAATCCTGAGGTGACTCCCTCTGTAACATTCATTTATCAACAAACCAAAATCAGTGGCTATATTGGAAGCCTTTCCTTCCCCTACCCGTCTTCCCCCTATCATTTTTTTGACCTTTTCACTTCTGAGTGTGAGTCTCAGTGACTCTCAATAGAGCAAAACACACATGCAAGCTGGTAACTGCTCGTGGTTAGGAAGTTATTAACTGCTGTTGACTATGCTCTTGCTAGTATCACAGATAAAAAGCTCCCAAACCTAGCAGCATAAATAAGAGGAATTTGGTATGCTATCTGATGGTTTTTTTATGGCAGCCAGTACTCGCTTTTTAGTAAGTATATGTGTAGCTCAAGCTGTGTACCTGATGGAAAGACAAGCTTCTGAAAATAAATCCATTAGTGAAAGCACCACCCTGAACATTTGTATTTTACCATGTTCAGGACAGTTAGTCATAATCTTAATGGTGTGGAAGACCTGCTTTTCCACAAGCAAATATTCTTGTAAATGAGAGAATTATCAAAAATATTGAGACATAATAATTAATTTTAAGGATGAAATTCTGCAGATATTAAGAATATCTGGAAAAATCTCAAGTTTCAGCCATACAGAAGTGATGTCTGATTGGACTCACCCTGCAGAACCTTTAAACTCCTTCACAGAAAATTCCTTATGTTATCTTTTGGGGAAAGCCAGATATTGAAACTTACCCTGAGTTCAGGGATATGACATGTAAAATAAAGTTTTACGAATTAAATTGCCTCCAGCAGAGAGAACAGAACTCCATCAGTTAGACCGCTAGCATGCTCACTTGCATAAGTAAGTTCAGGCAGTCCTAGAACTTGGAAAGACAAATTAAAAAATGTAAATAAACAAAAATCTGTCTGCACTTAGAACAATGATACTGTAACAGGAAAAAGCCATTTGGGTTTGACATAATTTAGCTGCTGGAACTGAATTTTAAAACCTTTAAAGATATAATGTAATACTGGAAAGTAGAAGAATCATATTTAATTTATTTTTAATTTTAGTTTGTCAGATCAAATATACTGTTTAGAGTGGGAAGAACCTTGTTTGGGTTTAAGAGAGTATTTTGATGCTATTCCTTATGTCATTTGAGTAATACACTCTGTAGTAGGACTATTGATTGGATTTTACAAGAACAGTGAGATATTAGTGAGGTATCTGTATACTGTACTGGTACTGTATTTTCTAGTCTTTCTTTACAGAGAACTTATTCATGCTGAGTAGCATTTTGTGTCTCTTGCTAACAATTCATATCTCAGTCTCACTGATGTCATGCACATGATGTGACATGGTATCTTGAATCCTGAGCTTATAGCATATCAGATCTTTACGTCAAGGTATTGCCACAAAATTTGCAGGAGACAAAAAATGGAAACTGTTAAAAAAAGTCATAGTTGGTGTGCACTTAAAAAACACCCAAACAAATGACTGCAAACAAACAGCACCCATCTCTCTTCCCAATTATATAGGTTTCTTAAACTCAGGGTCTTTAGAGAAGATGTGAGTGTATTGAGCAGAGTAGAAATCCATTCTTTCTCTTCATGTTTTTTCTAATTTTATTCCAATACCCATAGTTACTGTGAAGTGTATTAGAAATTAAATGCATATGAAGACCAATGTGCTGTGTATCAATAGATGCAGAAGAAAGCCCATAGTGTAAGAGAAAAGCAAGCACACAGATTTTATTGGTGTGCATTCTTAGTGCTAAAAATATGCAATTCCAGTGCTTCCTGAGCCTGAGGTAGTTTCTTTGGTTTAAGATGGATTATTCTTCCATGCATTTATCAAATCTTCCACTTACTTATCTAAATGAATGTTCCATGAATGTTCATCCTGTGGACAGACAGAGGATGCGATATCGATTTTGTTTTTTTTAAGCACTCTTATTTGTACTCCAGGTTCTTGGAAATACTCATTTATTCTACATACTATGCATATGCCTGACAAAATCCAGTCTTCCTCCATCTTGTATTTTGTATTCTGGTTTTAAGCCTTCCCCCATCCCTCTGTCTCTGAGGTCTGTACCTGGAGGCATTCTGGCCCTTGACTGACTAAACAGTTAAAATCAATTAAAAAATATTAATGAACTGCATTAACCTGCCTCCTTTTTTCCTCTTGTGGCAGACTTGGGGTGTAATCCTTGAATGTCTGATTGAGACACTTCATCCCTAAATTAATATTGGCAGTGGCAGGTACTCAAGTATCATAATTCATCAAAGGTGTGAGGACCAGCTTCCAATATCTCTAACTGAAATATGATGCTGTACTTGCCCTGATGGTTTCATGCCTTATTAGCTTATAATTTAATGGCAATGGAATAATAAACTGGAATCCTTAATTCTGCAGAGGAATTTTTGTTTTCTTTTCACCTTTCACTTCAATTCTCTAGTGGCATGTTCCTATATCTATTCCATGAAATAGCATTTTTTGATAGCACCAAAAAGCTTAAAGTGATTGGAAGGGTTTACCTGGAATTCATGGCACTGGTAAAATGCCATATTGTAGCACTGACTTTTTGGGGTAAGGTTGAGCAAATGACATAATTCTTCTGTTTCACAACCATCTAAATTAGAGATAATACTACTTTACTTAGGTACCTATCCATTGAGTTTTAATAAGTTGGATCAGGTAGATATGAAATAACAGATACTAGAAAAACATAAGTATAAACACTTAGTTGTGAAAAAAATGTGTGGAAAACAGCATGTCACAAGTTTTGTCAAATTGCCTGGTGTGGAATCTTGTTCTTCAGGAGCTACTGGAACTAATTCTTCCCTCATACGAATTCTACATTGTCCAGTGGTGTGGCAGCCTGTGATAAGAAAGTGTTCCACATTTAGAAAATAAGGATAGCAGCTGAGCTAAGGATGTTGCTGGAGACTTATATATTTTGACTTTTAAGGGCTTAAGTCAGACCACCAACTTTATTTAAATGTATTTTATATTGAATTCTAGTCATCATCCTTCTTACCTCCTATCTGCTAAGCTGCTTAGAGAATAAACAGTATGTACTGCCTAAGCATATGCACTGAAAATAAACTGCCAAAGAGCCATTATGGGATTATTCTTTTGTTGTAGCTGCCATTGGGTGAACTGTTCCTCATACACTTGCAAAATTATATGACTTTTTTTTTTTAATATACTCCTTGCTTTATATGACACAGTGTCCCTGCTCACTTGTTTTATGTAACATGCTGCTGAAATAAAATGAAGAAGCTTTATTCTGCATCATTCATTCCTGCCTTCCAGATGGTTAAGTGACTTCTGCTTCAGAAGTCTCAAAATTTTCATGCCCTGACTACTGGATTTACAAATTGAGTGATTTAGGTATCTTGAAATGAGAGGCAAGGAGCTATTAAAAAAAAATCTGCTACCTGCCTGTTCTCTTTGGCTTTAAGTCTCTGACATGATCCTTCAATGCTTCACTCGATGCTAATCTGATCAAAACCTCCTATATGTTATCTCAACCCTATAGAAATCTTTCCCGGTTTTCCTTACTGAATGTGATCTCTGAGTAAGAGAAGATGTTTCGTTGTATTTTATATCGCCTTATCCTTCACAGCTTCTTTTCAAAAGTCAAATTTTCTTTCCTTCACCATTCCTTTGTGGATGCTTCACAAAAATTTATGCACAGGAACTTATGAAAGAACTTTTATAACATATAAATTATTGATTTATATAAGTACATATATGCATTATTTATATTGGACTGTTTTCCTTAAAAACGGAGATATTTTTGCAATTATAAATTAATACTGTATAATGTTTCACAAGAGAGATACATGAAGTGTCTGAAATTAATGGAGAAGGAGGAAACATTATGGAAAGAGATATTTAAGCCCACTAGCTAAAATGTTCTGTGTGCCCTGTGTAAAGTCACAGATTTGGAGCATAAGAATCACAAACAAATATCAAATGTGACGTCTATGGAAAAGAAAAAGGTTATAGGTAGCAAAAATTCTGAAATATTACGGGGTTTATCTGCCTCTTTAAATAGTAAGTGGGTTTGTTAGTTTTATGGCTTCAATAATACAAATAGAGTGGCATTATTTCACTTCAAGTTCTATGGCTGGAGTCCTGCAATATGGAATAGGGGGATCTCCTCTGGTTACTTTTGTTACTGTTTCTCTTTGGCTTTGATTGACCTGACATGGTGTTGCATTATTTGGGTGAAAGCATTTTGCAGAAAAATATTTTCTTATCAAACTTGGTCATAGGAATGCCTTAGGACCTCTTATCTGTCAGAATTTACTGCATATTCTGTAGAAGGCACTGTGTTGCTAGGTCATTCTATGAGAGAACCCCAAGTCAGTCTTAACAGCCTTGTTAAAGCATATTGTTTCTGTAAAGAAAAGAAGTGAACAAATCACAGTCATCAAAACAAAAATATCGGAATATCATTCCAAGAATATTTTAATCCTCCTCAAGTAACGATACTGTTGCAGGAGTGGGTATTTTTACATAACATGTACTACTACGAGAGATAATACATTTGCAGGGCTTGATACCAGTGATATACTAGATGGTTGGAAAAGAACACTTCAATCTCTCTTGACAGTAGGCTTACATGATAACAGTCCTCAGCAGTTCCCCAGCTGGTACTTTCTGCTATGTCAATATCTGTTTTTCCTCCTGCGTGCCTATAACTAGAGAGCTCTTTACTAGTATCACATATCACTGGCTGGACAAATTCTCTTTAAATTTGCTAGCTCTTTAAGTGGGTGAAGGAAAGCATCTTGAATAAGATGAAGTTTCTTTTGCTAAGTTTGTCCGTTTATTTCAGGCTCAGCTATCATCATGATTTAGATTACAACGGCATATTCCTATATGTGATCTTCCAGAAAAGAAGTGACGTGGGAATAGGAGGCAGCCCCTTTCCAGGTTTTCTAACTGTTTCTCAGAGAATCCTTTAGGATATTCTGAAATACTCCTTAACAGTTGCAGAAAATTCAGACAAACATTTCAAGCAGAATAGTGCAGCTGTTTCTGAAAATGAGAGTATTGGGAAAATACATTATTTTGTGTTTTTCTAATTTAAACATGGCCAAGTTATTGTTGAAAATCTGTGTAACTTTCTTGCTTTAAGGAAGTGCCTGAAATCCTTAAAGGGAACAATCCTTGTCAGAGCTGTGCTTTTCCAGATCTGGTCAAACTCTCAGTTTATACATGTTGCATAGAGGGTTTATTTGACTGCAGAACCTGGGTAGCATTGCTCATACTCTACTGCAGGAATGAATCCTGGTGTCAAGATCACAAGTCACACTTGCCCTGTGACTCCAACACCTGAGCGCTACAAGTTTAAATCACATAAGAAACCTTGTGTCTTCAATGAACTCTTTGCTGGTACCTGTATGCTGTGATGGTTAGAAGACTCCAGTTGAGATTTTAGAAAGAATGAGAACTGGAGGTTGGCTAAAGAGGTAACTTGAGGAACAGTGTTGAAGATGGAGACCAAAAGATCAAGTCTTTGAGACAGGGAAACTGGAAGTTTCAAGAGACAAACACAAGTTAGGGAAGGGTACTGAGGACCACCATGGAGATGGGGAGGAGAGGGAAGCTGACTGAGAGATGTCAGGAAGGTTACTCGAGGCAGGCAGCCTGGACTAGGAGAGAGAATTAGAGAGATGGACAAGGTGAAAAGAAGATGAGACATCACACAGGTAAAGGTAGGAACTGGAAGCATGGTAAGAATTTGAGAATTACAAAGAAGGAACAAGAGGAGAATAGAGGAGAGAGGAGAATAGAACCAAAATGGCAAGTCTGCCAAAATAAATAGATTTGGGAAAATAATACTGGGCATGGGAATATCTTTCTAATATCTATTAATAATATATTCTAAATGTTTAATGTTGCATTTTAAAGCAATTATTTATTAACAGAAAAAGCTGTCTGAGGTTTGTCTGTGACAACAGATTTATCTTACTGGCCTGCACTGAGTCAGGCCACATCTGCCTTGTGGCATAATTTTAACTTGTGATACTAATAGGAAGCTTTGGAAATCAAATGTGTGGTTTCTAGTTCTGAATCTAATCTTTTTCTTACTTTTTATCCCCTAGTGATTTCATTCTTTTAAAATCTTGTTCCCTCTCTATCCTTCAGAGTATGCTTTCCTTATAATTGCTGTTATAGTCTGCCTAAAGGTATGTAACTGCACCCAACCTCCTGCAGCTGAATTTCTTGCTGTGAAAATATTTTCTTTTCCCCCTGAAAAGTGTCTATTTTCATGAGTTTTGCAACGTTGCTTAAAAGTAAAATTGGACAGTAATCCTTCAGAGTGCTTAGATAAGCCCCTCAGGGAATGATAATGATATTGGCCATTTTCTAAATAGCTGAAACAGAGCTTTTGTTTGAAGGAACCATTAAAGAGATGAGTAATCGCTGGTGACAGATCTTCACAATAGTATTTCAACAACTAATTAGGATTGTTGTCACAGTTAGTGGCATTTCTTCTTGGTAAAGCAGCATGCAAAGTAGCCCTTATATTACCAAGTACTGTGGCTGACAGCCCAGAAGCAGGTGATGGGTATGAGGTCAGTGTGCAGCTGCCCAGAATAGTGAAGAAATGATTAAACGTCTGCAACCTCAGAGACAGAGATGTTCTCCAACTCATTCTTGTGAGACTCTGACATGTCATCTGGTGCCGATATGAAGAATCTTTCTAGACATAATTCCTTATCTAGGAAAAGGAAATGATTTGCTGACAAAAAAAGTTATTAAAGCAAAACCTTCGCATTGTCCAGAACTTATGCTCTATACATGGAATCTGGAGTGGTGAAATAAATTATCATATTTTCCAGACTAGCAGTCTGTTTGGAAATGACTGAATAAAAACAGTATAGAGAGCAGGAACCGGAAAAAATCCAGATTTCACCTGACTCCAAATATCTTCCCTTTTTTAGTGACAGTTGTAAGTTTTGTTTTCATTAATTCAGCACTTAATTAAGAGACCAGCCTTTGATATTTCTACTTTCTCTGTTGATTATAATGTGTTATAATTAGAAAAGACTAAGGCAGTAAAACCATGACAAGAAGTACATTAGTTGTATTAATCATGGTGTTTGGAGAGAACCCATTTGTTTATGAACATGTTTTCACTATTTTTCAGGCATAAGAAAGAAGAAAATGTGTTAATACAATCCCTTGAGGTGGGAACACAGGAAGCTTCTACTATCACCTTCACAGAATAACAGAATATTCTGAGTCAGTAACTTGATTACCTTGAATCAGCCAGGCCAAAGCCAGCTTATTTCCCTGTGGCAGAAGTTTTTCATTAACATTTGCTTTACATCACTGCAAAGATGAAACAAACATTTTACTAGTTTTGAAATGGGAAAAACTAAAGACAGTTATAAGTGTTCCCTCTAGTTTTGGATGTTCAAGTCCCCATGCATATCTGTATTGCCCTGCAAATTTCTTGGAATTAATTTAAAACACTCAGAATCTGCACTTCAACAGCTGTTTATAAGGAACAGTTTCTAGGATATTGTTTTTAATATGAACTCTTTAAAATTGGTACAAAGAAGAAAAAATACAATCCTCACAAAATAGAGTCTGAAACTATATACTTTATATTCTTCAGAATTAAATTTGATCAAGGTAGACATTTTTGTCTCTAGAAAAATAGAGATGCCATGATTATTTTTAAAACTCAAAGAGGCAAAAAGCCAAGACTTCATGTATTTTTGAAGGACACTTAAAGCAAATGTTGAGCTTTTTTTTTTTAGCTTCAGAGTTTGACTTCAAGTACATTTCAAAATTGCTTCTTCTTTACTTGTTTTTTATTTCTTCATGAGAAAAAATTAGGAAAAGTTGGTGCTTTCACAAAATCAAAATACTTTAATTTAATAAAATCTTCTAATCAGCTGATCTGTACAACTATATGAATTATGTACTTTAACATAACATCCTTTCAAAGGCAATAAAAAAAAATATCCTGAAAGTTTCCTTGGAAGTTCTCATCCTTCTCTCCTGTAGTAGTTTTGGTTTATGCTGTATTTTGTGAAGTCATAACTAAGCCTGAAGTAAGAATTTTATTCTTATTGGCATTGTCATTTTATTTTGGACACTCATTCCCTGTTGCTCAATTCATTTTTATGATTGCAAAATGTCCACATTTTAGAAATATGGGTACTCCAAATAAAATTCGCTTTGTTCAGTTCCCTTTTATAACCACTGCACTTACAAAATTGCATTCTTATTATCTCCTATAGAAATTCTATCACTATGTTCCTGAAACACATAACATATGGAACATAGACCATACAGCTTTTCCTGGATGGCATTGAGTGTGTTGAGATTAATGGAAGGAAATAATTCAACACATGATTTCTCATATTCTTTGATAATTAGTATTCCACTCCAGATTTCAGTTGCAAGATATGAGCTATTGAAAAGCTGTTTATAGCCTAAAGAAAACCTTTCAGAAAGCAAGCTTGCTATGTGTTCTGCAGTTATAATTTCATGGGAAATAATGTCTTAAGGGTGTCCTGTTTCACCCACTGTGGAACTTTGATTTTGAAACATGGTTGTCTGTAGTGACATACATTCAAGTTTTTAGTGTTTAGAAATTTAAGGTGGCATGTAATAAAAGTCAGGTACCTTCATGAAAGTCAAAGCGGTGTTTACACACAGAAATAAATAAACTTGTATTTTAGTCCAATTTGTCGCCTTAGTTTTGGGAGTATCTCGGCTTCAGAATCTGTCAAGATAGCTGGGAAAAGAAGCTAGAGCTGAAAAATGTCAAAAAGTGGGGAGAAGAAAAACTATTTTTTGGAAGGATAATGACTGTAACATGAGAGGAGACAGATTGAAACTGGTTGAACTGGGCACCTGGGAGACTGACTGTAAAGATAAGGAGGAAGGTTTAAAAGGTCTGCTTAGGAGAGAGGACATGACCTGGAAGCTGGGCAGGAAAGGGAAAATTGGGCAAGCTGTTTTGATACATGAACTAAAAGAAAATTGGCTTCTTGGAACACCTTTAGTGGAAGGGAATCACCCCAATTAGATCAATAGCTGAAAGCAGATAAATAGTAAATTGTTCAGAAATTGAGGTAAGAACAGGAGAAAATGGCAGAACAGGAATACACATTAAATAATGCAGCAATACATTAAATTATGAAAGTCAGTCTGATCATAAAAAAAAGCTGCAGCAAAATCTGCAGGTGTAAGACTTTCAAGATGAATATGCGCTTTTTAATGTATTAGGGGGTGTTTTAAGAAGCCTATATAAACCATTATGCATGGAGAGTCCTTTTTATGATTGTTTGGAGAGCTCTAGTCTGATCTAATGAAATAACCTTAATTACGTATCCATATGCTCAATCTCATTTATAAACAACGGAGAGAAAAAAAAAAGATATTTTGCTGCTGATACTGCTATTGTTGTTATATCCTGCTGCTGTGGGTATCATTGAAGCAGTTAGCTCCCTTCTCTCCTTCTGTACTACAGTATGTTAATTCCACTCTGTTCTGATGCGTATTTGGTAAACCAAATAGTCTTCTTGCAACACTTCCTTATGAAAACATGTTTCTAAAGATGACTGCAGTAAAAGCACGCCTGGCTTCTAACAGTTGCACACACTCGCTAACCCACATTTTTCTTGAAAATAGTCCCTTGAAAAAGAAACTGGAAGTACACAAATAAACACAAATCATAGGTACCTATATGGAAATGAGTGGTATTGCTGTGGAAGAATAGATGGGTTAATTTAGCAACAACACTCAAAAAGAAAAAGATTTTAAAAAAACTACACCAAAAAAAAATCCAACTAAAAAACAACCCAAAACCCACCCTTTCCTCCCAAAAAGCACCAAGACAACAATCTCAAACAAAGGAACTTTCTAGGCATTTGCCTGATTACTCAGATGGAGTTAGAATTTGAAATTTGGTAGGAATGCAGTCATGTATTGATTTGTGTGGAAAATACCTCATGCTTTTATAGGCTTTGATCTTAAATTTAGACTTTATTTGAACCGAAAGTACTGGAACATGAAAATAATGCTTGTGAAGGATTTTTTTGGTTTGTTTTTTTTTGAGGGGGGGAAAGGGTTTTTTTTTACTTTCTAAATCGTGTGGCCAGGGAAACCCTGAGTCTGTTCTTGCATGCTTTTCTTTTCTATTCTGCAGGTTTCAAAGTGTATTATCTGCATTGCCTTTACTGAGCTGATTCCTGATAGGAATGAATGATACAGTATCATAGAATAATTTTGTTTGGAAGTGATGTTTGGAGGTCATGTGGTCCAATATTTATCTCAGACACTTTTAAGCAGATCAGGTTACTCAGTGCCTGTTTGATCAAGTCCTGAACATCTCCAAAGACAGATTTCACAGCCTCTCCTGGCAACATTTTACAGTATTTGAACACCCTTATGATATAAGAAAAATCCTTTCCCTATGCCAAACTGTGTTCCTTAATTCCTGGCTTGTTGCTGTAAAAGAGTCTGTTGCTCTGGTAAGGCTCTGACTGTCTCCACTGTATTCCCTGGTCAAGTATTTATACCCAGCAATAAAGGCTTTTTTCTCCAGGTTGAACTGATTACTTCCCTCATTGTCTTCCCATGCACACAGTGCTACAGCCCTTGGCCATCTTAGTGTCACTCCTTTTGACTCTTTCCTGCATATTAATATCCTTCTTTTGCTGGAGAGCCCACAACTGGACACAGTGCTACAGCTGTGCTGTCACAAGTACTGGATAGAGGGGAAAGAACACTTTTCCTGGACTGGTTGGCTATGCCCTTGTAATACAGCCCAGCGTGTGGTTGGACTTCTCTGCTGCAAGAACCCACTATTGACTCATGTTCAATTTGTTGTCAAGCCAGATCACTAGGTGCTTGTCTGTAGATCTTCCTCCAGAGTCAGTCCACAGTCTGTACTTTTGGAAGGGCTTGTTTCATCCTGGATGCAATACTCTGCATTTCCTTTCATTGAACTTTGTGAGGTGTCTCTATTTCTTCACCCTGTCAAAGTTCCTCTGAAGAACAGCCCTGAGGTACAGCATATTGACTGCCTCACTCAATTTGGTAATTTGGTATTGTCTGCAGACTTCCACCAGTTTGATGTTAAACTGTGAGGGAGTGTGCAGTACCACACATAGAGAGCAATAGAGTTGCTCAGAATGAAATTGTCCTTGGTAAACCTGTATTGTCTGTGCCCCTTCACCCTCTTAATGAATTTAGAAATGGCATCTGGGACTGTTTTCCTGTCCTTGGTCACTAACAGGGCTAACATATGTAAAAGAAGGAGCAGTCCATATTTCATTGTATGTATCTGTAAGAAAGTGTGCAATATGCAAAAGGAAATCTTCACTGCTTCACAGGGAAAGAATGGGAGCAGAAGCAAAGAGGGACTTTGCCCACAAAATATCTGTATCTCTCTTTTCTCAGACATTAGTGGGTATCAAATCCCTGTTTAGACCTAAACTGTTAAAGGATATTTTGATTTTATCTTGATAAAATTGTGGAAATTACCTTCTAGGATAGAGCAAAGTGAAACAGGTTGTGAGTCCCTGTTTTTAACTTGGATTTCTAAACAAAGAGCCTGTTGGATTTTAGTCAGTATTTCAGATTTATTTAGTGACTTTACAAGCATGTGAATGAGCATTTTGATTCAAACTGAGGAAAGCACACATACATACTCTTATCACAGAATTGCATAAAGCAGTGCATAGATGTCACTGTCAGAGAATATAATTGTTTCTAAGAGGAGGAAAGCAGTGTCATTTTGCTTCTGCTTTGTATGCTGAGCCACGTGAGCGCTACGAAAATAGAGATTGGCTGTTAAAAAGTGGTCTAAAACCACCTTTCATTAGTTTAAAAATACTAAAGCAGAGAGGGAGAGAAACGAATACCGTTTATACTAATTGTTACCTCACTCATACCCATAGAAGAAATAGCACTCCATTCTAATGAAATCTTACAAAGAGGATAATGTTAGGAACACCGATGTACATAAAGAAAGTGTTCTTTTGTTGAATCCTTCCTTTAGTTCTACAGAACTAAAGAGAAACTTACTATATGTTCAGTAAGAATTAAATGTATCTCATGGAACAGGGATAGAATTCTTGGTCGAGGACTTAAATACAACTTAGGCTTGTGTGGAGCCCTGTCACAGGTCGATATCTTACCTCTTGAAAGGTCAAGCCATTCCATTGCTTCAGAACAAAGTACTAAATAGGACTCTGTCATTCGGTGGTGTGGCAGAAGTGCAACAGGCTTAATCTAATAATCATTTCAAATTCCTAGCCATGGTTAACCTTTAAATATTTCTCTGAGCCAGTAATGGATTTCAGTTTCTAATGTCAAAATATTATACCTGCAACAAAGTTTTAGCTTTGGAAATGTAATTTTAAACTTCCTGTAATTATAAGTTTTCAAGACTGGAAAAATAAGACAGAAATGTCCCAGATATCTGAGGGAATTAACACATGAAGCACTGACTTCACTCTTGATCTTTGCAAAATTGCGTGTTGAAACTGTGTTATACATTGAAATGCTCTAAAATCCTTAATATAGAGTATCAATCCTGTTCAAACTTAAATTCCTGGATTTCTCTGAACAAGTATAAGAAAGAAAGAGGAACTATGAATTGAAGCCAAACAAAATATGTCCTGTCCTTTCCTCACCCTCAAACAACACTCAATAGCGCTATAAATTTTTAAAAATCCTAGTTTCGTGGAATCACAGAATCACAGGATATGCAAACCAACCAAAAAACAAAATAGTGGCTATGAATTTGTAATCAACTTGGATCAAAAGTCTAATCAGTGAGCTAGGATTCCTTTGAGTCAATAAGCTTCAAATGAAGTCAGTGCATTGAAAGAGAAGGAAGGTCTGTAAACAAGAACAAGTTATTCCAGTTCCCTTTTTCCTCAGTGGAAATGATTGGATTCCTCAGTGGAATAATGATTTCAAAGACAAATTATTCTTAAACACACAAAATATCTTATTCACAATCATGGGTGGATGAATTGTAAATCTATGGCTATATTTATCTCCATTAAGTTTAGGCAAAAATGTCTTTCTATTAACATTACTGTTTCATTGGTATTCTCTGTACTGACCTAGTAAAAAAAGAGTGTAGGGAAAATTGTATCTTCATAATTTAATGCTAATCTTTAGTTTTTTCTCCCAGCTAACAATGAGCAGATTTGCTCACCAATTAATCTTACACAATAGCCTACCAAAACTGGCACGTCTGCTCCTCAATCAGGTGAACTCAGAGTTAAGCTTTGTATGTGAGTAATTACTGCTTTTCTGAGCTATTTCAACACACTTGTTTTCAACCTTCAAATCAGGTGACGACTTAAGYGATACCTAACATGAGTATTCACCCTTACTACCCTTCTCCACAGTGTAAGAAGCACTGTGTTCTAATGAAGCATATTATTTGATAGTCAGGTTTTTAACATGTTTGGAAGAATTTGCAATTTTTGAGGAACTTAAACCCTTCACTAACAGTGTCAGCTTTTTAAAGGCCAGTCATGACAGTCATTTGAAACAATTTAACAAAAAATTTTAGAAGATGTATTAATCTGATGGTTTAATAGTTGTACATTAACTGTTCTCTTTTAAGAATAGGAAAATTGCATGTGTTAAATGCTGGGGAGATCCAGGAGAATAAAAGCTTAGACCATAGATTTTACCACAGAACAGATAGGAAAGACGGTATTGTAGGCATATCATGAAAATAGTATAGCTTGAATGTTAGACATCATTGAACAATCTGAGCAGAAGATGATGGCCTGATTACTGGTCTGACAGACTACTCCTTTACACAGTAATCTGAGCATGAGGGAGCAGAGAGGGGTTTGGAGGTGAAAACATTGAGATTATTTTTTTTTTTTACTTATTAAACTTAAATTCATAACTAGTCAGCCATGAAATCCAAAACTCAGAAAGATAAGCCAATATCTTCCTGAAGGCCTTCAAAGAGCAAAGGTAATTTACTAAGACTAAAAAATATTCATTTCTTGGGGGAGAGTCAGTAAGAACTTAGAACTCTTTCGTATACGTATTTTTACAAAATTATATGCTGCTAAAAGTATTCAGTTATTATATGAATAAAAGTTGCAATTTTTCCCCCATACAGTGATTATATAGCAGGAAGTAGGGATAAAAACGAGAAATCTTTTAGTAGTGTGGAAATTTTTTCATTTCTGCTTTCACATATCAAAGTGTTTTTCCTTTCCTGAGAATATTATTATAGTTATTATAGCAACTAAGGCATCTTTTTTAGCATATTATAGGAGTGTCACAAGGAAAATACTTGTTTTTGTTCCTTCATATCAATATTTATATATATGTCAGTCAATAATCAAAGACCGTGGTGGTAAGTACAGTGCTGCAAAAGTGCTTTCCCTCTGAGAAATGAAGCCAGCAGTGTGCCATATGATAGCATTCAAATAATGAATGAATGAATGTGAATGAAATCTTGTAGCTGTTCTCTATGGTGACCAAAACTTTGTCCTTTCCATTGTTGCCTAGCTAGTTCCAACCTGCAAGTCCATAAGACAGGGACATCATGAGAAAGCTAGAAGCCTCCATAGGAACTTGTAAGATCACTAATTAATCCAACTAAGAATGCTAACTAACAACTAATGACTATTTCCATATCTCTTGGTCATTTCCAGACGCATGTAATGCGTCAGGAAACCACTGTAAAGTGAAAGAAACAAAGTAAGTTTGAAAAAATAAACAAAAAAACGCAACTGAAACAACACCAAAGAAAACTCAAACCACCCCAGAATGAAACATGAGAACTTTGTTTACAGTATATTTTTCTCTTGAAAAATGAAACTTTAAAAGCAAATGCTGTCAGGTTCTTCTGGAAGATGAAAAACATGTTACAAGCTTGATTTTGATCATGTACAAGGCCACTCAAGAATGTCTTAAACTGACATGAAAAGAAATGCTTCTGTTTTCTTCCTTGTTCTTCTATGAGATGAAAAGAATGCTTTATTGTACTGGATGTTAGTCTTGGTGAGGAACAGAGGTCTAGTCATACCAGATGAACAAGCAACAGCTGGTGTGAAGTTTCAATCCTGCATTTTAATTCTATTTTATCACTTTAGTTGAAAACCTAGATAATATTTTAGTGTCCAGATTTTTAAAAATACCAAAATCTTTTCCAATTCATGAATTTTTAGACATCCAATGTGGATAAGTAAATTTAGTGAAAGCATGTTCCCAAAAGGCTTGGATGAGATTTCATGGTGAATAAGGAATCTGAATGCATGTCTTGGTACACATCACAGGCATGAACAGGGAGAAGACATTTGGAAGGAAAATAAGATCCTAATTTCGACAGCAAATAAAATCCCTCATACATCTTTATCTCTACAGCAAAGGAATGTTATCTGCCTGAACACTTCTCATCTCCTACTATGATTTTAAATGAAGGCAGCAGCCTTTGCAGTTTCTTATTTGAGTCAGTCAGTATTGTTTGCTGCTGGGGAATATCTATGACAAGGCACAGCTGAGACACCTAGAAAAACACTCATTTTTTCATTCTACAGGGGTTATTGTCTTGGTTTTCGTGTGCTTGAGAGAACATTAAATACCTGGCCAATGATTGAGATACTTTTTGAGCTAGAAACATTTTAAATCCAGATATTCATTGTTTCATGCATGATTTTAGATCTATTTTTACAACTAAGATAATATCACAGAAATAAATCAAATTAATTTTCAGTTAATTAAATAGAAAGAATTTAAAACTTTTTTAGAGTATGTGTTCATTCTCTTCAGAAGTAACAACATAAAACTATAAGGTATACACACAGAAAAACATTCAGATGCCAAATTGAAGAAAAAACCAGAACAAAATGGGAGATCTGTTGGCAGCATGCACCTCGTAAGTGGCTGCATTTCAGAAATTGCTTTGAGAAAAAGAAAATACTTTGAGTCTGAAGAGATACAGAACTGCAATAGCAAAGTATAACCTCTGGGCAAATTTAATTGATTAAGACTAGATGATGCACTGTTGAATGTCCCAGTTCAGCTAATCTTTTAAACGTTGCTGGGAGTTTTTGTTTATTTTTCCTGTTTGATGCAGTAAACATCCATTAGACATTAAAAGAGTACACCAATATGCCACTGATCCTCTGGTCCTTGATAAGGTGCCAGCCACTCAGTATCACCATTTGCATAAACAGCTGGAGATTTTCTGGACCTATTCCTATCATGAAGCTGGATGCCTTCCTGATGGTTTGCACTTCATAGTATCTCCAGTGAGCTAGCTTGTTTGTGATAATCTGAAAACTTCACAGAGAGAAAAAGATACATTCCTTAGTCACATTTAATTTAAGCAGTCTTCAAGATAAATTTAATAGGGAGCATGGTCTGGAACATACAGAATAAGCTGTTCTCTGCACTTTCATCGGTTTACTAGCAGACATGGGGAAATCTCTAGGTTACAATAATCTGTTCTTTTCCTTAAGAGATTGATTGTATGCATGAGCGGTTTAACCTGTTCTCCCTGGTGGGGGGAAAAAAAAAGTATATTTCCTAATTCCGTAAAAGTTTCATGGTACTAAAATCACAAAGTTGTAAAATGAATGGTACTCTGTATGAAAAGGCTTTGCATACTATGGGACATTGTCTTCCTGAGAAGAAATTACAAAAGTGTAGAATTAATTATTTTTAAATTTCATGTTGCACTGTCTATTCAACAGGCAATATTTCTATTCTTATTCCTTTATATCTAATAAGAATCTGTATAATAGATTTATGCTTTGGAAATATGAATCTACGGTGGATCATACTATTCAGAGGGTGTTTTTTGATAGTCTGTGACAATCCACTAAAGTCAATGTTACATGATCTTAAATTGAAAGAAACATACAGATATTTTTAAATTAACTTTCCCAACTTTATTAAGGCTGTCACATTACACAGGGTTAAA
Organism: Amblyornis subalaris; assembly: GCA_018881555.1. Lineage (NCBI taxonomy): Eukaryota > Metazoa > Chordata > Aves > Passeriformes > Ptilonorhynchidae > Amblyornis > Amblyornis subalaris. The sequence continues at coordinate 150,267 of JACAXG010000283.1, read as the reverse complement.
AAGTTAATAACCTCTATCTTTTATTCAGATTACAATAAAAATATATAAAATTACAAGAAATATAAGTAAACCATTCTCTAATAGTAGCCTTTATTTCTGGAAAATAAAAGAAGGACTTGGGGATGCTGGTGGATGAGAGGGTGGACATGACCCAGCAATGTGCACTTGCAGCTCAGAAACCCAGTTATGTCCTGGGCTGCATCCAAAGCAGCAGGGGCAGCAGGGTGAGGGAGGGGATTCTGCCCCTCTGCTCTGCTCTGGTGAGACCCCTCCTGGAGCTTGGGGGTCCTCAACACAGGTAGGACATGGATCTGTTCAAGACAGTCCAGAGAGGCCCACCAAGCTGATTAGAGGGATGGAGCACCTCTACTGTCAGGAAAGGCTGAGAGAATTGGGTTTGTTCAGCCTGGAAAAGAGAAGGCTTTGAGGTGACCTAACTGCAGCCTTTCAGTGCTCGAAGGGATCCCACCTGAAGGGAAAGATGCAGAACAACTTTTTACAAGGGTGTGTTAAAAAGGGGGACAGGACAAGGGGGAACGGCTTCAAACTGAAGACAGTAGGTTTATATTAGATATTAGGAAGAAATTTTTTACTGTGAGGGTGGTGAGGCACTGGAAGAGGTTGCCCAGATGTTATTTATGAACACCCCTATTGTTGGTTTTTGCATGTTTTTAATGATCCCTTAATTGAGTTAAAAATTATTAAGATGTTTAATGAATATTAATTGTTAGTGATGTTGAGAAGTTGTTAAAAATGTTTTATCAAATTGGATTGTTATAGGATTAATGTTAAGACTATAGTTTATGAAGTTTCCCTTTGAGAATATGTTTTTAAACAGTTTGAAAAAGTTAATTGTTGAAGACATATTTTAAAACAGTTTTATGACATTTTATTGTTAAAAGTATGTTAACTAATAGGCTGTTGGATTGATTCAAGATATTTGTGTGGTGTTTTAGTTAGTTTTCATGAGTTTTCTTATGTTAGAAAAACCCCCTTTTGAGTATTCTTTTAAGCCCTGATACTAAGGTACAGTAGACCCTCCTGGGGAAGCCCTGGGCTATCTTTAGCAACTAGCAGTTAAGCTGCAGCTCAGCCCCACCCTGGCCTGAATTTCAATTAGGATGATTTCCCCACCGGAGGATTCTCCCCCTGAGACAGCGAGCCATTGGAGGACTTGTATGACTTCACTGCGGGACTGCACCAATCCTCCTGGACCTTGTGGGCTGGACTGTGGGCGGTCGGGGGTGGAGCCAGGAGACAGTAAAAACCCCTGCACAGGAGCRGSCGCTGTTCTTTTGCCTTGGAGTAGCCTGGGCARRSCCTGSCAGTGGGTTRCTGGCCTATCTCYTCGGAGAGACTGAATTGATTTACCCTGTTTCGGACTAGCTGAAGCAGAGCCCAGTGTTGCAAGACTTCGGCCCTGGGTTATCAGCCGGGCAGGCGCTTCAGGTCTCTGATCCTGTGTACCCGGTTTATTTACTTATATTTGTTTTTGGATTCCGGATTTAATATTTTTTCCTTTTTTTGCCTAATTATTTTTCTGTTAGTAAATTACCTTTTCTTTTAACTAAACAAGAGTTGTCCCTTTATTCCTGACACCAGAGAAGCTGTGGATGCCCCATCCGTGGAAGTGTTCAAAACTAGGTTGGATGGAGCTTTGAGCAACCTGGTCTGGTGAAAGGTGTCCCTGTCCATGGCAAGGGGTTGGAGCTAGATGATCTTTAACGTTCCTTTCAAGTCAGGCCATTCTATGATTCTACAATTTCATGAATTCTATTTTGGGGGGGAGGGGGAGCCCCAAACAAACAGGATGTTTTGGGAATATTTCAGAAGCTAGAAAACTGTATTTTAAATAAATAAATACTTGAAGCAAAGATTAAACCTTTAGAAGGAGAGAGCTAACAGGGAGCACAGCAGATCTACAATGGATGATATTTAAATATACTATGCAAGATAATATGCATTAAAAATAGGATTATGAAACATTTTAAAAAAATTTGGCTAGAAAATAGAAGATCGATTATGGCTGATTGATTATAACATTATTTATTTGGTTTGTTCATATCACTGAATATGGAGGTTGTGATGGGGAAAGACTAGAGAAATCATGCTGAAAAAATCAACTATAGAGTTTATGGCAGAAAAAGTCACTTTTAGCCACATTTCCCTGATTTGAGACTAGCATATGTTTATGGGTGTGAATGATCCTGGAAGAAATAGGCGATTTAATCTCTAGTTTTGGAGTCTTCTCATACGTTTTTATTGTCTAACAGACAGTCAAATTCCAACAGACAGTCCAATTTTTAAAATGCTGAGATGGAGAACTGTCTTCTGTATTTCAACAAAAGTCTCTATCTCATTATTAGTGATACAATGAATTAATTAGCTGTTCTCTAGTCAGTTACACATTAAGAAAAAAAAATAAGTAGAAGCACAGACAGAAAGAATTAAGTCCTTTGAAGATAATTTTCACTGTTAACTAATTTTCTTTTGTAGTATAAAACCCAAACATCTGAGAAGTGAAATTTAAAGACCCAGTTCCAAAATCCATAGTCATATATCTAATTAAAATCACACAAAATCACCAAAGTTTCTCCTAAATGAAATGAAATGGAAGCTGAGAAAAACAAATCCAGTAAAAAGTGATTGCTGATATTGCACAAATGGCTGTTAGTTTTATAAGGGAGTTAGCTGTTTTAACAAGCAATTTCTTCTGAAGGACTGTAAAGTGTTTAAGAATAGAGCTGCTGTTTTTAATTTGATTTCTCATCACTGCAATTTTAGTTAGCTATCTTAGACATCTATAAGAAGCAGCAGCGTATTGACAAAAATATTGACTTGACTACAAGATCAAAGAATGAAGATTAAAGCAGGATATGGCAGAATGTGGCTGGAAAAATAATTAGATTCTTATTTTGCAAATATTAATTTATAATACTTCAAAAATAGTCCATCCTGARTTCTAGTCTAAATTTTCCCCTATTTAATTTCTGTTCATCAGCTAGTTGCATACTTTATATGATATTTAATAATGTGCTATAGTAGTTTTTATCAAACTGTCTCTCCTGACTCTTCTTACCTTCTTCCCTACTTCAAGCAACTCAAATGTCCTGGTCACAACAATAAATTAGAAGCTTTTTATTTCTGGTGTTTCTTTTTCTTTTTTCTTTTTTCTTTAAATATTAAGAGACTACAATGGAATTTTTGTAGCTGCTTAGTATTTTGGACAACATAAGAATCCCTGTCCTTTTTGGTAGCACCTTACAGTTGTGAAACTCTCCCTTGTCCTGAGCCACTATCAGCCAGTCTAATCCTTGTTGGCATGAGACATGTTTGTGCTGGTCATAAGGCTCTACAGCATCTCTCTGTCAAACTCATTCTACTTGCTGACCTTCTGGAGCTTTCAGGCATTGGAAAAAACATGTTAAAGTCTTGTTATGGGCAAAAGAAGACACACTATACATGAAGCTAAGAATTTGGTATTAGTCCAATGAAGTGGTTTAATACTCTAATTTGTTTGATTAGAAAAGACCCATTAATAGCACAGTTATTAATAAAAAAATGAAAGCCCGGACACTCTCTCCTCCTTTTTTTAGCATCTAGGCCTTTTTTCTGGTTTCATGCTCTGGTTCTGGATCCCATGGTTGACAGATTCCGTTTTCCTCAAGAAGAAAGGGGTGTGTGTCTGTCTGCAACAAGTTGTGACAAAGACTCGAGAGGTCCTCACTAGGAGGTTCACATTCTTCATAGTAGAGATTTCCTCCCTCTCAGTTCTGGATCTTCTTGGTATTGCTTATGATTTTCTGTAGCAATTTGCTTCCTTCTCCTTGGTGTCCATGTCAAGTCTGGAAGTAGCACAAGAGCCTCCCAAGCCACAGCTGACAGCAAGGGCAAATGCATGTTATGCCAGGACCCCGTTTCCTGGTCAGACTTGACCATGATTGTCACTCAGAGATCTTCGGCAGAAGCTGGTGAGACAGTGGTCCCTTGGCCACTAGCCTGCTCCTCAGAGAAGCTGAAGACGACTCAAGCCGAGCAAAGCCCAGGGATTCTGTACTGTCATCTTAGTCCAACATCTCTGGCATTTTAATAATAATGGCAAAAAAATTTAAGTTACTGTACTAGAGTGGGAAATCTGTAGAGAATTACCTGCTTCTTTATGCTCTCTCAGCCTTCTTTAGAGTAACTTCTATAGCTTTTATTGGATTTCAGCACCTCAAGAGAACTCATGCAGTGTAAATATTTCCTGCCTTGTTTTATTCTCTCACTGTTCATTAGCCCTGAATTCCCTTTACTCTCTGAATTGGCTCAGGTTAGACATAAGTTATCCATCATAAGGCATCTAAACTCATTTTACTTAATCATTAATCCCAAATACCATATGATGCTTAACAAGCTGTACGTATTAGTTTTGCCATCTTCAATAAAGCTTAGTACTTTGATTATTTATATTTGAAATTTTACTTCTAATCCATACTGGATTTCAGAGGCAGCTCCATGTATTTAGTTTGGTGATGTTAAGACAACTGTTTATTTTGGCAATCTGGCTCATTCATACAGTGCAGGAAAAAAAAAGAGATCTTGAGCACATAAAATGAAATGAGGCTTTGAAGTAGTGTCAGTCTCAAAACAATTTTCCATTTTGCAGAGCATTTGTGGAATCATCTCCATTTATCGGTCCTTGTAGAGAACTACCTGGGATTTGATAAATATTGCTCAGCAGTTGCCTTGAAGTGTGTAGCGTTATTTTTAATTTAGGTGGTATTTTAGGCTTTTAACTGCTTTTCTCAAGTTGTTTTAAAGATGCCTAATCGAGATAAAATCACACTAGCAAGACTGCCATTTTGAAATCAGTATTTATCTAGATTCTTCTCAGAGTATCAGAATATGAAATTTGGGACAGTCTATTTGTTTCTTTCTCTGAATTATCTTTCCTGCATTAATTCTGATGGAAGTTGACAATGTTACTTCCCCCCCTTTCCTTCACGTACTATTCTGTGCTTTCCCAAGGCAGTCAGTCATTCTAGTGCTGGTGTGTAATTTGCTTTGTGAAGCAGACATTTTGCCATTAATATAAGTGAAATTTCTTTTGACTCTCATCCAACATAGTCACTTCCCTCTGGCGATCATTTGTACTTTCCTGTGTTTACTTGATGACTTCTATCGGAGACAGGCTTTACTGATTGGCTGAACTTCAGATGACAGTACACTAGCATACAGAGTTTTATTATGTGACTCAGGCTTACTGAATTCACCTGTGTTGTTACAGTCACATCCCCATGGAAAAAAAAAATTGCTCTGAAAATCATATTTTTTTCTCAGTCTCTTTCCAAGATACTAAAGTAAGATGTTAAGTTAATATTGGTGGAGTCCATTTTAAGCTCATAATAGGTAGCAGAGATTTAGTCATTGATATCAACAACAGTGTGCCTTGGCAGCCAAAATGACCAATTGTGTCCTGGGGGGCATCAAGCTCAGCATTGTCAGTTTGGTCCTTCCGCATTTGTTTGCCTTTGCCTATCTTAAAATGATTGTATATTTTGTTGTAGACAAAATATCTCTTCCTTCTAACAATTTCCATGGAGATTGGAATGGTCATATAAATAGCAGTACAGTTATAACCGATAACTGATGCAGAGGAAGATGCAAAGAAAAGCTTCTAGGTTATCATTGCTGAGAGGGTTTCCCAACAAACAATGCCTTCTCTCTCTTTAGGCTATGGTATGTAAAGGCCTTTAAGAAATGGATCTGAAATTAATAAATAAATAGATATTTTGAAGCTTCAAAACTGCTGATGAAAATATTAGCTGATATTACACGCAGAATAGATTAAAATAGATTTTTTTTTGGTATTGTTAAGAGGTGACAGTACAGGCTCCAAGTGTTTCAGTGATTTCTCTCATATTTGTCTTTCTATGCAGAAATTAGTTTCTGCATAGCTGAGGAAGGAACTAGGCCTTAGCTTGGTTTTCCCCAGTAATTTTTGGATCACCACAGTAATTCATCATTCTTCTCTCCAGAAAAGCTACTTCTGCAGTGCATTAGGCATACGTTCTGATTTATCTGATCCTCTTGCCTTTCTAGCAATATAATAGCTGCAACAGAGTAAAAGGTTAATTGTGGGCTATCTACTATGCTTTATCATAGGTGACCATAAATGTGTACGAAGTTCCAGGAACTGGGGAATTATGGGAGAGAATAAATCAGATTTCATGCTGTGAGACACTGAAGTCTTACGGTTTATGGCTTAAACATTCTTATGAAGGACTTTTGCCTGTTATAGCAAAACTGTATAACGAAGGTGCACCAAAAAGCTGCACAGAAGACCACTGCCACTCTGAATGGGCCCTCTGGGCTAAGGCCCTGGGCTGTAAGTTGGTTTGAGATAAGACAGAAATGACACCGTTCTAAGGTCTGGGCTGGGAGAAAAGAATGCCTTCACAGGAGGATCAAGCCCAGCAGCTTCGGGGTGGAGGCCTCAGCCCCAGGCTCATCTGCTGCCAGGTTTGCACAGAGTACCCGAACCCAGGGGGGAGGAGAAGAGGTTTTGGGGGTGTGGCAAAAAAAAAAAAAAGCCTCTGGTCAGAGGAACGCCCATCCTCTGCTGTGCCGCTGCGGGAGGTCCCCCCACTCCAGGAAAAGCCACAACTGCTGGACATGCAAGTGAAAGGGCAGAAGAAGGGGTGTCACGGCCCATCAGAGGGGCCCCCCCGAAGGGATCCCCAGACCCTGCACCAGAGCACTGCACGTGGTGCAAAATGATGCAGCAGACCCTCGGTCTTGCAAGGGACAGTGTTAAGCTGGCCCCTCAGGGGTGGTACCTGGCTGTTCCCACCTGGCCCAAAGCATAATATTAGTCCAATGGATTTTGTGCTTTGGCGGCGGTGGCGACGGGGACCCTCACCATTCAGAAGACCAGACGTAGAGATCGACGAGACGTCGTTGGGACCCACAGAGGAGTGATATGTTTCCACTTAACCTCTGTCACTCTTCCTGTACCCTTCCCCCCACCCCCACATACCTCTTTTTCTATTTCTTTCTTTCTTTCTCTTTTTCTCTCTCTTTCTCACTTACTGTTAAATAAAATGCATCCATTTTTTTGGTACCAACATTTAGTCTCATTTGGCTTTAATCTGTTTCAAGGTATATTCAAACCTTCAGGGGTCTTTCCACTTTATTCTCAGTGTTCTTGTCTGTGATTAGAGCGGATTGTAACACATGCCCATTCTTTTCACTGGCAAGAAAACATATTAATCAAAATTATTTCAGAAATAAAGAGAAGTTTATTGAAAAAAACAAAAGATATAAAATTGGCAGAGTCTTTTGACAGCAAGAACAAGATGTTAGAGATCCTACCCATTTTATATTGATCTGAAAATCCTCTATGTGAGCAGCATGGCATAGTGAGTGAGCAGTATTAAATATAGCAAGGGAGCACATGAGTAGACAACAATGCACTTATAACTGCACTTGGACAATTTGTGTGTGATCTTCCATGCAAGACTGTCTCGTTCAATTTGGTGCTTTACAGAAATGTCCAGTGCTCTTACTAAGCCAACAAGAGAAACACAGTAGCTGGCGTGGCTAAAGCGTTCCTTGGGCTTGGGTTGGTGTCTCTGCTGGCAACACTGGTACCATACCAGGCCATTTCAGGCTAGCAGGAGTATTCACTCCTTTGAAGACTTACATTCAAGTACAATGTTTTATGTACATTTTATGTTTAATGCAATTATCATTCTCTTTCCCAATAATGAGTCTTTTACAGCAATAGTAAGTTTACAGCAGCAATTTACCTTACCTTGTGGTTCAAAGTTATTTTTCTTTACTGTTGTCTAGCTGTGTATTTTATTTCTATTTTGGTTGTTTGGTTGTTTATTTTTTCTTTTTCAATGTTTAACAACTTCAGCTATATTTTTATTTATTTTGATTTACAAGGCATCAATAACTGCTTCTTCACAAATATGTTATATCTCAGCAGAATGTTCAGAACTGTGATTATATTTTACTGATTTTAACAACCTAAAAATTAAGCATATGCATAAAATAGGTTTTTCTTGTTAGTCACAGAGATAAAGAAAATAATTAACTTACTATGTTTTGGAGGCATTCTTACGTATTCAGAAGAATTATCCTTATAAAGTGTTGTGTCTCAGTTCACAAGGTACAACCTAAACATATAATCCACAAGTTCAATTTTTGGTTGCCTGTAATAATGAGATAGTCTCCCCCTCCATGTAATTTAGAGTACACAGTATTCTGAATCTTGACTTCTCCTTGGCTGCAATTAAATTCACTCCTTGGAATATTTATCTCACTCCCAAGCTTAGAACTGCCCAGCATCCAAGTATCCTTTTTAGGAATTTTACTCTAAAAGAATTTTATTTTCTTTATTCTTCCTTTTTTCTTTATCAAGGATGATTTTGGCATAGTTATTCCAAAGGCAGAGTGTGTTTACTGAGATTCTGATAAAGTATAACACATGAAACATTCTATTCTTTCTGTGCCTTCACAGAACCCTGGGAACAATAGAGGGTAGACCAAAGTCTGTGAATATTTTCTTTAATAACAGAAAATATGGATCATCTGAAAGTGACTTCTCAAAATTTCCTTTTAGTCCTGACTGTAATTCTCTTCTCCATACAGTGCTAGATTGTCACTTGAAGAGAGGCCTGATAACGTTTGCTTAACTTCACTTAAAATTATTATTCTGCTAAAACTAGTCACTACTGCTGCATTTTGTTTTAATGAATTGTGTCCATTCCTTGTATGCACCCAGGTAACGCACTCTGTGACTTTGCCACTTTAGCTTAATGAGGACAGTGAACCCCAATGTGCATTACCATAATGCGTGAACTGAAATGTTGGAGTTGTCTAATCTCTATAAGGTATCTCTCGTTTCATTTTACACTCTTTGGATGACGGACATTTGCAGAAGAGTGAATTCCCTTTAAAGTTTCAAATCAAATCAGGACATTTGCTCAGCCTCCACTCTATCCCTCTCGTACTCAGCATACTCTCCGAGGATTAAAGAACTGTTCCTTGTCACCTTTATCGGTTAAATCAAGAAGGAAGTACATATACTGTTACACTTGATCATTAAAAGATTTGAATCTCAGTCGCCTTTGGAAGATTCCCTGTCTTTATAAAGGATGAATCTTTTCCTGATGGAATTTGCAAAGACAACAGAATCTATCTCATTATATTCTTCCTTTTGTAACTTATTGCTGTGTTTTAGAAATGTCTTTAAATTCAGATTTTTTTTTCCTGATAATGACACTGTCTAACATATATGTTTCCTGACTGGATGAGTAGAAAGTAGACTAAAACAACAAACTTATTTTTTACCGTACAGCTGTGTTAGTAAGTTAAAATTTATTTTTAAATAAGTTAAAATTTAATTTTATCTAATAACCATTCGTTCATTCACATTCACTTCCCAGAATTCAAGAGCTAAGTAGCCAGAAGAATGTAGTATTTTTCTGTCTTGTTTTGTTTAGAACCTGTGCCTGTTTAGCTTATTAATGAAAAAGTAAAATGGTTCTGGTTTAAAACTATTTTGAGGCGAAGTCTTATTTTGATTTTTGACTGAGAAGCCTGAGCTGAAGTGACTATGATGGTTAGATATTGACATTAATTACACTAAATGTAAAACGCAGTTTACTTTTTGTCTTGGGAAATAGCGTATTCCTGATACCTTGGTGTCTTTGTAATTGAAATGGATTTTCTATTTTAAAAAATGCCAGCCTCAGTTTAAATTGGTAATTAGGGCCATCCCAAGTTACTTGGTGTATATATCCAGGATTTGCTATCCAAAAGTCAGTCAAAATCATCTTTGTGATCTAACGCTTGTGAGATATGAATTTACCATTGCTAAGGAAAAAGAAAAAAGGTAAGAAAGTTAAGGAAAATTTCTGCCTACTGGAGTCTATAAAGAATTTTGCCCTTTTTAAAAATAATTTAATTTTTGAGCGGTAAAATACTAAGAAACCTTTCATGTTCTGAAATAAATGCTTTTGTGAGAGATTCCATCCTTAAATTTTTAAGTATGTTGCAAGGAAATTTCCTGCATAAAATGTAAGCAATGTCTTATCTTTCACAAGATCGCATTGTGTATCAGAGATAAGTTATCTATAGGAATGCTTTGCTGACAGATGTCAATATTCTGGAGCTGAAGTCAGAAAATTATGCAGAAAGTCTTGGCATACGTGGACTGACCACTCTAGAATTTCTGTGCTGCCCTTCCTGTGTCAAGGTTGTGTTCACCTGTGTTTACGTAATAACTGATGACATTCATGTGCAAAATTGTACATCTGTTCAATTACATGTGATACTTTAAATATTCATGTAATACCTCAACTAGAGTAACCCCCATCCTGTATTTTAAAAAACAATAAAAATGTTGCCATGTTTTGCTAAGTCAAGACACAAATGTTAGCAGTATATAAACAAGTTGATCTTGAGTAATATAATTTAAATTGAGATCTATACATACTAAGAGCCAGAGAAAGCTGTGATAAAAGCTTGTGCAGAGCTTTTACTTCCACTTGATGTTCTATAAGTAGGGACTTGAGGGCTTTTTAAATTAAAGAAAAGCAAGATATACTGCTTATTTGGGTGTTTGGGTAGAATCTGATAAAGGTTACATGAGAAATAAGTTAATGGACTGAAGTTTATAGCTGTGTGTATAACTGTCAAATCTCTGTGTAAATTACCTTTCTCTTCTGCTGGCCAGAATGCAAAAATCCAATAAACTGTTAATAAAAATGGAAAGGTCATATGTAAATACCACAGATCTCAAAAATGAACCAGAAAAATGCGATAGTTTGAACACAAATATAATTTCATATTCTCTTTCATGGTGTCTAAAGTAGGATGGGACTTATGATGTGTGTTTTTATCAAAGTATTGTGAGAAAAGATTTTATGATAAAGAGATTTGTTTTAAATCTAAAAACAAGTGTTTGATGACTAATTGGCTGTTTGTTTCTCCAGCTTAGAAAGAATTTTTCTACCTTATTAAGAATACCCAAAAATATAGGCTGATTTCATTATTCTAGTAATTTACCAAGAGTGTTTACAATGGACTACATATTCTGTCCTGATTTCAGTCTACTTGAGCACAAACATGTTTATGTATTTTTATTTACACTGAAATATATTGGTAGCATATTTTATAAAATAAAAGGTGAAGGTTTTTGGAAGAAGACTAATTTAATGCTCAGAAGACTAGATTTTACGTGTGCCAGCTTCAATGAAGACTGTATTGCCTATATTTTCACAGAATCATTGAATGGTTTGGGACGGAAGGGACTCAAAGAACATCTAGTTCCAACTGCTGTGCTGAGGGCAGGAATGCCTTCCACTAAAACAGGTTGCTCAAAGCCCCATTCAACTTGGCGTTGTACACCTCCGGGGATGGGGCATTCACGGATTCTATGAGCAACCTCTCCCAGTGCCTCACCATCCTCATAATGCAGAATTTCTTCCTAATATCCAATTTAAACTGGTCCTCTTTYGGTTTGAAGCCATTCCTCCTTATCACTGAATTCCCTTGGGAAAAGCCTCTCTCCAGCTTCCTTGTAGGTCCTCTTTAGATACTGGAAGGCTGTTAGAAGGTCTGCCCAGAACATTTGGTTCTCCATACTAGACAACCCCATCTCTCTCAGCCTGTCTTCATAAGAAAGGTGCTCTAGCATTTTGATCTTTTTCATGGTCCTCTTCTGAACTCACTCCAACAGGCTCAAGTCATTAATTTTGTCCTCATTTTGTTCCTGAATAAAATACACTTTAATCTTTAAAACCTGAGATTCTGCAGATTCTGGAGTGATATTGATGCAGTATCTGTTTGAAAAGCAGAGGCTGAGGCCGAATATGAGGGTAAGAAAAAGTAAAAAAAACTTCATTCGAGGTACAGAGAAAGCAAAAACCTTTCCCTGGAAGTACCCCTGGGATCAGCTGTGATCGCAGGGATTGGGCCCACTCCCTGCGGGGGGCACAAAGCAAGTGTAATATAAAAGGCAAAATAAAAAGAATAAAGCTATAAAAAGGGTATGAAAGGTATAAAAGTTATCCCACGCACTCAAGCTTCTGCTATTATAGGGTTCTAGCAGACTAAGATAGTTTACAGATATTCTCCAATGAAAAGCAGAATTAATGAGATCATTCCTCACGGCAGGTTTCTATTGGAGGTCTCTGCTAGTTATATAACTTCATTTTTCAGTCGTCATGAAGCGATATCCTGTCCAACTCTGGAATGCTTAAGGATGATAATTGGGCCTATTTTGTCTAGGACAGGGTGCATTATTATCCATGAGTTTCAGTGGAAAGTTACAGGAGTTCTAGTATTCTAACATTACATTCTAATATATATAAAGCTAGAAAAGCAAAAAAATCCCCTGGCATCAATATGCATTTATTTAATTTGAATTAAATAGTATATATATATACACATATATATATATAATGTATTGTAAACATAGTGGTCTATAAATCTGTTGTGGTTGATGGAGGTCAATTTCACTCTTGAGTTTTCTTTCTTATTTACTTCTTTCCTTCCATTAAATATGTAATGTAAATGTACTAGATACTTTCATCGTACTGCTTGCCTATTTAAAAATTTATTGTTTTTCTTCTGGACTGTTTAACAGTACTACTAAGGGATGTCAGTCTTAGTACTTGTAACTAGGAGAGATTTTTGTAAAGAACACAATTTTCTTTTAGAATGATCTTCAAGCAGTGGATTAGTAAAGAAATGACTAGTAAGATGGGTGCTCATAATCAACATATGAATAAAAAGCCCCACTGCACACCTCAAAAAAAATCTTGATATCAAAGGAGCTCTAAAATTAGTGTGATTACACACTTATTTTTCTAAACAGAAAGATAAACGATGGCTTTAATCAAAAATAACCTTCAAAACTAATCAGGAAGGACACAGGAGATGTAGCCACAAGGTTACATAGCCACATTAACAAACTTCTCAGTAGCTTGTTTTGAAAGGATTTTTTTCTTCTTTTTTTTAATGAATCATAATTTTGTGTGCAAAGGTCATCAGAGCCTTTAGACTCCTAGGGTACTCTATTCTTATATAAAAATAATATTTAAAAATGGGCTTATTTTCATGTAAAGTTTTGGTTTTTCCTCAAAAAATTGTAATTTCTGACTTACAGAAAATTTATACCAAGAAAGAGATGTGCCACCAAACCAGAAGCCTAGATCAGACTCACGCAGTATGATTTGTTTGGGAAATATACTGGTATATCCCCTTGCATATCTGAATGGAAAAGGAAGTAAAATATAATACAACTTCACTACGTACACGTACTCATTATTTTACAAGACCAGATGAAATCTTAGCCTATTATTGAAAGCTTCTGAATTAAAGTGATTGCTGAATTTTATGAGGCTGGATATACCTCCCATTATAGACTTTCATTTATGTATGCCTCATCCTATGAATTCTACTGGATGTGCAAAACTATTCTGACTATATACAAAGAAACATAAAATCCACTGTAGAGAAGCCTTTGCAGGCTGCCAGACGCTGGGCTGTGTCCGCACAGTACTGCACTGTATGATGCAGAAATACAAGGTAGGATTCATCTTGGAATGTATTAATATCCCAATGCAATTTTTCCAATTCTGTTACAAGAATAGAGAGTCCTAGTTTTTGCTGTGTTCATTTTCCCATTTTTTATCTTAGGAGGGTGTGGTGATATTGAATCCATATGAAGAGTTTTGAGTGACTTAGAAATCATAAAAAGGATAAAGGAAAATACTCAACACATCAGTTTCACTCCTTTAGGCATAGCAAACTAATTCACTGGTTATGTAAAAACACAAAATTAGAAGAAAAACATGCTGTTTCATTAGTGTAACACAAAATGATGTCCATATGTACAAATAAAATTTATTTCTTTTGCAAAATTGATGAATTTCTTTTTTGTATGTTTAAAGACAGAGTTGCAAATTTGGATATGTAAAAATCACTGCAGACTAAGGTAGCTGCATTTTCAGCAATAAAAATGCCATACAAAAAGCATGACTTCAAAAACTTGGTACTTCTGTATGCAGTTGGTGGCATCTGTGTTTTATTCAGTAAGGTAGCTCTGTATACTGGAAAACCTGAAGAGAATTAAATTAGCATGAATTGAAATTGTCTTGAAATAAAAAAGTGCATGGTAAAGAGTTTTAAGGATATATGTTACCCACTCTCATAAGGATTTTAGGCTTACTGAGTAATGTGTGACTCTCTCACCAGCTCCATAATTAAAAAAAGTTATTCCAACTCTTTTCTGCACAAGATTTTTTAGAGTCTTGAGCTCAGTGACTTTTACAAGCACAGGAAGAGAATTGATCAAATAATCTTCACAACCACTGTGCTGTCATTTTTTTTTTTTTGCTCTGTGCAATTCTTTTCTCTGTGTGCTAAATCTTGTGGAAGAAAAAGAGGTACATTCTGTAATCTCAGTAGAAATAATTGGGTTAAACGCCTCTTTTTTTTTTTTAAGTAACTCTCAGCATTTTTGAAATTTTATGCTTTGAAGAACCATGGGACTATTAAGTGTAAACTTGCAAGTGTTTTCAATTTCCATTTCTGTGCTGCAGAGTTTCAAGCACTGTACAAAACTTAAACATCCATACAACTAAATGTTCATGATGGATCATTAATAATTGCATGGAAGCTAGTGAAATTTAGAATACTCAGGCTGGAAATAATTGTGACATAGGTAAATACTTGCCAGAGTCAGAAGAAGTGGTCTTTTATTTATTTATTTTAAAGATTTTGATGATGCTATCAGTAGGTTGCATAGATGCAAGATTAGTATTTTTGTATTGTAAACTGGGTATTTTCAGAAATCATATCAAATCTCACTGCACTCACTAGAGACTCCTACTCTCTTTAGCTGGACAACCAAAGTATCTGTATTGCATGTGTAAGGGATTTTTATTCACCTATCAATTTTATGTCAAGTCCCAAATGTTATAGATTGATCACTGTTCTACCATTCAGAAAGAATGGATACTGATAAAAATAAGCTAAGGAAAAGATACCTTGGGAATGTGTGAGAATATTTTTTAATGATGAAAGTACCTCATTAATTAGTTTAGACTTAAAGCTTTCTAGATCTAACAAAATATTTGACTTTATGCACTTTCTTTTTCTTTGATACTTTTCATGTTTTCCATTTCTCTGAGGTCTCTCTGTAGGAAAGCTGGTTAAAGAATTCTAAAAAACAAAACAAAACAAATTAATTAATTAATTAATTAAAAAGAAGAAGAAGACCCTTGAGAGTCAGGCTTTTGTTTTGATTTTGTTTTTTTTTCCTACCCAGACCTCTCACATATCAATTTTAAATAACATTAAAACCTCTGGCTCCATAATTTTGTAGTAATTTGAAACACAATTAATTGGTGGGCACTGAACAAATGTAAAGCTTTCTATATTCCTCAATCAGATCTGCTTGTGTATCATACTATCCATAAACTAAAGTGGCTCAGTGGACACCCTTTACGGATGATTTTGTCAGAATAACAGACACATCATCGAAAGAGCTTCCAGTATTTGCTGAAAAAATTCTTCTAAAACAGACATACATTGCATGGAAAGAAGAGAGAGCTGAAGCATAGCTTCTGGACAATATCCCATCACTTTGTCATGAACTTTTATTTATTTGCAAAAACTCGAAGTTTGTGGCCTAGTTTTCTTTTTCCTTTTAGCTTTTCTTTTATCTTATGAGAGATTTATTTTCATTTCATCTTTGTTTTTGCAGCAGAATTACAGTGCTGATGTAAGTAATAATGCCTTCTCAGGTGTGGTGTTGCAGCTACTGAGGCTGACAGTATACAAAATAGTATTTTGATAGGATTTTGCTAGTATTACAAAATGTTAAGGATACAGTTGTTACAAGGAGTAGAAAAAAATTACATAACCATTACTTTCTCTTCTAAGTCTCATTAACCAAAGCAGCTGGGCTTCTGTTCATGCTTTGCTTCAAAGTCCTTATTTTTTTTCTGTCAAATGAAGCAATATTTCCAGAGACTTCAAGTCCTACAGCAAATTTCACTGAACTGTTTGAACTCTTCAGTTCTCTGAGGTCTTGGGACTACAGACATCTGCTCTCTGGTTCTGGAAGCTGATATTGATGATAGCTGTGATATTAAGTCACAAAATTTGTGGATGGCATAGGTGTTAAAATGTAAACTAGATTTCTTTATTAAAATGAGAAAAGAAATCTGATATCAAAGGTATATGTAAAGACCTTGCAGAGAATAATTTCTGTTACTAAACCAAGAAATTGTTGATATTCTTGAAGGAGGTTTCTCATGCTGCATTTGAAAAGTTCATGTATTCTGCAAAAAAAATGCATTCGAGATTTTTTCAGTTTTTGTAAAGAATTCTACTTAGTTATAGAAATGTCTGTGTAAGAACTTTTTTTAGTATTAAAAATGGATTTGTGGTTATTTAGTTAAAGCATTCATTTACAAATTCCTGTAGATCACCTGAAATAAATGTCATTACATTAACCTGCGTAGGGTTACATTTGGTTTTGTTTTGTTTTCAGCTAACAATGGAGATAAAATGTGTGTACCATCTCTCCCATGTATAAATACTTGTAAATTATTTTTCTCTGAAGTTACGAACATAAGTTTACAATAATTTAGGATTTTTTACAGTAGCCCACTAAGCTAATAGGGCTTACTCAGAAAGTCTGAATACAGTTTCAAAGGCAACAGTAGTCAGCAAAGAAAACTGAATGGCACAAATTATTAGAACAGTGAAAGGGAAAGAAATCAGAAATGTCAGTGTGCGGCTGTTTTGTAGTGTTTTGCCAGTGTCTAAGTATTTTGTGAGGTTCTGACCAGTCTGATCTCAAAAAGGATGCAGTATCACTGGAGAACTTTTGAAAGGAGCATCAAGAATGGTCAAAAGCATGTGATACTGTTCATAGAAAGGACGATTCAGGGTGCCAATTACATTGGCACAGCAGCGTGGATTTGAAGTATGCTTTGGAAGCAGATCTTCAGTTTGTTGCCATTTCTGTTTGCTTCTTCAGTTGCTGAGCAGTTCATGAGATCACCACCTGGATTTCCTTCAGATAAAGTTAAATGGAAGATTTCCACTAATCTTTTGACTTCTTAGTCCATGCAAATAAGTCTAGTGTTAGCCCAAATTAAAACACCATGAAACACATTTTGTGAGGATGTCACTGCCTTGGCATCAACTATTTTGCTCTTCTGCTCTGTTCCCAGTGTACTACCTGTTAGCATCATCATATCATTAAGTAGGAAAGGATTCTTCAGTTGGGGAAAAAAAGCCTACCGAGTGGGGTGAGCAGAAATATTACAGAATTTTATTACAGACAGAAGAATTTAAAGAACTGGCTTGAAAGCCTTAGCATCCGATGATAACTATTGACTCCACTGCTGCTATTCCTATCAGTTAAAAAGTAAAAATTGCCTTAATGTTTTTCTTACACCTTTTTCATATATAAAAATATGTCTTATACATAAAAAAACAGAAGGGAAAGACAGTAATCAGGAGAGAGAATTTTAGCATGACCATGATATTTTTTTTTTTATTTTCCTTTTGTATGGTTTGTGTTGGTTTACGCTGCTGAGTTTCATATTCACCATGGCTGTAAAGAATTGTCTATCTCTACGGTGTAAGCCCATTTGCTCCAGCAAAACCAGTCATCTGACCAAAACTGTGTTTGTGGGATTGTGCTTCATTAGAGATTCCCAAAACTCCTCTACAAATCATGTATGTACCTACATTCTTTGCTGCCTCCCCTTGCTAGTATCTGAGATTGTAGAAACTACTGAAGCATCAGTACACTACATCACCTCCAGAGGGTTAGCAAGATTCAGCTTGTTTACAGCGTGTGTGGAATACCTCTGGTTTTTTTCTTTTCTATTTCTTCTGTTCCTTTTAATATATTCCTCTAAAAGCATTCTTACTTAAACTAATAACTATGATTTGAGGCCTCATTATAGTCTAAAACCTTTATATTCATAAAAGCTTTTCTTCTGGCAAGCTTTCATAAAAGTTTAGTGCAGCACTTCTGCTCTACAACAAATATGCAAATAAGAAAAGGGAATTTCACTCTTCACCTCTAGAAAACTTGTTATTATGTTGCTCAGAGTGACAGTGACCACTGTGTGGCAGGTGTTCCATGATGCTGGATAATAAAATCCTTTTGGGAAACTGCATATTCTCTTAATGTCAATACCTTCCTGCCAGCTTCAGCTTTTGAATGATAAATGATGCAATTAAAGCTTTTGATATGTGCATAAAATAATTTGCCTGATTCCTGTTGACCTTAAATAACTCCTGTGACATTATGGAATAAATCTGACTTTTTGTCTCAGTAAGAATTTTATTTTTTTTTCAAGTAAGAATTTTATTTTTTTTTCAAGCCTGACATTCTTCATAGCTTCTGAGCAACAAAAGGAAGAAACCAACTAAAATTTTTCAAGAAAGCTACCATTTCCAAGATTGTCTCAAGTATTAGACAAAAGTAATAAGATAATGAAAATTCCACATGTCATATTCTCTAATTTCTCTCCTAAATTACTGGCTTAATGTTGGTTTTATATTCAAACCAAAACAAATTTTATTTACCCATTTAGTTGGGGACTGAAAGTATCCAACAGCTCTTTCTATGTCATAACTGACTTCAAGGAGATCTCATTTTGCCTGTTGATCTCCTTCTTATTTTGAGGTTATCCAGATTATGTGTAAAATTGGAAACTGTGCCAGTGGGTGACTGAAAAAAAAACTGGTAAAAGTGATTTAAACGGCATAATTTGATTCAACTGGATGGAAAAAAAATGGGTTATTTAGCAGATAACCTAAAACTGATCTAGCTTTACTCTGTGCAATTTATTTCCAGGGCTTTTCATCCCTGGGTCATATCATTTGGAGCTATAGTTTTTATGTTATAGTTTTTTATGTGAATTGCAGATTTCACTGAATTTAGCAAGAGTTTAAGCCAAGAACCTATAAGGATTTTTGAGCTTATGGGAAAAGAGAAGAAAGCAGCCACACCCACTCCTGAGGAGTAGGAAGGCAAGTGTGAAGGGGGAAAATAACACAACTGATTCCTTTATTGGCTAAGTGATCAAATACTGACTGTATTGAAGTCTGAAGGCACTTAACTTGGATCTCTGGTAAGAGAGACATGGGGGAGGAATGTTTTCTACATTTGCAGTGTTAGCTTGTGCATGCCTGGTTTTTGGAATACCAGCTGTGGAGCTGTCACCTGGCAGCTTTCATGAATGGAATCATCATAATAGGTGTTACCTCATGTTTCAATATCTTGCTCTGTAAAAGTTTGCACTAATGTGAAGAAGATCAGGATAGCATTTTAGTAGCATTTTTCATTAAGCAAACAAACAAATGCACAAAAAATTCATCAGGCCAAACTGATACAGAGTCAGATCAGAAGGAAGGAATTAAAGCTCTCAGCAAACCAGAAATCTTGTCAAAAAAAGATGAGTACTTTCATGCTGATTATGTGGTTACCATGTCAATAAATCCAGAATATTTTGTGGACCTAGGTTCCATTGCCACAGTGGCACCATTTCTACTGGCAGATTGGGAGGTTGCATTGGGTCACATTAATTCTCCTAAGGAAAACTACTTTAAAAAAACCTGTAGCTTTAGAAAAGTTCTGAATATGTTACAGATAAACATTTCTGTTCTCAAATGTGAAATAGTTTTGTTTTGTGCCTCTGTGTATTTGTGTATGCATGTATGTACACAAACATACTTCTACATATGCTTTCTAGAAATTCACTCTTTATAGTGAGATTTTTGCTGTTTCTTGTCTTTTTTTCCAACATAATAAAGCAAAACAAGAACCTACTATTCTTTCTTACATTGAATCTCAGAACTGACTTTGAAGCACCATGCAGAAACAAAGGTAAAGGTGAGTCCCTTTGCTGTACTCTTTCTTCAAATCAACTGTGATGTCGCATTTCTTTTTCCTTTTATAATTAGCTCATAAAATCCAGGTACAAAGTTACCTCTCTTCCTAAACCCTGAAAGCTAGTCCTTTTTTACCCCATAAAAGTTAGAAGGTAGAAATAGAAACATGACTTCAAATAATTTTTACTTATCGAAGTGTCTGATGAGTATTCCATAAACAGAAAGTCAGTCACAGAAGTTTGGCAAGAAATAGATTTGACAGTATATTCAAGTAGTATCAAGTTTTATTGTTGTATAGCATAGTAGTCTGTAATGATCTACCAGTAGGAGAATATGTATTATAATGTCCTCGTTCATTACTTGATATATCTTAGAATGAATCACAGAATTGTAGAATGGTTTGGTTCGGAAGGAACCTCGCAGATTGTCTTGTTTCAACCCCCCTGCCTTTGCAAGAGACATTATCTGGCCTGATCTGGAAAAACTGTGAGGAAAGAGGAATAAGCTTACAAAAAGAGTAAAGATTTAAGCATAGTTTAATGCTTGTTCATCCTTTTGAGGATAGACAATATTATAGGTGTAATTGTCAAATTAAATTGTAAGTGCAAATTATTTTGTTATCACTTATGTATATTTATATTCCCATTTCTTATAAAGCATGTTATGATGCTATTCAGTTGAGGTGTTGCTTATAGAAGGCTTTGTCATGATACAGAAGATGAAGGGTGTTTATTAAAAAGGCAGTAAATCTTTTCTTAACAACTGATGACTCTGGCCCTGACTT
This sequence comes from Amblyornis subalaris, assembly GCA_018881555.1. Taxonomy (NCBI): domain Eukaryota; kingdom Metazoa; phylum Chordata; class Aves; order Passeriformes; family Ptilonorhynchidae; genus Amblyornis; species Amblyornis subalaris. Next base: position 129,551 of record JACAXG010000283.1, on the reverse strand, counting down.
TCTTGTGGTACAGAGGTCACCTCTCTCATTGACTGTGATTGTATTTGATTCCGCTGGAGATCAAAACCACAAGAACATATGAAAAAGCAATATAAGAAACACTAAGAAGTAAATGGGAATGTCTTTTCCTTTCTTTAATTACCAAATAATTTGAACAGCAACCTCATCTCATGTAAAATGACTTCTATTCAGTTTACATTTGCAATTCAAGTGTGAACATAAGCACAAGAATCCTTACTCTCAGTCAAGATCTAAACCACGGTGCCTACTTCCCTATTGCTTCTTAAAATGTCACTCACCCTTAAATTACTTCAGTTTTTCATAGGTGAAATATGGACAGTACATACCCATTTGCTAAGAGGTCTGCCAGGAGACAGTTACCAATTCTTGTGATACTTTTTGATCTCTTCCATGGGAAGGTGCAATATAAAAGATCATGACCTGTACTGTTTCTCCTATTCATAACAAAAACCATAATTTACAAGATTCTAAGCAAGTCAAGCAAGTCTAAGTGTGAATGTTCCATTTTTAATTCTCAGTTTGTGACAGATATGATTATGTTAGCTTAGAAGTGGTTTGTTTTCCAAAGAAGAAGAAAAAAGACCCAACTATGAAGAACACCTTTTGTTCAAGGAGACAGGTCTGTAGGTGGAGACATTAGACCAGATTTCAATTTAAAGCATTTGTACTCATGTATAAGCTACAGCATTTTGACAGGTGATCATCCTGCCCTACTCTGTACTGGCGTAGCCTCAGCTTGTGTACTGTGTAGAGTTTTGGGTAGCCCAGTCTGTAGTGGGTTCACCTTGGCTGGGTGACTCTATTCACTCCACAGATGGATAGGGGAGAGAAAATATAACAAAGTGTTCATGAGCTGAGACAAGGACAGAGAGATCACTCACCAAACACAGTCACAGGCAAGACAGACTCAAATTAGAGATATTAATTGAATTTACTTGTGGCACAGGGAGACAGGGAATTGGGGTCACGGTCAGTTCATCACAGGTTTCTCCCACTACTCAGGGAGAGAAGTCCTTCCCCTACTCCAGCATGGGGTCCCTCCCACAGGAGACAGTTCTCCATGAGCTTCTCTAATGGCTTAGAGTGCTGTTTCTCCTGAGGCAAATTCCCTTCGTGGTTTATTCCCAAAACCTCCTTTGAGAAGAAGCCGTTCTGGGGGTGCAGATTCACCAAACCAGCGAAGGATATTGCCCGTGCAGTTATTAGTGCTGAGAAATACTCACACCCGGCGTAGCCAGCCACAAGTCCAGAAATAAAGAGGCAGGAAGGCTCTTAACGCACTACGTTCCACAGTCCAGGGAGTTTATTCCAATCCAGCTATGAAGCGGGTGGCAGGCGAAGAGAGGCAAACAATGAAGGTACTTGGTTTTTAAACCCGCGCGCTTGGGGGGGCTTGCAACCAATCACCACGGCTCAGGGGAGGGAAGAAGGTGGGGAGAAACTACCACAACCAATTACTAAGGAGGGAGGGCGGAGAGAACCATGGACCAATTAGACAAGCCAACTTCTCATAGTATTTCAGAAAGCAGACAGGAGGGATTTTGTTTCACCATATTTTTCCCCACCAGTATATTTTTCCCCTATCAGGGTCTTTCAGCTCCTCAATCCTCCCAGCTTTTATTTCAGGGGACCCGACACTTCTCCAACATAACTCCATCCCACAGGAAACAGTTCTCAAGGAACTGCTGCAGTGTGGGTCACTCTTCCACGGGCTGCAGTCCTTCAGGCACAGGCTGTTCCGGTGTGGGTCCCCTAAGAGGTCACAGGAACTACCAGGAGACCTGCTCCAGCGTGGGCTCCTCTCTCCGTGGGTCTGCAGGTCCCTGCCAGGAGCCTGTTCCAACACAGGTTTTCCACAGGGTCACAGCCTCCTCTTAGGCATCCACCTGCTCTGGTGTTGGTCTCCACAGGCTGCAGGTGGATCTGCAACCACATTGTTCTTCATGGGCTGCAGGGTCATAGCTACCACACCATGGTCTTCACCACAAGCTGCAAGGGAATCTCAGCTGGGGCACCTGGAGCACCTCCTCCCCCTCCTTCTGCACAGACCTTGGTGACTGCAGAGTTGTTCCTCTCACATGTTCACACTCCGTTAATCTCCAACCACAATTGTATCTGCACAATAACTTTCTTTTTTTCATTCTTAAATACGTTATCACAGAGTTGTTACCACCATTTATAATTGGCCCAGCCTTGGACAGCAGCATGTCCATCTCGGACCCAGCTGGTGTTGGCTCTGCTGGACATGGGGGAAGCTTCTGGCAGCTTCTCACAGAAGCCACCCCAGTAGGCCCCTGCTACCAAAACCTGGCCACACAAACCACATACGTTAAAAAAGACATTAAGCTATTAGAGAGCATCCAAAGGAGGGCAGCAAAGATGGTGAAGGGCCTTGAGGGGAAGCCGTATGAGCAGCAGCTGAGGTCACTTGGCTCATTCAGCCCTGAGAAGAGGAGACTGAGGGGAAACCTCATTGCAGTTTTCAGCATCGTCAGGAGGGGAAGCAGAGGGACAAGTATTGATCTCTTTGCTTTCATGACCAGGGACAGGACCTGAGGGAATGGCTTGAAGCTAAGTCAAGGGGGGTTTAGTTTGGATATCATGAAAAGGTTTTCATTGAGAGGGTGGTTGGGCACTGGAACAGGCTTTCCAGGAAAGTGGTCACAGCATCAAGCCTGAGAGAGTTCAAGAAGCGTTTGAACAATACTTCAGGCACATGGTGTGACTCTTGGAGTGTCCTGTGCAGGGCCAGGACTTGCGCTTGATGATCCTGGTGGATCCCTTCCAACTCAGGATGTTCTAGGATTCTACGATTTTTATGATCAGAACTAAGGATTGATCTTTTGGAAGAGGATTTTCATGGCAAAAACAAGAGGAGCAAGACCTCTACACTAACAAAACTGATTTGTTGTTACCACAATATTAGAGGATTTGATAATTATGATCACTGAGCAGATGCACTGCATGCAATTTATCTTGTCCTAATGGCAGAGTCACAGACTGTATATTATGTTAGTGGATAACAGCAGCCTACAAAATATTTTTCTTCAACGATTACCCATCTTATGCATCTCTTTAGGATTTAACGATTTAACGTCTGATTTGCTGGTCATTATTACATTTTGTTTTGTTAGCTTTTTAGTAATGGCAGCTGTTTTCTCTGTCCTTGCCCCTTTAAGTAAATGCTGTTGGATTCTAAATGAGGACTTGTGCAAAAATTAGAAAAGACAGGCAGTGTGGCAAAGAAGATAGGGCAGGTTTTGATTAGAAGGATATAGTGCTTTAAGGTGTGTGTTTGGGTGGGAACACTCTTAGAAACAGCATGCTTGAAAATCAGACAACCTGGAAGTTGAATTTGTTTGTACTAAGTCATTCATAAATCAGGTTCTTCAAAGAGCTTTAGATAACATAGCTCTTTTAAATGTTAATCCACTACCATAAACTTTGTCCTGTATAAATTAGATGTTCTTGAAATAAATTTTAATCCCATTTTAAAATGTAAGTAGGAGAGAGATATAATAAACTATTAAGAACAGCAACAGCAAATTTTATCTATCCATGAGAGTGCAATAGATGTATTCCACAGAAGATCCAATTAATCCAATATTTTAGCTACAAAAGTCAATTTACAAGGTATAATATAAAGAACTCATGCAATAATGATTCCATGAAACATCTTAGGGATATCACATTGCTGAGCTTTGGAACTTCCTCTAGCTAAAAAGCAATACAAACAAAGTGCTTTAGAAGGGCAACTCTCAGATTAGTAATACATTTTAAATTTTATGAGAAGATTTTTATTTCATATTACAGACTAACCAAAAGAGTAGCTTCATGTGTGTGCATTCAATGTAAACAAATATCTGGTGAAAAAACAGTTAATAGACATATTAGAATGAGTGACCCAGCAATGTGCTCTTGCAGCCCAGAAAGCCAATAACATCCTGGACTGCATCTAAAGAAGCGTGGTCAGCAGGTCAAACGAGGTGATTCTACCCCTCTACTAGGGAGAAAGTCTTTACTGTGAGGGTGGTGAGACAGTAGATCAGGTTGCCCAGAGAAGATGTGGATGTCACATCCCTGGATGTGTTCAAGGCCGGATTGGATGGAACTTTGAGCAACCTGGTCTAGTGGTCTAGTGGAAGGTGTATCTGCCCATGGCAGGGTGGTTGGAACTAGCTCTCCAAGGTCCCTTCCAACCCAAACACAAATTCTGTGATTCTGTAATTCTATGAGCAAGTACTGAAAAAAGCCTCTTGTATAAAAGTAAATTTTGTTCTAGGCACATGGGAAAAAAGACAAGACTCATGAGTGGATATTTAATTAGGCATCAGCTTCACTAAGGTAATTCTTATGGGAATCCCTTGCAATAACTTAGTATTTAGGACATTTCATGATTCCTCTGTTAATAATTCTTGCAGGACAGAAAGCTCCATATAACTTGACGGACAATACTCGGTTTCTATGTGGTACTCTGCAAATTTCCATTTTTCTGAAGTCCATGTTTTGGTTTGATTTTTCTAGATCAGATAATAAGGGATTACAGATTCCTTCCTAAGCTGCTTTTCGTGGTTAAATCAAGTTCCCACTGCATTTTTTCAGAAAACTTGATAACTAGATGCCCCACAGAATAGCAACACTTACTAGACAGCTGGCTTAGAGAGACACTCCAAAATTCATATCCTGCTTATGTCTGAAAATGCTAACACTTACTTACCCAAATAGTTACATTGACTCAAAACACATATGTTATCATTTGGAAAATTTAACCCTCATCTCTGATTAATATTATTGTGAAGTCAATTTTTAAGTTTTACATACAGTCTTTATGTTTTCTCATGATTCATGTATTTCCTGTACATATATTTACTTATAACATACACAGGCTTTCCATTTCCTAGTCAGTATTATCTACCAAAGAATTTAGTAGTTTACAGCCAAGTGGGAAAAGTCACTTTATTTGCTCTAAACCTCTGCTTCACTTTATAAGAGGCTTGAAAAATCAAATGTTTAAAGATCACAAACTCTCCCTAGTGTTTGGTTGCTTCCCAGCTACCAAACAATTTTGAAATACATTTTTGTACAATGCAGCACCTGTCCAATGATGTTCTAAGCAGAATTTGAAATAAATATTTGTCCTTGTTAATCACTTCTTTTCCTCTGTATTTTGTCCATCTGCTTGTATGCAGAACTGCTGCAACAATGGAGGTACAGAAACTTTCTGAAGGGTAATTGGATGTCTTCCTGAAGACCAATTAATTGTTGTAAGTGGATGGATTGAAAACAGCACTCTGAAGCTTTCTTTTCTACATTTAACAGATTTTGTGCAATTCTAGGACAGGGAAACAACTGCGGTTTTCTTTAGAGGGCAAGAATGTACATCTTAATGCAGCACTCAAAATATCCACCTTTTTTGTGATAATTTTTGAAAATACTTTAATAAGACAGACTTCTTTGGGATTAGAAGAAATTTAGAATTAGACTATCAATCTACCAGAGTCCATTGAAGTCCCATGTAATGAGTACAATTCTTTAACTCCTGGTGAGTTAACACTGAGTAGATCAAAGCTTAAAAAAACTTCAGAAGGTGGAATTTCTTAAAAACAAAGTCCCTGATTAAATRTGTTGCTTATGAAATGTTCTTGTTTGCCAGCCCTAGAAACTGGAGTCATGTCTATTCCAAACAAAAGGTTCTTTGTAAGTAACAGCAAGGTAGGTGCCCTGTATTTCTACAGTAGTGTGAGAGAAAGGATGGATGAATGCCTGGGAACAACCAGGAATATAAAATGTGTCTAAAGTTGGAAACATGTAGGAAAAATGCTTATCATATAGAAACGATCTGCAGACTAAGACCTGAAAGGGAATTCRGATTAGTGAGGAGTTCAATTTAGTTGTCTGGCTTTGTTCAGGTAGTTCTACTAAGAGTACAGAGGCCAGGTTTATATACTGTGCTTCTGCTTTAAATGGTCCACGTGATTCTCATCCCTATTCTGAGTCCAAGTGGAGTAAAAGGGAAAACTTTAATTCATGATCTAAGAAGAATCCTCTGTTTCTACTAGTATGCTTATGCTAATGGCTGAATAGTTTTCACTGGAGCAGTAAGACAGACCACTCAATTTCAAATTCATCAGAATGTTATGTAGGCTATAAAAATAGGATCTGAAGGGTTAAGCGTTTTTTGTTTTGTAGCAAATGCATCATTTTTCATTGACAAAACTCCACAAAGAAGAAGTAGCAATGCTGGGTCTTCTAATAACAGCCTTCAGCATCTGCTTTTATTTCTTGCTCTTTCTATTATCAGCATATTTATGGCAGTGCCCTTTGTAGGCTGAGAGCTTTCAAAAAACCAGTGAGAGGTGGTTACACTTTCAGAAGATTCACAAACTAAAGTGTTCTTTATAGTAAAATGATTAAGAGAAATAAGGAAAGAATTTTGATAGCTCTTCTCTCCATAGGGACTGTGGCACAAAAAAACCCTCTGTGTGGATAAAGTGAAAGTAGTAGTAATGCATATGGTAGTGTCTGCAGCAAAGTAAGCACATCATATGGTTTTGCATGCCATCCAAGCAGAAAACTGGAAAGAAAAAACCCTCAAACCATTGGAACATATTGTATCTTTATCTTCAGTACATTTCACCTCATCCTTTACAATTAAATTCCTTCCCTTTCCTGTCATTTTAGTGGTTTATAATCAAAATTGAATAGCTTAATCTCCTGGCAGGATGCAAGTCCTTTACTAGTAAGTCTTGTGTGCTATGGTTTACCACAGAAACAGATGCATATAAATAATTATAGTTCCTACCATTAACATAGTAGATCGAGGTAATACAGCCTGCTGCAATACTGGGAAAAATGTAGCAGATTTAATTTTTCTATCCCTTTGTAAGTGCTGCATTAAATTACTTGGGTGACATTGTTCCTGCAATGAGAAGATTTTGTACCATATYAGTGAATTTACACAAGAAAAACATTTGGCCCAAAACTGGAGAACACTTTCCTGACTACTTAAGCACAGGCACTTTGCAGAAGGAAGATAGAAGTCATTATTTAAAAAAAAGACTTCCTATTATTGTATGACAGAGCATGATTAAGGAATTGTATGAGTACTATGGATATTGTAACCACCTAATATTTTCACATCTTACTGAGAAATGTCAAAAGATGCAGGAACAAAATTATTCCGAGCCCATTTCCTTCCAGTTTCCCGTATCCTACCYAGGGTTAGTAGCTGACAAAATGCTACTTGCCAAAAGCTAATGTTAGCTGGTATTGTTTTGGYCCAAAAGAATGATCATTGTTTAGGTAAGGTTATAGTGACTCTTCCTGCCATTATGGTTCACAGTTGGCAGAAGACCTACAGCAACTGGATTGAGACTTCTTTGTAACAAAAAATACTCATGTACTTGTTTTGTGTCAATTCCACATTMCCTACTTTACAGATTTTTCTTCATTTGGATGCCTTGCTTTCAAGTTAAACATTTTTACAGTTGACATTGGTTTTAGCAATTTATAGCTGTCCTGGGAATATATCCCAACTCTCAGAATTAAAGTATTGTTGGGAGAGATATGAAGAAAAGTCTTATATAAATCTTTCTGTAAAAAGATTTAAAAGAAAATAAAAATCCTCTGCTTAAAGGCTGTGTGGGGATGATAGAAAAAAGATGGTGGGCAAGCAATACTGGCATGATTGGTATACTTTCACTTATTTTAGTTTATACCTGATTAGGATTTAGATCAGTATCTCTGATAAGAAAACTATGCAGTGTGCACTGTTTACTTTGCAGCAAGTACCTCACTTAATTTTAGTTCAAAATGGAAATTATTTAGCTGGCATGTAGGCTGTAATATCAAATTCAAATTAATAGATCATGTCTTAGGTTACCAATCTTATGTTCTGACAATTATTCAAGAACCTTAAAACACCATTACTGATCACTTGCTATTTTTAAAGTCCAGAGGGAATTTTACTTTAATATCCAAAGACCATTTTTAAACATATTTCATACATTTCCACTAGCTCTTTGTTCAGATGTTGAAGTGCCAAATACAAGATTGTTGTCACTTTGACAAGTGCATTACATTCTCAGATACACATGAATTCCTACAGCAGAGGTGAACAGGCAAGCAGTTATTCTGTGACAACTGTACCGATAAGAGGAGGTGAACAGAATGTCTGTATTTTTGCCTGTCTACCATATATATGCTAGTGATTTATAGCAGGGTGTGCAAAGAGCCTGCTAGGCTGCCCTTACTACCCTAAGTACCTATTTTATCTTTATTTTCTTTTTACCTATTGATTGTTTTTTCTTGTTTCTGCAAATAGAAACAGGACTGCTACCCTAATTCACACATCAAGATAGCCAATATTTTTGCTTGTTTTGTATAAGTGCCTTCTCTTATTGTACTATCACTTAATTTTCTAACAAGAAATTAGGATTTATCTTTCTATGTGTAAATCAGTATCTCCTTTCATACAATGCAGCTGAACAAAAAAAATATAAAACATTTAAGTAACCTTAAAGTCAGTGGAATTAACTGCCCCTTTGGAAAATGCCTTTGGGTTATTTTCCTTTGGAGCAGTTACAGAAACACCGAGGTTAAGAGCTTATCCCTCACTCCTAACATTGTATTTTCACTTCACTGTTACCCCATTGAGCAACTGGATAAAGGTGAAGCTTGAGGAGTGACAAGAAAGGTGACTCTTACTGGAGAAATTGATGTTAGGGTAGAGCTCTCTTTAGTCAGATTAATGGCTTGAATCAATGGATCTGAGATGTCCTTCTGTACCCAGAAATGCCTGCAGTTTCTGGAGTCCTTTTATCTACACCTTTTGCTGCAAAATTAAAACATGTTTTGATATAACTGAACTTCTGGGATTTGCAAACCAGATAAAGGATAAAGATGCCAAACCAGCTGTAGCTCCAGCAAAATCCTTGAAAAAATCAATTCCCAATGGGTRACATTTTTAAATAAATAAAACTAGATGTTACCATTGCAGTTGTGACTTTAAAGATTTATTGTGCAAGCACAGTTCAGCAATGTTTTTTCACCATGTCCTCCCCATTTTGACAACATTTGGTAAGATACAAAAGAATCGAATTACTTGCTCTAAAATACACACTGGTAATAATGCAGTGGTATGAAAATATTGTGAAATAGATTGTCAAATATTTTTCCAAAATATTCAGTGATATGGCAATAGAAGATTATTCACTGACTATAACAAAGAGAAAATAAATTTTAATGCCCTAACATAAGATTTCCTCATAATTTAACTATGGAAAGCAGAAGTTGACTTTAATAATTTCCCACAGCTTTAAGAGTTAAAAAAAATAAGAAAGAAAGTGAAATATTCTTAAGAGAGAAAGATGTTCACTGGCAGAAAAATAAAATGATCATTTAAAAGAAGAACTGTATGTGTTAGGATAAATGGTCTGATGCTTGAAAATATTGATGCATTAATTGGAACATCTAATTAAAAAATACAGTTTAAAAGGTCTAAATCTTGTGAGAGAATTTGTTTCATGTCAATTGGTCTTAATGAAAAATAAACCTACAAATTTAAGTTTGAGAAACACAAATTATATCGTARCAGCCAGTCCTTTAGTTTACACTTCCAGATTAATAACAGAATTTGTATATTATGTGCCTCATTCTCTCTGYTAATTGTCAAGTTTAACACAAAATGTAATTTAATTCCTGTTACTCACATTAGAAAGGAGACTTACTGCAAAGATATTTTCATTTTATTTCAAGCAAAGCACTCATTTCTTGAAAGATATTAAAACTAAAATGGGTACGAAATGAAAACGATATGATCAAACAGAGTAGATTTCAAAAAGGCACTTCAAATATGTATGTCCTGATGGAATATATAGCCTTAATACATGATACAGGAAGACAAGCAAGACTTTTAAGAATGGGATTCACCAAAGCAATTCCCTCATTAGCAAAAGCTGCTTAAAGTTGTAAGCAGGAAAATCGTCCTTCTGTCTTCTGGCAACATTTCTCCTTATGCAGCCCAGGATACCATTCACCTTCTTTACGTGCAGGGCCACATTGCTGGCTTATGTCAAACTTTGTATCTACCAGGGTCCCCCAGCCCTATTTTTCCAAGCTACTTTCCTGGTCCTTGGTCCGCAGTGTGTACCATGTATGATGCTATTCATACACAGGTGAAGGAGTTTGCACTTCCCTTTGTTGAACTTCAGAATTTTTCTGTCAGCTCATTTCTCCAGCCTGTCAAGGCAGTATGACCCGCTGGTGTATCAGCCACTCATCCCAGTTTTGTGTCATCACCAAATTTGCTGATAGTGTGCTCTGCCTCATCATCCAGATCATTAACGAAGATGTGGAACAGGACTAGACCCAGTGCTGACCTCTGGGGTACATTGCTAGATATTTATCTCCAAGCAGACTTTGTGCCTCTGATAAGTAGCACTGATGGTTATGATCCATCAGCATCTGGGTTATAGGCCCAGAGACTTTATCATAAAATGCAGGTGTTGAATAACATCTACTCCTCTGTAGTGTAGAGGTAAAGTTTTGATTTAGTTTTCTATTTTCCTGCAATTTTTAAATTTTCATAAGAATACATACTTAGGCCATAGACATCTATGGTCCAGCAACCTTAAGGCCTGTGATTAATCAATTTTTCAAGCACTGATTAAATGCTGATTAAATTGGGAGAAAAAAGTGGAAGTATATACACTAAATCAGATAACTGAGGACAAGGATCATGAGGGCTCCAGTGCCAACTTGCCAAAATTCTAAAATATAAACAGCTGAAATAAAGGTAGCTGGCAGTGAACACAGATGAAAAAGTGGCTTTTTAGCTTGGTAAAAAAGGATCACAAAGTGGCATGTTCTATAAAGACAACTATTATTCTGAACTCAGTTTCTGGAAGAGAGGAATAGTACATAAATGTATATAAGATGAGAAATCAAATGAAAAATACATGTTGATAAGCTATGCCAAAAATTACCAATTTTGACAGATCTCAGTTATTGTGAGAATGACTGACTGGAATAAGAATTACTGAACACATAAACAGGCTTCCGTGTGTGTGTCAGTCTCAGATTTTCTGCTATTTTTATTTTATTCCACTGTGCGAAATGTCTTGAATGACCAAAATGATCTAAAGCAATTTAAAGACCTATTTAGGAAGCAGTTTACAAGCTGGAGTGAAATCTGTGTTGAGCAAACTTGAAAGGCTTTGGAGGTTTGATTTAGATAAGCATGCAAAATGTGAATATTTATTTGAACCTATTTAACTTCTTGTAGCTTGTTTTTGTTCTGGATCCAAATGACTCTTTCAAAACTAATATGGATGAATAGTTGTAATAAAGAAGAATATATTAACAGCTTTTAAAGTGTTTGAACTTGAACTGGAAGGAAATGGTTTCCTTTTGCCAGTAAAATATTACACTATATCTGTAAAATACTGATGTGTCACAGAATCACAGAATCACAGAATCACAGAATAAACTTAGCTGGAAAGGACCCACAAGGATCATCAAGTCCAACTCCTGCACAGCACCATCCCTAAGAGTCACACCGTGTGCCTGAGAGCGTTGTTCAAATGCTTCTTGAACTCTGTCAGGCTTGGTGCTGTGACCACTTCCCTGGGGAGCCAGTTGCCAACCACTCTCTGGGTGAAAAAGCTTTTTGTAATATCCAACTTTGACCTCCCCTGACACAACTTCAGGCCATTCCCTCGGGTCCTGCCACTGGTCACCACAGAGAAGAGATCAGTGTCTGCCCCTGCTCTTTCCCTCACGAGGAAGTTGCAGACTGCAATGAGTTTTCCCCTCAGTCTCCTCTTCTCCACACTGATCAGACYAGGTGATCTCAGCCTCTCATCATACGGTTTCCTCTCAAGGCCCTTCACCATCTTTGTTGCCCTCCTTTGGACACTCTCTAATAGCTTTATGTCCTTCTTATGTTGTGGCTCCCAAAACTCCACACAATATTCAAGATGAGGCTGCACCAGTGCAGAGCAGAAAAGGACAATCCCCTCCCTTGCCCGGTGGACATGGTTTGCCCTYCTGGCTGCCAGGGCACTGCTGACTCATATTCAGCTTTCCATCAACCAGGACACCAGGACCCTTTTCATGGAACTGCTCTCCATCATCTTATTCCCCAGTCTGTACATACATCCAGGGCTGTCCCATCCCTGGTGCAGAATCCAGCACTCTTCCTTGTTGAAATTTGTATGGTTGGTGATAGCCCAGCCCTCTAATTTGTTGAGGTCTCTCTGCAGGGCTTCCCTGCCTTTGAGAGAGTCAACAGCTCCTCCTATTTTTGTATCATCTGTGAACTTACCCAGTGTCCCTTCCAGTCCTGCATCCAAGTCCTTTATGAAGAAGTTGAAGAGCACAGGGCCTAAGATGGAGCCCTGCGGAACTCAACCAATGACAGGTTACCTGTCTGATGTCACCCCATTCAGTATAACCCTTTGTGCCCAACCAGTGAGCCAGTTGCTCACCCATCACATGATGTGTTTATGCAGCTGTGTGCTGGACATTTTGTTCAGAAGGCTCTTGTGAGAGACAGGATTGAAAGCTTTACAGAAATCCAAAAAGATTATATCAACTGGTTTCCCTTGACCAACTAGGTGGGTTACCTTATCATAAAAGGAAATCAGATTTAATAAACAGGACTTTTTCTCTCATGAAACTGTGCTGGCTGTGACCCATGACTGTGTTGTTTCTCGGGTATTTTTTGATACTTCCCRGAATAATCGTCTCCATAATTTTACCAGGCACTGAAGTGAGACTAACAGGCCTGTCGTTTCCAGGGTCCTCCTCCTTGCCCTTCTTGAAAATCAGGACAACCTTCACCAGCTTCCAGTCAGCTGGGACCTCTCCAGATTCCCAAAACTGCTGAAAAATCATCAAGAGAGTTTTTGTGATGACATCAGCTCAGTCCTCAAGGATTCTTGCATGAACTCCATCAGGCCCCATATATTTGTAGGGATCCAGCTGGAGCAGCAGATCCCACACAATTTCAGGGTCAGTTGGGAGTTGGTTGTTCTCATGGTCCTTCAACTCAGGCTACTGAGACCACTTTGGTCTGTCATCTGTGTTGAAAACAAGAGTAAACAATGCATGAAACACTTCTGCCTTGTCCATGTCCCTGTTTGTGAGGTGACCATTCTCATCCTGTAATGGGTTGAAGTTATTTTTACATTGCCTATTGCCATTAATATACTTGAAAGAACTCTTTTTAGTGTCCCCCACATTCTGGCCAGCTTCAACTCCAATTGAGCTTCGGCCACATGAATTTTCTCCCTACAGTGGCAAGCAGTATCTCTGTATTCTTCCCATGTCACCTGCTTCCAGTGGGGATAAACCTTCCTTTTTTGCCTTATTTCCAAGAGGGGATCTCTGTTCAGCCAAGCTGGCCATCTGCCTCATCTGCTTGACTTGCAACATTTGAGAATGTTGTGATTAATCACATATTGCCTGCTCCTGTGCCCTTAGGAGGTGATGTTTAAAAAGTGGCCAGCACAGATGGACCCCTGCACCTGCTAAAACATTTCCCCAGGGACTTTACTTACCAGTTCCCTGAGCAGTCTGAAGTCTTCTCTCCTCATGTCCAGAGCTGAGGTTTTGCTGGCCCTTTTCCTCCTGTCACACAGATTTTAAACTCAATCACTAAGATCACTGTGGCCAAGATGGCCACCAATCACAAGACCCTCTCTGTTGACAAGCTGCAGATCAAGGAGGGCATCCTTCCAAGTCGGCTTGCTTAGGACCTGTTCCATAAAGTTGTTATCCATGTTTTTCAGGAATCTTCTGGCCCGGGTTGTACCAGCTGTGTGATGCTTCCAGTTAATTTCTGGCAAGTTGAAGTCCCTCATAGGTACAAGCGCAATTGACTTGGAAGCTTCCTCTAGTTCCTCAAAGAATAATTCATCGGTGTCATCATCCTGGCTAGGAGGCCTTTAGGAGACTCCTGTGATGTCATCCACATTTGTTAGCCCTTGATTCTTATCCAGAGGCTCTCAATTGTGCCATTGCCAACTGTGTCATGAAGATAAGAAAAAAAAAAATAAAATAGAATGAAGAGGGAGACAAAGAGCATAACAGAAAGTACTGAAAAGGGAGGATAGTTACCCAGGAAATAAGTAGTGTGGGCTCAAAGTCTCCGCCTTATTTTTTGGGGGCTATGAATTTTGTTAATTGACCATGGAATGAATCCATAATAAAATGTTATATCCCTCAAAACTAACTTTTGAACAAAAATACACATGAAAAGTAATATTGGAAAAGATTTAAAAGAAATTCTTGCAGGTATTCACTGATAGGAACGTGTCCTAAGGATTCAAAAAAGACCAGTGTATAGAATTAACTGAAGATAAGAGTTATGTGAGCACTAGGCTATTTCTGTGTGGTGTGTTGAAGATGGGTTGTGGGAAAAGGCTTAGAAACTATTTTAAGAGATCAAGTGAGAAAATACTTTGAAGGACTCGAGTTGATTAGGAGCAGAAAATATGGGTTTAAGAAAAAAATAAATTTATGCATCGGTGACTTTTTTTTTCTCTTCTAAAGAAAACCACTACAGCTTCTGAGCTGAATAGAGAAAATTGAAACTGTACAGTTAGAAATATTTTGGCAAGATTTACATTGAAGGTGTAGAAGTTTTATATTAATAAATAACTGAAACAATAAAATGATTCATTGGCTAAAGGATAATTAAGAAAGAAGTTTCTTACTGAAATTTTCAGGAGTCACCTGAAGGCAGGGGTTCTTGCTGGATAGTGTAATAGGATGTTGTCGCCCTGAGTTTTGCAGTTTTTCGATGTTTCTCATTTCTGCAACAGAGTTCTCATGCACTTTCTGTAAACAATAGCCATGTTTTGCTAACCGTTCCTTATTGTTTGCATTCCATTCTCCTAGGCGGAGACGTTTGATAGATTTTTCCTTTGACCAGTGTGATTGAGAGGTGGTAACCTCACCCTCCAATCCACGGTAGTTTCTAAGAACATATAAATAAACGAGCTCGAGGTTGTCTTGCCCCTTCTTGCTCCTTCTTGACAGAGCTGAGTCTGTGTGGTTCTTTTCGTGTCCAAGTGCGACAGGATGTGTCTTGGGCCAGTGGGGGAACTTCCCCAAAATCTTGTGTCCATACAGTCACTTAAGTGTATTACAAGACTCTGAGACTAGCTCAACCTCAGCAGGACCAAAGAGAGGCACAAGGAGTAGACGTGAGCTGTTGAGGTTAGGGAATGGGACCTCTCATCTCATTTCATCATTTCTTGAATGAGTAGACAGAGATTTACTTGAATGTGTTACCAGAAAACTGTATTGACTCTATTAAAGTTTCATATTTTTGAGAATATTCGGTAGTTTTTAGCATGTGTTTGATATTCAGCAGTCACCCTCCAAGCTCAGTGATTGAAGAGATGTCATGTTGTATTATTTCTGTTTCCTGAGTAGATGAGCAAGTGAGCAATGTTTTTGTGGTGCTGCCCAGTCCTGCTGCTACAACTGTTGGACCAAATGAACATAAATTAACTTTGTGCCAAACAGACTTTTGCTTTCTCACTTCCTTGCAAAGACTAAAGGACAGAGTTATCATATGAAATCTTGCAGTGTTCAGACACAGTAGACCATGGAACTCCACAAATTATTAAATTTGAACTTCAGTTGTCAAATTAACAAAATTTGAGAACAGGGTTTGTGGTCTGTTTTCCTCATTTTTCTAATTATGTCTGAATCTTACAAACTCATGTCAAATCTACCACCATTCTTTGGTAAATTATCATAGGAAACAAGGGGGGAAAAAAGGAACAGAGCAGCAGAGCACCAAAGGTAACACAAAACTGTAAATCTGTAGAGACAGAAGTTGTAGATAATTTTTTGCTATGTACTGAAATAACAGTCCACAGTAGTGGAGAAATAAAACATACAGGCTACAGACTTCCAATAGTGTCTTAATCTGATGTTGGAATAACAAAATTGTTAGTGAATGCAGCTGTATTCCTTGTTCATTTGTCATCTTAGTAAGTTAAGTGCAATGCGTATCTGACCCATGTATCATCTGGTTTTGTTCATACAATGGAACTTAAAAAGAGTTATTGCCTCTGTATATACTGTTCACACCAGCTGACATTTACAATTAGATCTTTTAACTTAAAATGTCCATCTTGCAGCAAAACATAATTGGAAGAATACTCATGTTAGGATGGAATTATTTCTTTTCCAAACAAAGAAAAAACCAATCACTGATGATAAAAAATGGTGACGGTATTGAGATAGGAAACCCACAGCCTTGTTTCTCTTCTGCATTATGTACAGCAGAGACATAAGTCAGCATATGTTTTATCTRGAGAGAGTTCTGACTGTAGGGCTATTGGCTATCCAAACCTCTAACTCTTACTTCTAACACTATGTAGTTTACAAATACTACTCGGTTGTGTTCTTTTTATCTTTTTCCCCATTAATGAATAACATTTTCAGCTTTCAGAAGCAAGGAATTTTTTCATGAAACAAAATTGTTTCCTTGCCAGTTCTAAACATGCTAACAGTGTATCATTACATAAATTATTAGTTTAAGAAAAAAGAGCTCCACTAGGGACAAGTGGTTCAGGTTTAATACATTTTTAAAACAATTTCTGAGTGTATTACTGTATCAGTATTAGTTTCCAAAAAACTGACAGCAAAGCTTGCCTTTCTCCCACATTTCACGAGAGTGGTCTCAGGAAAGAAAGAGTCTGCTGCCAACATGCTTTAATCTAGACAAAAGTAAAGATGTCTTTTGTGTCTATCTAACATAGTAACATTACTGGGTTGGCTTTTTTCTTCTGAAGGATGTACATTAAGAGTTCAGAATAATAGATCCATGCTCAAAACATCCCAGAATTGCAATGCATTTTTCAAATATCTGACTTAGGATTCAAATTGTGTAATACTAGTGTAATAATGTGCTCTCTTCAAGATTTCAGGGTCACCTTTTCTGTTTGCCAGGTCATTTGCAGAATGCATAGGCATGAGTGGTTAATGCAAATCAGGATATGCTTTGATAATGAAAGGAAAATTCAAGAAAATCAAGAGTTTTAGATAAAGCCATACTTCTTTGGCAAGTTGTTTTGATTATATATTTTTGATCAGCATGGGTTTTTTGTAATTAGAGGCAGAGATCATTTAGTATGTCTCTAATAAAAGAATTGGCTATAAATCCTGCTTTTTTAATTTTTTCCCTCTTAACTAATAACAACATTTTGTTAATTTTAGTAAAATATATATCCCCTTGTTTTAAATTCATGTTTCTTTCTAGATTGAACAGAATCAAGCAGCAAAGTTGTCAGTAATAGAAAAAAACAGATAGCTGGGTGTCACTCCTGTGTTACTGGTATGAGAAACGTTTGCGTCTGCAGACCTCTTCTAATCAACTTACGTGTCAAATAAAGGAAAGGATTGATAGCTACACAGATACTCTACAGATGGATCTTTGAAATTCAACTATAATGCGTTTTATTTTGGTTTTCCTTTTTGCTTCTGGTTTCTGTTGACTTTTTTCTTTAATCATGAGAATCAATAGCAAGGTTGTTAAAGACATTGATAGATTTTAATTTATTTAAAATGCCATATAATATTGAAAAGGAGACAGAGAAATGGTTGACAGCTGCTGGCAAGGCAAGGTTTATGGCCATGTTACAGTGTATTTTACTCCAAAACCTAGCAGGTAGTATAGGGAAAGAATGATGGGAAAAGCTAAACAAGCTGAGTATACTTATAAGCTATAAGAAATTAATCTTCCCTGATACATTGGTTTCCTAATGGAGACTGCAGGATCTAAAGGTTTCTCAGTGTGTTGGCTTTTGTGGTTTAATTTAGGAAGAGAAACAATTTGTAGATTTGGTATTTAAGAAAATGATTTAAATTTCCATTTGATGTTCATAATGTATCATTTAAAAAATGTGTTGTATGAATGAATACTAAGTCAAATATTTTGCTGTTAGTACTTAAATAATAACTACGATGCAAGTATTTTTGTAAATATCAGAGCTTCATCTTGTAGAGAAGTAACTAAAAGGTCCCCTAAAAGCTCATTTCAAAAGTAATTTCTGTTTGGGAATTAGAAATATGAAACAGGAAGAATGATCTTCCAAAAAATATAATAACAATTAACTCTAATTCTCAGTTTAAATATATTGAATTTAATAAACACATTCAGTGTTTGTAGTGGCGAAGTCTTCTTACTTTTACTATTATGTAAAAATTGCCACATTTAACATTATCCTTTGACAATGACCTGTCACATTGATTTATTCAAATCATCAGGAAACAGGTAAAAGCAAAAGATGTAATTCTAAATGCGGAAGATAAGAATTTTCTAAGATTATATGACTATCTTGACAAGTTCACTGCTGTGTTGGGCTTATCTGGCCAGATTTTGGTAGCAGGGGCCTACAAGGGTGGCTTATGTGAGAAGCTGCCAGAACCTTCCCCCATGTTCAGCAGAGCCAATGCCAGCCAGCTCCAGGATGGACCCGCCACTGGCCAAGGGCAAGGCAATCAGAAATGGTCGTAGCACCTCTGTGATAATGTATTTAAAAAGGAGAAAAAAGTTATTGCACAGATGTAATTGTGGTCAGAGAAGAGCGGAGTGAGAATATGTGAGAGGACCAAGTCTCCAGACAGCCAGGTTGGTGAAGAAGGAGGCAGAGGAGGTGCTCCAGGCACGAGGACTGATTTCCCTCCAGCCTGTGGTGCAGACCGTGGTGTAGCAGCTGTGCCCCTGCAGCCCATGAAGGACCACAGGAATGCAGAGATCCACCTACAGTCCATGGAAGAGCACCGCAGCAGGTGGGGGTTCACAGCGTTAGAGGAGGCTGTGAACCCATTGGAAGCCYGTGCTGGAGCAAGGTCCTGGCAGGGACCTGCAGACCCATGGAGCGTGGAGCCCACACTGGAGCAGGTTTGCTGGCAGGACTTGTGACCCTGTGAGAGACCCACTACAACTGTTTCTTTATTTTACAAAACAGCTGACAATTATTATCTTTTTGTTTAAATAAACTCTGTGGGGAGGAATATGTGTTTTTAAAAACTAAGACCATTTTAATTATTAGACCATATTCCCCTAGTGATATTTAACTTTCATTTCCTTGAAACTAATAGACTTTATGAAACTACATATAAAGATAGAATATGTTTAGTTATGTTTCTACCTTTCCATCAGTTTTCATATTTAGAGGACTACAGTCTATAGCCACCAAAGCGGGTTTTGCTCCCAGCACTCCAGAGCAATCTCGCATGTTAAAGTTGTTGTAGGCTGCCTGCAGATGGGCAGGTCACAGTCTAGTGTTACTTTTAAGCTGGTTTTTGAAGCTAAGGGTTGAGTGGAAAACCCTTGTCATATTCCATTGTACTTACACTGGGCAAGGGGGACATAGAGTTTTGAAAACCCCAGAAAGCCCAGCCATTTCTTCATTGAATATTTTCCCATTTGTCCCTGTTAACAAATGATGCTAGGCAGGTTGACAAGTTGAGTGTCAGGTATGTGCCAGGAACAGAAAGATAATATCAGATCTGATCCTGAGGATGAGAGGGTTCTCTGAAAGGAAATAGTACAAAAGTGCTGTTGAATTTTCGAATAGAGCAACTACACACCAAGAGAAACTGTGTGTAATATGCCCCTATCTGTAATATTTTATGTTCAGAAAGTCTCAGAAATAACTGGAAGCCACCAGCGTAAGAATTCTGTGATGTATCACAAAAATCTCTTGCTTTTTATTTTATTATTTGGAAAATGAACAAAGAAGTTATGTGAAAATTTTGTGTCTCTGAAAGCAGGGGAGACATATTCTTTTACCCTCATTTTACTCTTGAAGATAGAGTAAATCCTTTATGTCACAACTGGCATGATCGTTTTGTTCCTAAACACCATATTCTGCACACCTCTGCAATTGAGAAGTTCAGTATACTAATACTTGCAAGTGTAAATAGTGTGGACTCTCCTGGGAGAGATGAAAGTTGTGCTCTATTACATCCTGATGATGAATCATTACCAAGGAGGGGAAAAAAATTTATTCACTTCATTAAATTTTCACACACACTGTGTTTTTAATTTAATAAACAATTATGTAAGGACATAAAAAATATGTTTATTATTTTGAAAGAGAATGAAAACTACTCTTTCAGAAAATAGTTTTATTAGTTTTATAACATTAATCATATTTCACCAATTTTCTAGCTTTTTAGGTGCCATACCTTAAATTTCTGACAATGAACCCTGCAAAGGATGCTTGTGTTTATGGTGCTGTTTACTCTAATCTCTGTGGCAAATGAAACTGACATAAAAGCAGCCACATTTCCATTTTTCATCAAAAGCGTTGTTGATATTTAGAAGTAGGTGGGCACACTTCACATTTAACTAATGATCAGTTGGGTAATTTTAAAGACAAATACATCTCTGTGTGGTATGCCATTTTCCAGGCAGAGCATTTATCCCTGTCAGCACTGCGGTGAATTTCAGTACATCAGCTAGACAGAACTGAACTCAATCTTTTACCTGCCTTGGGAAATATCCAACACATTTCCGATTTTCTTCTGAAATGCAATGGACTAAGATGCAGTGCATCTTAAATTAACATGGATTCATCAAAGAATAATTGCTATCACTCTGACCCCATGACTCTTTCCTATTCTGTAGACCTAGAGACATGTGCTTGCACACAGAATTCCTTTAAAGCATGCCATGTCACAAAGAATGTTCGTGTGTGTGTGTGCGTGTGTGTGTGTGTGTATGAGACAGGACAATCCTGCTGTTCTGACAGCTGGGGAAGGACACAGGCACCAAAACTCTATTGAAATGAAGCTGTTCGGAAGAAATTCTTGCATTGCTTCTTTATTTAAATTTTGCTTTGTAAGAAAACCAAAAACTAACAGGTGAGCTATGCTTTGAAATATGTTTTTGCAGATATACAAAATCACTTTTAATAACTTCTGTTCCCATTCACATAAATGCATATTCCATGTATCTTCTGTAGCAGACTGAGGTATAAACCTGGCATATATTGATACCAGGCTGCAGCTGAAGTCTTTTCCATTGAATTTCTTGTGAACTGCTGAATACCATGAGTGGTGTGAACCACTGTCAGCATTAGGAGTTCTGTACAGGGAAAGAGAAGAAATGTAGAGAAAGATCATGCAATAAAATTCCTGATGAAGTGGGGTTGTGAGCTACAAGAATGATCCTTGCAACGTAACTGGATGTTATGGATCATTGCTCCTATGGATGGCAGAAAAAGTCCTAGCATGTAGGATTTCTTTGTCTCTGATTAGCAGAGATCTGAGGTTAGGAGCTAGAAAAAACCCGAGATTCATTCAAGTTTTAATTGAACCTGAGTTCAGTGTGTTCAGAATTAAGAGCAAATTCTATCCGTGGACATGGACACTGGAGAGGCAGCAAAAAGGTGGGAGGATGTCTGTATCATTGCTTTGATCCTGAAGTACTTGAACTTCCAACTGTTGGTTTTGTTTCTGCATAATGTAACAAGGTTTCTTTTTGTCCTTCATCACAAATTCTAATATTTTCTTTCCTGACCTCTGGATTGCAGAAAAAGAACCGRAAAAAAGCAATTAATCACGTGGATCTTGCAGTGTTACAGAGAAGCATCTATTCTTGATTTATCACCTTTCATTAGATCAGAATTAAAAAAAATACAAATAGCTATGAGAAAATGGGGTAAGAAAAATGAAGGTAGTGTGGGCAGTAGTAGTTTTTCTTTACATTCTTGGCTGCAGATATTTAGTATTCTGCCCATACTTCCAGTCTTTTATCCTGCCTGCCTCCTGTTTCTTGTTTTTCTGGCATTCAACCTTACTTTGGCTGAGCTGATAAGAGGCAGCTGGCACAAAGGCTTATTTGCATCTTTCTCCAGCTCTGCAGTGACTCAACAGCTATGGAGGTGGAAAAACTTGGGATAAGCTAAGATTCTAGCGGAAAAGCAAAGGAGAGAATTAAAAATTAGAGAGATGGAAAGCAAAGTCAGCATGTGCTAAATAGATCAGTGCTGCTGAAAATGCAGGGTGGGGACAATAACACTTTTGAGACCTTCAGAGRAGGAGACTGATTCTTTGCAAAAATGTTCCAAAGAATGGTAGACTAGATGTAGTGAAGGATAAGAGATTTATTTGAGAAAGGATTCTTAGGTTGGGAGTTTTCTTTAGATTTTTGTAACCTTACTTAATTAGTATTCATAAAAGCAACAATAAAATTATGCTCTTATTTTTCAATTTGCATTTGTATTGAACATAAAAGTGGTAAATCTATTAAAAAAATTTTGTAAACATCTATAAGGAGTGGGGGAAAAGGAAATTCTTGACATGTATAGCAATTTCCAGTATTTTCTAACCTGCAGTCTAGATTATTTGTTGTTTACATTTCTGGTTTTGTTGGCTTTTAAATGAAGAAAGATAATTTAATGTGCCCACACTAATGATTGCTCTGTCTTTCTATCTATGGTTTGCCCCTTRCTCTATAAGAAATGCATCCATAGATGTTATTCAAACTCTTAAAAGCGTGAAATGTCCTGAACAGCAGGAATTACAGAAGTGAGTGTTTCAATAATGAAAAAAAAAATACAGCCATATTTCATACATTTGTCTATGATTTCTTCCTGAATTGTTCATAGGAAGACTTGAATACCAAGTGCCTGGAGAGTTTGTCTCTATTCATGATTTCACTTATCAAATCATTGCATAAATTAGAAACATTTTTGATTCCAAGCTGATTGTTAGTGTCCTTAGTTTTGACTGGAGATGCTTGTTTTGTGGATAAATGCCAGAGAAATATTTAACCAGAAGCTGGAATTGATCCCTTTAGCATGACTAAGAACAAGCTTTATACTTAGCATGTTAAAGTAGTATGGGAACGTAAGAAATGCACTTCTGGACCAGATCGAATGGTCCACCAGGTTCAGTGACAATAAGATAGATCTTAGGGAAGGCACACAAATCTGGACAATATCTGATATTCATTTTTTTCATGCATCTTCACACTCTGATTAATGACCCTGACTGCTCTCTTCATTGTCTAGTTTACAAGCCTATTATTTCTGAATTTGCCCCATACCTTTTTGAAGCAGCTGATTCCATCTACCTCCATGATCTCCCATAGAAAGAGATTCCAGAAAATTTCTGCCCACTGTGCAAAGAAATATATTCTTTCACCCATTTTAAATGGATCTCCTAGTTGTCTCTATGGATATTCTCTAATTCTAGGGTCAGAGAATTAGGTGACTAACAGTTCCATGTTCACCTTATCCACTTCATTAATGAATTTGAAACCATGACCTCACCTCATTCGTCTTCTCTACAAACAGAGGGGTGCACAGTTGTTTTCATTTCTCCATTTGAGGAGATGAGAAGCCCTTCATCATGTCAGTTGCCCTCTTTGTGCTTATTCTGTCTCCAGGACAGCCTTTTTGAGATACAGAGAGCAGTAGTACAGGTGCCACTACAAAACCTGCACAATTTAAATCTTTCCAGAGAAAGGTGCTAATGTTTCTTCCTCTCTCAGGAGAGGAACAGAAAGAAAGAACAAACGATATTTAATAGTCACTGAACTTAAAGCTAAAATTTGACAGCACTGAATGGGATTTGAGGAAGAGAACATAATAGAGCAGAAATAATTTTTAATTTGTCACAAAACCACTACAAAGTGTGATTATTTAGTTACTGCAATTGCACATAAGAATTGTTTTCCATGGGTAGGCAATATATGATTATTTATACAAGAAGTAAAGCTGTAGATTTTGTGGTTGGTCTGAATACTCTCTCATTCTGTGTCTGTGATAAGTGTCAGTTATTTTGCCACAGGAAATGTTGGTATCAGACACTATCACACAGTGACAGAAAGTGTATCTTGTACTCCATTACAGAGTAATAGTTCAGCAAGAGTGTAAATTTTCAGGATATCAAGAAAGGCTTTTAGAGTTAAGAAAGACTGTTCTACTCAGAGGCAGAGATGAGTGTTTCTGAGGCTCCAATATCTTYGACTGATAAGAGTCAGGAAAGGCTCATACACCTCTCAAACTAATAGATGCTATTATGGAACTGTCATTAGAAAATCGTTGACATTCTAACCTTCCCCTAAGTGTGTCTGATAATTTTAATTAGATCCTAAATAAGTTCTATCATGAATAAAAAATATGGTGGGTTCACATTTTCACATGTGATTCTATTTGTGCAGTCACTGTAAGTCTCAAAAACCACATTATTTCAGTCATAATTATGTGTGTTATTATTTTGTCGAAAAAGAGGAAAAAATCCAAATGCCACCCTTCCCCTCCCTCTCAAAAAACCCCAAATCCCTAACCAAACCAGAAAACACACAAACAAACCACCTTTTCCAAAGTATTTTGCTTTCTGTTATCCGAGACTGGAAGAAGGAAGCAAAAATGAGGTTTCTGAGGAATTTCAGAAGGCTTTGCTCTTA
This sequence comes from Amblyornis subalaris, assembly GCA_018881555.1. Lineage (NCBI taxonomy): Eukaryota > Metazoa > Chordata > Aves > Passeriformes > Ptilonorhynchidae > Amblyornis > Amblyornis subalaris. Next base: position 105,079 of record JACAXG010000283.1, on the reverse strand, counting down.
TTGTTTCCTTGTACAAGTATGACATTTTAAAAATGTTTGTAAAAGTATGCTTCTTGTATATAACATCTTCTCTGATCTTTATTATTAATCAGAAAAATCTTATGGATTGGACAGCTCCTTCTTCATGATTGAAATTTTCAGCAAGACCTGCATGATTGCAATTCTCTGATGATACTTCACTGTGCAGTCTGTTCTCTGCAACATAACTTTTAACAGGTGAGTGCTGAGACTCTTGTTAGGTGAAGATGATGTTTGATCTTGTTATGTGTCAGGAACCATTGTTTTCAGTTTGCTGAATGCATTTTAGCTATTTTATTTCTGAGGCAAAAGGTAATCTATTGTCTGTTCTGCTTAGACAGGTTTTCTTGGGTTTTTACATAAACTTCACATGGTTATTTACTGACATTCTTTGCTCAGCTTGAAACAGAATCTTGTCACTTAATGTTTTAATATTCTTCTTTTCATCTTCATCAGTATTAAAACGATAAGTTGTGATTTTCTCCTGTACTGAAGAAAATATGACATCAGGCCCTTCCTGTTTTTTTCTTTAGTTCTTGCAGAAGATCCAATTCTAAATCACACAGGAGGCTGATAGACAAGGAATGAATTGCTCCACCTCACACAAGGGTGTGTAAACCTCTTTCAAAGCTATGCAAATATTTGTGATTTGCTGTTCCACTCTTGAATTCGTGGGTTAGGTTTATGTGCTTGGTAGAAAGGAATTCTCTTCCAAAGTGAAGTGAACTAGAGAGAGAAAAAAAAAGAGCTGCTCTTGAGATATGATACCCTTCATGTAAAGATGTTCAAAGCAATAAAAGAGGAATTTTTTTCTTGGTGATTTGTAACACAGTAAAAGGTGGGTACACCAGAGATGGAATGCACCCAATTGTTCAGTCAGTGGATTCTTGGTACRAAATATCTCTGGGTATATGTACTTCTAAAAGACATACAGGGCTCACACTCATATTTCATGTRCACTGACAAACTAGTGGCACAATTGCTACTACTACAAATTATTACAGATCTAGAGAAAAATCATATGCAGCAGAAATAAGAGAAAATAAGATCTGAATGTCTCTGTGTTCCTGCTTCTTTWTTTTTTTTTTCCATTTTCCTTTAAATATACATTTTCCGCAATTTTAACTTCTATTTAGTGACCTATAACCTCATCTCTTTTCAAGGGCACTTCAATTTAAGAGCAGCAGTAACACCAACAGGAACAGCAGAAGTAGCAGCAGCAGGGATTCTGCCTGTGTAGCTATGAGAAGTATTTCAGTAATGAAAGGGATAATTGTGGCTCCCTGCCTCTGCTGTAATTGAAAGTCTAGTATAGTGCCTTTTCCATTTAACTTTATTGCTTGAGTTCAAATTGTTGTATAGAAGGGAAAGCAACACTAGAATAATGTCTCTACTAGTGCCTTGCTGTCCATTCACTGGTTTGAAACCTAGCATTAAAGTTAAGAGGAAGAGCAATTAGATATATGCAATTACTGAGGAGGGGAAAAATTATAATTATAAATTTCAGTAATTAAAAAGGATTGGTTGCCAAATACTTAGTAGTTCTTACTATCGGATTATCTCCAATGAGACGGGAAACAAGTAACATGGTAACACAATTGTTCAGGTAATTTATGCTGCATTACAATGGAAAACCTTCTCATCAGCAGTTGCAATGACTTGTAAACTAAATGGCTAAAGCTGTTCCATCCACTGACAAAGCATAATCTTAAATCTCCAAAGTGTCGAAGTATTTTCACTTTCTACTGTCTTTACTGCCAATGAAAATATGTAGTACATTGCACAGTACTCTTCTTTGATAACAACTATTCACACAATATGTTTTTCAAACTTTATTAACCTTTTTCTCCTGATCCAATATCTGAGTTTCTACAACAGCATACATGTGAAGAGAAATACAGTGGGATTAACCATTCTAAATGCATCTGAAATATTATGCTTACAGTTGACAGTTTTTTGTATCACTGTGGAAAAAGAATGAGATTTTGAAAATAGGTACTAATGAATTTGAACAGTATGTTTGCTGTCTTACAAGAAACTGCAGACCCATAATGCTCAGTCTTTCTCCCATCCTGACATGTCATCAGCTGACTTCTGTTTTCAGAGTAAAACCCATGAGGATATTCTGCAGTGATGAATCTATAAAGTCTACTTTTGTCCCTATCAGTACTTAAGTTATTGTATTTCAAGTAAAATTAATGGAGATATTATGGATGTACCTCCTTTAAAATTAGAGGAAAAATATTCTTTGTATTTAATGCATGGGCATGGAGAGAGGTACTTGATATTTTACAGCAAAATTCAAAGTAAGAAATGCAGGGAAAGAATCTTCAAGCACATAAAATAAAAAGGAGCTATCAACAATCATACTCTTCTGCCTTCATGAAAAGTGGCAGTGTCCTGTTTATTTTTTGTGTTTGTATATTTTATTAGCTGCTCAGCCCAGTAAACTACTTTTAATAGGTGGATATTTCTAGTATGTGTAAGGGGATGGAGACTCATTTAGACATTCCATTCTAAATCAGTTAAAGGTTTTTTAAGTCAACCATCCATGTCTAATTCATGTCCTGTGAAGAGTCAGTCATCCTGTGCTAGCGTTAAAGAACTGCCACGGAAACACAGATGTGAAGACAAAAGAGGAGAACAAACCTAGGTATCACTGTGACGTGATGGAGAAGAACTCTGACCAAGCTGAGATTGTGGGGATTTCATTATTATATAGTCATTATCTTAATCAAAGCTAGAGATGAATTTGGTTTGGGTACAAACAGAACAGGGGAGTGGGCATTATTAACTAATAACTGTGTGAGTTCAAACTGATCTGCATAATGTGAGTCCTTGGATAAAAGGTTTATTTATGTTTAACATTTTCATTATCTACTACTTATCCTGTAAAAAAATGTTTTATATTCTTACTAGCTATTTTGTCTCTGCTTACAACTTTGTGCAAATAGTTCCAGTTAAACAATCCAGTTCTGCTTGGATTGTACTTTGATGTGTGTCAGCTGCTGAAAGCCTTCCCATATCACTACTTAATATCAAAGACAATGGCGCCTGTCTCAGAGCAACTACTTCTTAACCTTGCTCAGCAGAGCACACAGAATTTCAAATTATTGGACAAATGTGCACAGTTGACCCCAAGTCAAGTCTCTTTGCTAATGGTGCTAAAAGATTCAGTGATAGTGAAAAAAAGTATGTTTGTAGTTCCATTTTTTTATATACTTACTCAGTTCTGTTATGATAAGGAAGCTGGTAAAGAATGGCATCGAAACTAACCTTTTTTTCTGTGCTAGAGAACTAGTGTTCTATTGCCACAGATCATAAAAATGGGGTAAGACTTTTTGGTACRTCTTGTCATTTCTACTCTAAACATCCTAGAAACCTAGTTAACTGAAATTCATGAGGAATTTTACTGCCTGTGGCATGACAGTTAGGACTAGATTAAGGTCCCTTTCAACCCAAACCTTCTATGATTCTATGATCTCTTGATAATTTTTTCAAATTCTTTCTGGACAGGTCAAATCAAGTAATTTCCATTGCCATTAGAAGGTAACATCCTGTATCTACTGTGCTGCACAGTAAAGAATATTCTCTGTAGTGTCCTTAAAGATAGATATGAGATGCAAAGTCTGAAGTTTACTTGCTTTATTTGTTGTTTTGGCTCCAGCACAGTATATACATGTGAGAAAGATTTGTTTTCTCCCCACTCTATTTTTTTCAGGTAAGATTTAGAGACTCTAAGTGTTTTGTCCAATTGAGTGACTAACTGGAAATTATAAAATGAAAAATTGCTTAAGATTTTTTTTGAAAAAAGAAGAATATTCCCAGTTTCTGTTAAATCTGAAAAAACCAGAAACTGATGACTCTATAACAAAAAATGGGGACCTGAAACATGGTTTTATTCCAGGATAATGAAGACATTCTCAGTTCTGAAAAGCAAGCAGAAATGAGCAAATAGTAGAATTAGTTCCTGAGTATTCATTAGAATTTGAACTGTTGGGAAGCCTTAGCTTTCCTTCCACAGTGGAATGCTAAATCTCTGTTGATATGGGAAACAATATGAAAATTAAAATCAGTAATGGAATTATAGAATTAGTGCAATTATATAGGAAGAAATTTCATAATATAGAAAATAAAGCTTTGTATATGTACTGAACACAGAATTTGCATATCAAATTTGCTGAGGAGTTTGATGTTAAACTATCTCTAAGGTACATGAGGTTTTCCCCACTACTACCCCAACAGGCAAAACAGAAACTATTTTGCTACTATCATAAATGTCATAGCTATTTTTGACTGCAAAGAATGTATATTCTGTATTCTTGATAATATTCCATGAATGTTGTAGGAAAAGTCTATAAAAAAAAGAAAGTGATGAARTTGTACTCAATGCAGACTGAAATTAGAAGAAAATATGCTTGATGAAAAGTGGAGAAAATTCTTTTCTAGGACAGACCGGAGAGAGTGAAATTGTATTTGGAATTATGATTGTGTGCACACTGCACACTGGAACAAGGCAAGATTGGACATATTCACACACTATATGAAGACTGGATTTATTCCAAGATGTGGGCTGAATTTTGGATTGGTTACTCTTTTAATGTTCTTTCCTATTCTATCACTTCAGCTTCTGGACATGTAGTCACAGTCTTGGTGAGAGTAGCACAGTTAAAAATGCACATAATAATAAGGTATACTTCCTTTATTCTGCAAGACATAGAGGTCAAAAATGTTGTTTATGCTGGATGGATGCTTACAAACTTATGCTTTTCCTAATGGAAGAGTTTTGACAGCTGAGATTGGTTCAGCTTCATGACATTCAGAAATGCATCAGTAYATGTCATATTCTTCACAGCAGGATACTTTATGATGGTGTACTGTAAATTACTCTGCAAACACATAGGTATAAAATAATTTTAAAATATTAGGAACAAGGAACCAGAAATCAAATTAAAGAATATTGTGACCATAAAATACAACAGTATTATATCWAAGGGAAAAAAGATTCTAAAAAAAMCCAACAAAAACCAGAAATGAGAATTATGCCTCTGCAAATGATTTTATTTGTTCAAATGAAAATCAGTCTTACAAATAAAAATTAGCATTCTTTCATCAGGAATCTCACATATAGCATTAATCATGAATGAAAYTAAAATTTTATTTTCACAGAAGTACATTGTCAGGGCCTTTTATCTCTCCTGATACAATGAAGATGAACCTTAGGGATACTCCACATTCTTTCAGTTTGTAAAGCTTATGTCTTCACCCATGTGAGATGTGCAGCCTGTGATGGAATTATTGTACAGTGTTTGTTGTTAAGGAATAGTAGTTGCAGGAATGGCTAATTCTTCTAAGTATTCTCTGAGGTGATTAATTGTTACTCCTTATTTCAGTAAGTGACTAATTTATGTTGTCAGAGATTTACTGCCTGCTGTTTAGCATGTGACAAAGTGATTCCAAACTGTACTCTCTGAGTTACTTGAACTGCAGCAAGGCTGGAGTAATYACAGTGTTATATAAGTGGAATTTCAATGGAAGCAGTATAGATATACCCAGGGAAGTACAGAGGGCTCTTTATTTTTTTTTCTGTATATCAGATGTTGCTGCCATACCTGAGTGTATCTGCAAAGAAATAGTGATAAATTGAAACTAGAGATTTTTTTTTCTTTTTTTTAAATTCAATAGTTACCTTGGAAAAAAGAATCATACATTCCTTACCAACTTTTAAAAAGTACAGACTACCAGGAAAAATTGTCTGTTAATTCAGTAAAATATGTGGTTAAAAAATGGAAGGAACACCTATGTCCAACAGTTGTTATTCATGTCTCTTGAAATGGACACTGGAACAGAATGTTAGTGTCAGATATGAAGAGATAAATTTCCTTGTCTCAGCCACATATTCAGCTTAAAAAACATTGAAAGAGCTTCTGTGTACTAAATACTAAACAATAACTTATGTTTATAGAGTCTTTCAGCCAATACCCGGTGGACAAATTGATTATATACCCACTTTTGTGTTTTACAGTCCTGTCTTGTTCTTTGACTCGATACTTGAGAAACACAGATGGTGTGCAATGATTTTGTGTCTATCTCAGTTCATTCAAGTCACATTTCCGAGGGGCTTTTTTCTGTATCCATAGGGGACAGACTTTTTTATTTAATGGGTGGACAAAGTTAAAAACATGTATGGGATAATGCACATCCTCYAAACTTTTTTTCACACTTTCACCTACAGCAGACAGCGCTGTGAAGAGAACAAAACAGAATTTCAAATCTTGAGCTATATACTGTAAGATTTGGGATGTAATCACCAGACCCAGAAACAGTTTCTATTTTTATGGAAATCTATGTTGGGGGGAAAAAACATCTTTTGGAAATGTGGTATTTTCATGACTCTTGTAAGATAAACAGGAAACAGATGCATCCAAGAAAGTGGGTTGATGCTCAACATGTGCCCTTTGAAGTTATTGTGATGAACTAGTGATGGAGTCCCTCACAGAGAATCTACTTTTGATCAGTAGTGGTATATGTAAGGGATTTTTCCTCAAAAATAGATTCTACCATAGAACACCTGTCCAGAACCCTCTATGAATATATCCAGTTTCTCTGTACCAAAGCAAAATCGATAATCGTCGCACAAATAAATTTGAAACTAAATCTGAAGTATGCTGCTAAAGTAATGTCACTGACGATGAACTTTCACTTTTAGTGACTCAAAAGACTTCTCTATTAAACTTTGTAATAAATCAACTAACTTTATATAAGGATCAGACTAGGGATTTGCATACTGGCTGAAGGTTAAGCAAACCTCTATGTTGTTAATATTTTTAATTTACATCTTTAATGAGGTGTAGCATCACCAGAGTTGCTGGTTTGGCTTCCCTCTATTTGACTACATAGCACTTGAGTTTACCTTCGATGTACTTGCAGTCATCTTATATATTAAAAAAATACAGAAACATATGGATTTAGGGGACAAAAATCATAAGATTTCCACAAACAAATTTGCACACAGATGGGACATTTACATGGACCAGTCTATTGCAAGCAGATTATCACCCATCAGAACACTGGAATTGCTATTAATTACAATTCTGTACATTTAATAACTTCATGTTGACATACCTCAGGCTAACAGTCTAATGTTTCTCTTTGCAACCAGAAAGTGTTGAAAGTATTTTGCTTCACTTTTTGTAACTCAAACACTGGTTTTTAGTTTACTATTAATAATGTTTATGTACAAAGGGGCTATTCTTGTTTACTTTCTCTGTATGAATATGAGTAGAACCTTCTTTGTGTACAAGACTGTTATTTTCCAGTGAAAATCCTGGTGACAATCAATGCAAATACATATGGGAAAATGGTTCTAAAATCACTATAGATCAGGGAGGATAATATTTCATGAAGATGTGACTTTTAGCAGATACAGAGCTTTGATGAAGAATAGCAAACCAGAATATTAAACTAATGTGAAGAACTGATTCAGCCTTACCAGAACATTTTTACTTTCCTTAATTTGATTTCAGAACTTGTTTTTCCTATAGACTAAATTTCATTTACTGAATTTGCTTTATGCAGGGTTTTGGGGTTGTTTTGGGGATTTGGGTTTTTTTTGTTTGGTTTTTTTTATGGTCCTTTCAGGACATGAACTTAAGAAAGAGAAAAAATTAGGAAAAAACCCATAGTAATGTTAGCTAGAAATTAGTATCGTGAAAGACTGAAGGAAAGCAGAGAGAAATGTGTCTTTCTAAGAAAGCATTAAGAAGATAAAAGCTCACACAACAATCACTTTTAACACTTATATATGATTGTCTTAATTTTGAATTATTTAGTGAAATTTTCTAAACAATTCTTGTTACCTTTTAGACTCTTAATATTAATATTCTTTGTGAGTACCTGAAGGAAAAAAGTTATATATATAGAAAAAAAAATTTAAAGCTTTCACAAGCTGTTTTGTTGACTTCTGGGAGGGGATAGGTGTTTTGACCTTAGAACATGTTGAAATTACTAGGCTTTAACTTCAACATTCTCTGGGGTCTCAGATGTTTCAGCACCATGAAATGAAGCTGCCAGGAATTCAGATTTATGAAACTTGTTGTAATGTATAGAGTGAATAAGCTAATATTTTACCATGTTATATTTATAAAATTGATCTCAATGTCCTTGTTCTTAAAACAAAGGCAAAATCTAAAAAGGAGCAAAATTAGATAGTGTGTTTGTTTATTTTAATATATCAGTCAGTAAAAAAATTTGTGTATTCAAAATAGGTTGGGTTTGATAGAACTGAAATTCATTTTCCTTTTTAGTAACAGCATACAATACTCCGAAAGAGAAAACTAAATAAAGAACGATATACTCCTGTATAGCTCAGACTGAGATAAAGCTTCTGGTAGCTCAGACTGAGATAAAGAGGGCATTTTAACACATGATAGCAGCTGACGAGGGTGAGGTGGCAACAACATCTCATGATAACCCTGCTGGCTTCCTCCATGCTGATCAAAGAATGTTGTGTCTGCTTGGGATCCCCTGGATGTCCCGAGGTCTAGTGGCTGCCATTCAGAAAACAAGGCCCTTAGCAGGTGACAGCTTTAGGGGCAAAGCCATTAGCTCACATTCTGATGAGTCCTTGGAGAAACCTAACTTCAACTCAAAAACCAAGAGTACAGGTGCTCTGGAAAGGTGCACTTTATAACAGCGATACAACTAATTCTTCTGCTAGATGTAAGATGTCCTTCAGTTTAGGRTGTATAGTAAAAATTCATTTTAATACATAGATTATAATGTAGAATGATACAGCATATGCTCAACACTAGCTGTGGTTATTAATTGCATTCTTAGCATTTCTTTTTTCTTAGCGATGATATTTGCACTTTATTACAAGTGCATATATGTACACATACACAGTGTAATAAATCTATACCAAGTTCTGCTGTATTACTCAATCATACCATGTCTAAGCAATAACTATTAAAAGTAAATAKGGGTAATAAAAATATGGCGGTCAGATCATGCTACACCAGACTCCGTTGCTGACGAGTGTTCATACATAGCAAAATCTGAAATTCTCCACCCTTCTAAAATAATACAGACATACAAGGCAAAGGAGCAGCAGAAGCCATTTTCTCCATACAGTACCAAGGTTTGCAAAAGCAATACTGACAGAAATGCGCTCACTGAAAGATGTGAAACCAGACTTAGCAGGGGACTTTATGCATGATTTCTTTGACCCTGATCCATGCTGGGGCGAGTGGGAAAAGCGAGGGGTGACAATTTGAATAGTGGAAAAGATTCTAGACTCCTGTAGGAAAGAAACAGGGACAAATTAGGTGGATTTTAGTGGACACTGACTTTCATACCATATGGTCCAGTGCAACAAGTGTGAATGCCTGCTGACTTTGGGCATGCAATTAGAAACACTAAATAGTAGTGGAGTTGGAGAACTGATAGGCATCAGCACAAGTTTCAGTCACTGAGCCTCAGATCTTGCTAAAGCGAAGCCCAGCAAGGGATTTTAAAACTGCCTATGGCATTTTCAAATCAATCTATCAGTCTGTAGGTAGCAATGTAAAGAATGCACAGCCAGCACAATACCTGTTCCAGCCAGTGACAACTCTGCTAGTGAATTCTGAGTAAGCCACAAACAATTCAAAAGCCCTGTGAGGAAAGAATCACAATAAATGAGTTTCTGTTCCCAAGAGGTTGCAACATGATTACAAGGATCAAGAAAAAACAGTGTCACTTGAACAAGGAATAATACATTATAAAATAAGGTGCGTGGAAAAAATACTCTTGCATACAGATCACCCTAGCTTATTATAGCATTCATCTTTCTAGTAACATTTTTTTTTTCTTTTTATAATTATGCAGAGAAAAACTGCAGCATTTCAGGCCAAACTTAAATTAATCCTATAAAGCCTGACCCATCCATGAAAATGTTCTCTTCTGTGCAAAGCAATGAAACCTGGTGCAGGTGAACAGCAGCTAGTTGCTGTTGAGGTTATGATAGTGTGCTCTGGAAGAATATGGTAAGACAGACTTTAGAGTCAGATTTTAGTGACAGTATGAACGCAACCAGCTGACATCAGTACTGTTGCTTTTTCATGAAGAGATATGTGTAGGTGAACTCCAAAATGGGCTTCCATTTCTGAAAGATGATGTTAAATTGACAGTGAAAACCTACGGGTAGTGAAAGGAGAAGACTTCTTGCACAAAGGATTCTCAGAATATTAGTGGTTGAAAATAGGCATACTTCTCTATATACCTACATTTCCTGGAGTCTTCTGACAGAGAAGTTTTTAGTTTACTATTATTTCTGTTTTATCAGGGGCCATTTGGTTAATTTTTTCCAGTACATTTGGTATTTCTTATCTTCCCGTCTTCAAGTATACAAACAGCTAATCCAAAAGCAGCATTTTTTTTCCTAGGCAGAATCCAAACAAAATGGAGAACATTTGTTTGAAAGTCTTTTTCTCATGGAATAGTGTTTAACTCAACATTTTTTGTTCTTGAAAGCCAGCTCCTACCTAGGTGTACAGTTATTAGCACAATGATAAATAGAACTTTAAACTTAGAAATTTCTTCTAATGACAAAAATACAACAATAAATAAAGTGTATTTCCTTACACAAGCTCTAAATTAAAACAAATGTTCACAACTAAAACAGCATTTTATGACACCTTGTTAGTCATACTCATCAGAATTGTGGTTAGTGAGATCTTCTAAATCACGTCTTACTGCCCATTTTCCACCACTGGCTTGAGTTTGAACTGGCAGTTATCAAGCTACAGAATACTTTTGTTTTATGTACTGCACTGGATTATTTACTGACATTAGTATTAAGGTCTATGAAAATAATCTAACCAGACTAAAGGTAAGAAGAAGTATTTAGATGTAAGCAGGATAATGTCAATTCATCTCTTCACCTGACCATTGCCGAAAATGTTATTTGAAGAAATATCAGAAAATAAAAGTGAGTGGATTATCACTAAAATTGCTAAAGGAAAAAAATGTAGCTTTTAGAAAAAAGGGCCGGAACTAAATTCCACCTGTTATCTGATATAAAACCCACATAGCGGTAAGAGAAGAATGGACTAATAGGCCAGAAAATAGAAAAGTATGCTYGTTTTTCCCCATATGCATATATATATGTCACCATTTAAATTTTTCTTACTGATTTTTCATTTAAGCTTTTGTTTCAGCGTGTATCAAGAGAGTCCTAAGGCTGCTTGGATACCTGCTTGCATGCAGATCTGTTTGCATTTTACAGAAGGCCTCCTCCCTGAAAGGTTTACAGCATTGTTTAGATTAGATTCCTTTGCAGGTTATATATGTCTCACTGTGCCTCACATTCTTGGTTAACTTTTTTATATTATGTTATTCTATACTGATGCCTTATCGGGACTACCTAAAAGAGAGAGACTTGACAAAGATCAAAAGGTTAACAGCGCTGGTGTTTATTTGAAGGCCTTCAGGTACATCCAGGGCAGTCAAAATTCACTCGGGGGAGGGGTGGCCTACATACACCCCAGGTGGACCCCCTGAGGTCCGCTCCCCAAGATAGACCACCCAAGATGCATGACTGGTCACGAGTTGTCCATACTTTTATAAGCTTGGTCTATTAGCATACTGGGGCTAGCTCTTCCAATTACAGCCCCAGGTAATGAAGTAATTCACCCCAAGTTTGCCCGCCTTCATCAACAGTTGTTTACATAGCTCGRCCCTGAAGCAGTAAGGTGTCCTTGAAGTCCAGGCCTGAAGATGGATTGTTTTGTCTAGAGGCAGTAGCTAACACCTTTATATGGGCTGTAGAGTTACACACTAAGAATTGCAGGGTTACAAGTATATGAGAAATATAAAAGCCAAAATTCTAAGGCATCAATAGAACCTGTAAGATAGAACTTTTGGACAAACCCATCACATTGGGGTTTGTCGGGKATTTTTTTTTTGTTTTGGGATTGTTGGTTTGGTTTGGTTTTTATTATTTCACTGTTTCCTTTTTAGTTCCACACAGTTTGTTATCTTCTTTTCCATATTGATTTTGACTACCTAGACTTTTTGCAGTCCAGAGCGCTAGGACTCCATACAACTTTATCCTTAAAAGTCATGTTTTGTATGGTCATGTGTTCAGTAAATGGCTTTAGATAAATTCCCCTGAGATTACTTAAACGTGAGATCTACCCTAAATTAAAAGTAATAATGAGCAAGTACTTTCTTAGAAAATAGAYTATAAATTTCACCTAATTTTTGAAGTCTGCAGTATGTTGTCACCATGTCCAGTTCCATTATTACCCTCTGTTCCAAAAGCAAATTGTATCTTGTGCTGTTACATGAATATAGTTATTGCRACAACTCAGCATGTACTTTTTATACCAGAGCAGCATATGAAAGGTAAAAATTAGAAGGAAGTTACAGAAGGAAAGAAGGGATATTGAAATATAAAGCTTTTGTCATTCTTTCTGTAATCTTTTCCATAATTCATTGTTCTATATACTGCATAATTTTGAAGAGCATAGTAATTATTTTCATAAAATCTAAAACAAAAGAAAAAAAAAAAAAGAAAAATATTTATTTATTTTGGTGCTCTCAATGTCCCCTCTAATAGTTCAGTAAAAAGTGACAACTGTGCTCTAGTGTTTTACAGTGGTTAATTACAGTCATAGTTTTCTAGTGGTACATTTTATTTTTGCTCTATTATTAGGATAAACTGGTTTTGACTGATAACAATTTTTTTTGTCATTTCATTTATGTTTACTACAAATTTCTGCTTGTCTAGAAATTTGCATTAAAATAATCTCCACTCAGGTATGTAAAACACACATATTTTTTAAAAATCCATTTAGTGCAGTTGAAGCATACAAATCCGGGGAGGCAAAGAGAAAAAAGAGTTTAAAAGAATAAAAAGTATACTAGGAAAAAGAATGGGTGATAAAAAGTGTTTCTGAAATAATTTAGGCTCAAAGAAGGATGTAGATTAGGATTATGGAAGGAATTATCTTTCTCCTTGTCTAAGGTGGAATAACAGAAACAAAACTGAAAAACAGGATGATGGTGTCTAAATCAAGTCAGGTAAGCAACTATAAGCACATCAGAGAAATCTACAATTTACAAGAGAAAAAATCAACCTTCTCAGAATGTTATTGTAGGTACATTTTGTTCTGTATACAGTTCTRTTAAAAAATGAAGAAAAACAGACTTGGAATTTACAAATTTGCAGTATTTAACTGGAAGAAGATGATGAAGATTTCTGGACTGTTTTGGCATCATCTACAGACTAAAGTAAACCCTCTTACTAAAATAAGCTGTTCAATACAGACACATCTGCAGTCATTTTCAAGTGGGCTTCTGGGCATCACTTGCTGTTGCCTGCTGTGGTGACTTGGAGTGTGGTAAGCAGTGAAAAAGCATCACTTCATGGATGATCAGTTTCTGACTTCTCTGTGAAAAAGCATAGCATGAGACTTCAACAGTTCCAAAGTCTTGGGCATCTTGGGCCTGGGTRCCAGAGTGAATTATTCTCAATGCCATGCTCTCACACTCGTAGCCATCTCAATGCTTTTAAAGCATTAGTGATGTTCACCGTGTGTTTAATGTGGGAGTGGAACTATGCACTTCCATACACAGCCAAATGTGTGTATACGAATATACTCCATACAGCAAGAGCCATTCCAGATCTGGTCCTGACTCTGACTGTGCTAAATTCAGTGATTTGCTAAACTGGAATGGTAAGTACTGGAGTGAAAAACAACAGTGTTCTCAAACAAGCCATGCCTACATTGCCTCAGAGATCTGTTTGGGAACAGCTAGTGCAAAAAAATACAGCATAATAGCAGTTAACACTTACTGGCATGTTATCCTTTTCCTTTTCAAAGCACTTTACAAGCCTTGACTAATTAATTAATATGTATAACTCATCATTAGACAACATTGCAGGAACTCAGTATATGATTCTCTAATGGCTGTTACTAAGAAGTCCCTTTGGGAGGCACTCAAAAAGGTTAATGATTAGTGTTGCAGAAGTCATTAACTCAGCGTTTCTAGACCAGTTGCCCTTGTATATATTTAAGACATCCCATATACTCATAATTTTATATGGATTTATGTCTTTGAAGCATGGGGTTTATATACTTTTTGTTTTCTAGAAAAATTTCTAGAGGAAGATACGTTTTTATGTAACTTTTCCTTATTATTTTGTAGAGATTTATTTGCATTCTCCATTGTGGAGCCTGTAAGAAGACAAGCGCAGCGAAAAGCAGAAACATAAGGGTGCTGTACAGTGTGCTTTGTGTGATTCTTTTCAGAATTATGCAGTGTGAATCAGAGATGAGAAAATATTTGATTGTGATGTTGTTGCTTTTTGACAGCTTTCTGAAATGCTTTTTAGAAACTTGCTTCTTTCAATTAATCATAAAATCACAAGTTGCTTGGCTATAGCTGCCCAAATCCAGGAAATACTGAGTTTCAGCCCTTTGGTGGGTTGCAACAGGAAGTCCTTAAAATCTCTACTATTAACATATTATTAGGGAAAAAAAAAAACCAAACCTCTTTTCTAGGCTTCTATCTGGGGATTAGGTTAATATAGCTCATTTGCCCTTTAATATGCCACTTAGCAATAGTGTACTGAAACCGACAGCTGGGGCATGACAGCATCTTGTTTAACGATATTTTGCCAGTATTTGAGTAGGTTTATGAGAAAGGCTGGCATATTTTGTCAGTAGTGTTTATATTTAAGCTTCTTGTCATATAAATAAAAGAGGAAAATGTGTAAAATGCACACATGTAAATGACTACTRGTCCAATTTAAAGAATTTCCTTTTTGAATTTTCACTGAACAAAAATAAACCCAAAAACATATCCCCCAAATTATGCCTACTTTATTCTACCTTAATCATGCCAAGGGACACATTTAGCTGGAGAGCCTGAATCTGTACCTCCCTTCCTCYGAGCCAATATTTTCCAGATTTTCCTTCCAGTGCCTCGGTTTCCTTGCCTCAGGAATGAGTTGGTTTCTCCAGAACTC
The DNA here is from genome assembly GCA_018881555.1 of Amblyornis subalaris. NCBI lineage: Eukaryota > Metazoa > Chordata > Aves > Passeriformes > Ptilonorhynchidae > Amblyornis > Amblyornis subalaris. Next base: position 90,045 of record JACAXG010000283.1, on the reverse strand, counting down.
AACCAAAGTGAGAAATGCAATTTAGGCTGTACAAATAATTAGGTGCAGAGGCAGCCAAGCAGACACGACTTTTTAATCCCATGTTATCTTCAGCTGTACTAAATCCTCCTGGAGGAGATTTTTTTCTTCTGTACATTAGCCTTTCCTTGGAAAAGAATTGCTTACAATACTAGAAAGTTTTCCTCCAAAATAATAAAAATCAGCACATGTAAAAAAATCCTGAGTGACTGACCTGATARGCATTTAGAAACACTTTATTTTATATTTTAAGAAAAAAAAGCATACATTTTTTACAGGCAATACTAAAGATACAGAATCAAAACCTATAAATGAATTTGTGAAGCTTAGCCTGTGAACAAGAATATCATAATCTTCTCAGGGATGCAGACCTCAGTTTCAGATTACTTTTTCGTGGCACAAGCATAGTCAAAAGCTACTCTTACACCCTCAGGATCTTTTTCACTGGCAACAGCTATATTCACACATACTGTCCAAAAATTCAATTTTAACTTAAGACTTGTGCATGAAAGTTAAAGAAATAATGTTTGTCTTTTTTCATAAGATTTTAAAAAAAGTTTCAATATGCTCACTTTGTATTTATAACAGTTACTTTGGTTTTTTTTAAAATTGGTTAATTTCAATTTTATTTTTTAATTTTCATTTTCACAAACCCCCAGTAAAAGATGAAAGAAAATATTAAGTTAAACTATGTTCTGACTGTATTTGCAATGATAGAAGGGTAACTGTATTTAACTGCAGGTTACATTTGCACCGAGTTTTAAAAAAAAGACATTTTAGGAATGCAAGACCAGATCTCTTTGCCAAACACTTCACTCGTTATTTTCCAAACACATACATTTCAGAATATATTGGGTCAATTTTGCAGGTGAAAGCTGTAAGCCTGGGAATATTTGAAAAGACCATTTAGCACGTGGTGTTCAGTGATTATTTAGGATTTTCAGATTGCAGAATAAAAATGGATAGATATAATACATAGCTGAAATTCTGTAATTTCATCAGTGTTTTCCTATAACTTTAATCCAGAATAATTTTAGTGTTTTATTTTATCCTAATTCAGATCAGAAATAAAGTGACATTTGGTGTAAGTTTGGGTTGKTTTTTTGTTTTTTTGTTTTTTTCTCTCAAGGAAATAGAATCCACTGAGTTCTTTAAAAAAGTTCTTTTGAAATTGTATGAAAAAGTAAGGAGCATGCATTTTCTCCTTTCCCCTCTACTCTTCTCTCTTTCCCCTTCCCTTTCTCTTTCTGTTTTTTTTTTTTTTATCCCTTTTTTTTCCTTTTCATTTTGGCCTTCTTTTTCATTTTTTGTAAGGGAGAAAGAAGCAGTGGAAAGATCAAAACTATTCCATATTTAATTGGCTAAAAGAAATTAAATCAGATTAAAATAAAATAAAACATATCTACTGACTACACTTGCCTCCCTGCAAGGACTCTTGCTTGGTACTGACCATGTTATTCTTTTACCACACTTGCTTGTGCAGGAGGTATCTGCTTGTACTATGACATTATGATTAATATCCCCTTCCCCCAAATTCTTTGTTTGGAGAGTCCCTGCATGATGGCTAACCCAGTCTGCATTCTGCCAGCACCAGTGACAAATACTGCATTTTGGAAGCAGATGCTATTTCACCATGATAGTCTGTGACATCGAAGGATTAACAGATTATTTAATCTATAGAACCCATCATTTGGTCAGCAATTGGAAAAAAAATAGTTCATTTATTCATGGTATTTTTGTAGTAACATTCATCACAATGTCCCARTTAGCTATTAATGTACATGTCACACGTGTTATTATAATATTTGTTCTGTAACTCATCGTTGATTAACTGGATGATCATTTTAAAGTGCTACAGGAATTATACAAAGTAGGTGTMATCTGCTTTCAGCTATATGTAATTTATGCTCATTACAGTAGCCAAGGATACATTTTTTGCTTCATATGCAAATGTTATGATGCTCTGTTATTTAATAAATCCAAATAAATAATTTGACAGTGAAGAATTCAAGTGAAACAAAAAAGACTCATGCATAAGTAATGTAATATGTTGTTAAAGAGAGGAAAACGTTCCTTTCTTCCTGTTAATTTTTAACAAATAAAAAAAAAAGTCCCACCTATTACTGCAGTACTTGGAGGTGTTTAAAACTGCAATTAAAACCAGAAAAATATTCAACATAACAATTTAAMAAAAAATCCAAGCCACCAGTGAAAATATTAATGTGCAAAGACAGTTAATCATGTTTCATTAACGGAAAATACCATCATATCCCAAAAAAGACTTGGAGACACTGATTGGTCAATAAAAATTTCTAAACTTACATGTCCCTCAGGTGCCAGCTGGACTGAGAATCATTCTGGTATGCACAACAGAACATAATTTACTACATTCAAAGGAGTCTAATAATATTTTGTCAAATGATACTAAGACATTTCCCTTCTTGTTTATGCTGCTACCTGGGTGGTATTTCTTTGAAAGACATTGGAGGGTGTTCTACAAGGGCACCTTGGCTCAGTGAAACAGGACATGTTACATATCAGAGGGTACACAGATAGAGGGATAGCAACGAAATTCCCCTGGATATGTTACCATACAGGTTAAAGAGTCTCTTAGTTTTCTTCAGAGCACAAATATTGCTGAAGCTTATTAAAAACAAATACTAACAAACCATAGKAATTAAGTGTCTCTGATGCAGATTGGAATATTGTAAACATATCCAAAAAGAGGGCGTTTTGTAGGAAATATTAAGGCATGCCTGAATCTGTCTGTAACGTATAGAGACATAGCACTTTGGGAGAAAAATGAAGGTCTTAAGTTTCACGTTGATGATATTTTTTTCCACTTTTTCTCTTTTTCTTTTCCAATAATATGATCCCTGACTGGGACTTTGATATTCATGGAAATTGAGAGTTCATGACTACAAGTTAATGGCATGAAACTACCATCCAGATATTAGGCAGAAAATGATCTACCGTTATAAGTAAATGATGAGTCTTGCCATTTAATTCTATTATTCCTTTGCAGTGAATTAAACTACTTGATTTATTCTCCTGCACATGAAACAGTCTGGTCCATCCATTAAATGTATTGCTTCATCTCATTTTTGATGAACATATTTTCACAATATTTTGTAGTTTGAATTCTGCTTACTTTCTCCCTGATACTGTGAATTCCACCCATTAAGAATAAAGGAATTTTTTTTCCTTTGTGATGTGGGGTCTGTGTTGTTCCAGGAATTGTTTTAGCTACAAGAAAATAAATATATTACAAATTCAATAACTGCTACTTAGGACTATTGCTTGGTTTCAGCTGTTGAAACAGGTGTATTGCTACCATCCTCAGAAATTAACATTTTTAATCTTTTGGAAATAGAAAAAATTATGCTTTTTTAAAATGATATAGTCTTCTGACAGATAATACTTCATTCATTAGGTAACATCACTAGTGGAAGAGCTAGAGCGAACCTCACAATCTATTAGGAAATGAAACTTGTAGAATTCTCAGAAGATAAAAAGTTCTTTTAAATGGTTCGTTTCATTATTTAGACAAGGAGAGACATTGCATTATGTRTGACATTTTGTTCATAAAAGAAGAAAGAAATAGGCTCCTAAGTTTCAGGGGAAAAGCTTAACCTGTATCAAAGTGATTAAAAGAAATAGAAAAGAGTGACTGTGCAATGTGCATTTAAGCTAATCTTCTAGCAAAATGTGTTTCATGATTAGCTAATTCTACTTTTGGGGGCTGGATGGTGACCTAGCTGCAGTGTTAAGTCTGATTACTTTGGAATGCTCTTTCAGATATTTTAAATGGAAAAGAAAGAACACAAATGGCTGTAAAAATAACTTACTGCATTTGGACACAAGCTGGTGTTGAATTATTTAAAAAAGAAATCTACCACAAATATCAAATGAGAAAAAATAATCCAATTTTATGTATACCGGAAAATGAGAGAGATCTTTTATGAATTATTTTATGAGGAAAGCTTAAGAATTGACAATCTGAAAGTACCATGTGCAAAGTAAGATTAAATTGAAATAATGCTTCCTTAAATATGTTAATATTACACTTATTTAAGATGACATGGGCTTAATATAAAACCATTTTTCAATTAATTTATATATTGCAGATACTTAACTGAATTTAGAAGTACAAACTGTGGTATGGTTATGATTAGCAAAATAACAAATCTAGAACATGATAGAAAGAAGAGTTACTGAACATCTGCAGAGTTGTAATTACTCTGTGAATGCTATTGTTGTCACAAATTCACTGAAGTATCTGAAAGTATAAAATCAAGAGAGATTATATTCTTTAAATTTTGTATAATGAATTCCTGTAGAAAAAGTAAATGTTACTCTAGGAGTTGCTTAGAGGGCAACTCACTATGTATTACATGTACATGAGCTTTGAATAAAAAGGTGCCTTATTCTGGACCCAGTAAATCATATAATAAAATATTTACATCACCAAGAGCCATAAAACTCTATCTTCCGTCTTGTGGAGGCTCTGCATGGAGGATTGAAAGAAAGTTAAAAGGTTGAACAGTGTCGTGGCATTGTGTTCTGCTGTTCGTGTTTCCCTTTATAAGTTAAGGTGGTGTCTCAGCAGATCTTTGTGATTTGCTTCCTCCCACATCTGAATATTCACATGTCTGGTATTACATCAATGTAGGTAAAAGCTTCCTGTCGTAGGACTTGCAGATGAACTGAATCTCCCAAGGAACAAGTGATAGGACAAGAGGAAAGTCCTCAAGCTGCATCAGGGGAGGTGTAGATTGGATATTAGGAAAAATTTCTTCACTAAAAGGGTTGTCGAGCATTGGAACAGGTTGGCCAGGGAAGCTGTAGAGTCACCATTCCTGGAGGTATTTAAAAGATGTGTAGATGTGCCACTTAGGGACGTGATTTAGTGGTGAATGTAGCAGTGCTGAGTTAGTGGTTGGACTTGATGATCTTAAAAGTCTTTTCTAGCCTAAAAGATTCTATGATTCTAATACCTGTTTTCAGGAAACTTATGTTGGGTGTTCCTTCTAATAGTTTTGCATTGATGGGGAAATTTGAAAGCTTTTGATAAAAATGTCAGAAAGTATTTGTATCTGATAATGTAACATTTCAGTAAGAAATCTGCCTAGAAGTTTCAAAATGGAATGTGTGATTTCTTTTGCTTCCTGTTAATGTTAAAAATGATCTTACACTTCCTTAAAAATTTTAGCTTTTCGAGGTTTTGATCTCTTATTCTTCTTTTTTTTTTTTCTTTTACCTTTTCTTCCTTTGTTTTATTCAGGGGAGAACCCTAATGAGGTCCCCTCTCTTTTTCTTTACTCAGTAAATCTACTGGTGACATGATCTTCAGCAGAGTGAAACTTCCACATTCTTCTAACTATGGAATTACCTTCATGCCTTGGAGGTTTCCTTAATATGTACACAATTATTTGTTATATATAATCGCCCAAATCCTTAAATATTTTGTTTGAAAGTCCAGTGTTTTGCCCCTAGATTTACAAAACAAAACTGGTACCCAAAGGAAAATATTGTGCCTAATTGTTTGTTCTAGTTAGCTGGACTGCTTACTTTACCCAAATGGAGAGGAAAAGCCTTTGGTTACACAGTGCTTAAAGCATGAACCTTTTTCATCTATCTTTTAAATAAAAGAGTTGGCACAGAGGTGTTACTATTTTAATAACAAAAAAGAGCAAACATTCACATAGCGACTCTGAGGAACTGATTCAGTATTAAAAAAAAGAAAATATATGAAAGAGAAAAATATTAGCTTTGCTTGCATGATTTAATTATTGCAAACTGGAAATTGCAGTTTTAACTTACATTAACCATGTTTCAAGGCTTTTCTTAAAAAATTACATATTTATAGCTATGAATGGTTATCCTCCATTTTCTGTTACTGAATCAGTTTCTAAGATGACATGTAGACATTCTAAAGCTGTGAACTATTAACATAGGTTAGACTGATGTGCTGTAGAGTTGTAAAATGACAATCTTCTGTTTTATAAAAGATAAGTAGTGTTGTTTGTCAACAAACTAAACACTTAAAAAATAAAATAAAAATTGCTCAGGCTCAAAAAACATTGAGTACACTAGATTATTAGGTGAAAGTTTTAAATTAATTTTTGGTAATGTCTCATGGGAAATAGCCGAACTTTATGTGTCAGTTTTCAATGAAGAAACTAATTTACTTTTATGCATGAAACCCGTCCTGTATTAGTAAGAAGAGGACTGCTGAGGTGTGTTTATTATAAGATAATAGTAGTTCTGAGAGAAAAGGGACACTTCAAGTAACTGTACCTTAAAAAGTTTCAGGAGTCTGATCTGTAATCAACAAAGTTTGGATAAAATATGTGTGAAAGTAATAAAACACCCACAGAGAGGAACTGTCTGGAAACTTTACAAATTTCACGCTTCTAGAAAYATTTGCTACATATGATGTCTTCAGCATTTTTTAATCAATTAAAATTTTTCATATCTGCTGAGAAGTTGGTGTCCAAAACTCTTAGCACAAAACAATTATCATCAAAGAAAGGAGAAAAAAAAAGAAAGAAAAAAAAAATCTAGGTACAATTTTACTGTGTAATCTACATTATATTCCCTTGAGCTCTGAATGCAAAACAAGAAAACAGAAGTCTCTCCAAAGTTTTCAAGAGGATCGAGCCTGGACCACCAATAGATAAACCAAGAGTTTTTTAGACCAAGGCTAATTTCAAGGATATTAGCATGCAATATTTAAAACATTTATTGAATTATCAAAGTATAACGTGTCTCATACAGCTCTCATACTTGTTTCTTAATCCTATATTGAGATGCAACTGAAAAGCAAAATAGTATATGATGTTATTAAATAGAGCTCTCACATATTAATTTTAATATAAACATAGCGCTTTGTCCCCCTTTTTGCTGTATTCAGCTGGGGCCGGAGCGATCTGCAGGGTTTCTTGCAGTCCACACAAGCTGACAGCTTTTTACCACAGGCAGTTTCACAGAGGCAGCAGCGAAGGTAAAAGGAACGAAAGAGGCCGGACTCTCTGTAACCATATTCTGAGTTTATTTGTCTCTGCCCAGGAGGACAGGGTGCATATCTTGAAAGGGAGGTTAGCAGAGAGACYGTTTCCCGCTCTGTCTCTGCTGCTTTAAGGGGTAGGGATAACAGTGTGCAACCAATGAGCTTAGAGATACATGAGAGAAAACCAATGATACATCTTCAGAGGAAGAACAAATTCAAACTGACTAATGACAATACAGTTAGAGAGAATTTCAAACCAAGCTGACCTGTTACAAAGCTTAAGAGTCTGTGAGGAGGAGAAACCTAAAGTGACAGCATCTAAGAAATATTGCTCTGTGGTAACTGCCTTTTTGATAACTAAGGCTGGATCACTGCAACATAAACACACATGATTTTCTCAAAGTTCTTCTTGAAAGACGTGAGTAAAGGAGGAACATCTCTAATAACCAATTTAGAAGGTCATTTAACTATTTCGTGTAGTTTTAACACTATTGAGTTTTACCTCCAACTCTAGTAGGAAGTTGTGTTTGAAAATTTTTCTCATGCAGAAAGTAGTGATTTGAAGTATTTGCTAATATATAGGCAGTTTACACATCTGACTTCCTTGTTTCTAAACACTTTCATTCAGCTATCTGATTTTTTTTATCAAACAGTTCCCTCCTTCTCTTCCTCAGTGTGGTACTGTACTAGTACTAGTTTTGTGGAACATTTCCAGAGTTGTAACAAGATAAGATTTTTTTATAGGTAGTGATTGTTGACTTTTTTGTAGAAGATGAGAACTACCCCTGAAATATGCTGAAAGGTTGTTAATACAAACATGTAGGGAACTGCATTATAAGTAACATGCAGTCAGCTGAGTGTAAGTATCATGATGATACTTTCTAAAGGAAATTCTTGAGATACTGCAATTTGCATTTAAAAATGCGCTATAGTGTATTAAATTGAATTCATAAGTATTCAAGAGCACACTAGATAGTATCATTCCCTTCCAGTTCCATGAGATTCTCTTAGTGGTACAAATACAACAATTTGATTTTAACAATTATAGGCCAGATCTTTTTGGCAGGAAAGTCACAATGAGAAACTATGGATTTTGCAAACCATTAAATTGTAATCCCCATTTCCATTGAAAATTAGTTTATCTGGTTTTGATTTTTAGCTCCAGACTCTGTGTATACTATTTTTATCAGCCTAAAATATGCCTTGAATATCATGTATATCCAAACATTTTTTCTCCAATATAACATAGSTATTTTGAAAACTCTTGACATGTACAATACCTATACTTCAAACTGCAGCCAGTGCTTCATGTCTTAGGTGATTTTTTCAGGTTATTAGACACTGCAAAATTGTCTAAGAAAATTGATTGCAGAATATAGCATTCCTACTATAAAGAAATATTAGTCAATTCTCAGTGAAGCTGAAGAAAATTTAAGTAACTCAGGTGAGAAACAAACAGACACACCTTTATAGGCTGGGTCATAACTGTGTGGAAAGCAGCTTTGCAGAGAAGCTCCTAGAGATTGTGGAAGAAAAGTTGAACATGAGCCAGCAGTGTATCCTTGTGGCAAAGGCAGCCTACAGCGTCACGGAATACATTAGGCAGAGAGATACCAGCCACGCTTGTGAAATACACCTGGAGTGCTGTGTTCATGCGTGGGTTTCCAGTATGAGAGAGACATGGAATGAGTGAAGGGCCACAAAGCTGATGAAGCGACTGGATTAGTTGTCATAGAGAGAAAAGCTGTAAGAGTTGGAGAAGACAGAGCAGGGTTCTAGGGATTCCAGTAACTTTTTATGTAATAGACATTAGTGAATATAATTTCTCTTGAGCAGTATAAGCGGATCCTTTGTCTATTCAAAGTAGATGTTTTTCTGTAATTGTGATTTTTAAAAAAACCTCTGTGCATATCTACACAAAATTTTGGAAATTGAATCAGGACCTTTTTGATTGCAGCAATGCTGCTCTTTTCTAACTACCTTAATACAAAAAAAATGGCTTTGTTGGATATTCTTTAAAGGACAACTAGGGCCCTGAAATTAATGGCAGCAGCAACAAAACCAACAGGTTTTCCATGTAGATGTCTGCAGGCAGAGGAGACAAACTTGGCAAGGATCATAGTCAAGTAGTGCTGCTGTCAGGGATTGCCCCTGAAAATAATTTTTTTTTCTCATTTCCAGTTGTTTTTTTGTCAGTTGCTGGCAAATATCTGTGCCAGGAAGAACACTGTGAGAGAAAATGAAGTACTCTGACAAAATTAGAGATGGATAAGTGCCAACATATGTCTGCTTATTGAGGATTGAAGGAACTGCTGTGCTGGCACATAACAACATAGCTTCATACCGAAAACATTTACAAAGAGAAAAAGCCAAAATAGAAAAAATAATATAAAGGCAGTATGCCAGTTATTTTAATATGATTTAATCTGCTAATTGAGAAAAATGCTGGTGCAATTTACTCAGCTTGCACATGCTACTGCGTCTTACCAGTCCTGTAGAAAAAGAGCTATCTATTTGAACCATATGAGTGCTATTAACTTGAAAACAAATTCTGATTTCTTTTTTTAATATAAACAAAGTTTCAATACTTAATGATAACATTAAAGATGTGTTAAATTAATTAATAATAATAATTAAAGAAATAATAAAAATAATAATTAAAGACTTATTTAGCTACATTTGATAACACTTTTGCCCAGAGTTATTTCTTGTCATTTTGGCTTCCAAGATACTAGGCAACATTCAGACATTTTGGAATCAGTGAGGAAAGAATGTATCATATGCTTTCAAGTTCAGCAAAGAAAACTCCTCCTGTATTCACATATGCTGGGTACAACTGGCTGCAGAGCATACCTGCAGGAAAAAAAAGGGCCTAGGGATTCTGGTTGAGAATAAGTTGAACGTGAGGCAGCAGTGCACCATTGTGGTGATGAACGTTCACCAGTTTTTGGACTGCAATTTATGAAAACTTGCAGCAAAGAAAATTCCAAGCAATAATGACGAAAAAAGTCTTCACCTTTAAAATTACTCAGCCCTGGAACAGGTATCATAGAGAGGCTGTTGSATGTTCATCCTTAGTGATTTCCAAAAATTGACTCCAAAAAGCTCTGAGCAACTTGCTTTAACAAGAAGGTTAGGGTTGGTCTGAGGAGAAGGTCACATTAGAAGACTTCTGGCATAAAAATCTGTATTTTTCCATGGTTGTATATGAAGTCTTACACTACAGATAATTTTACTCTATTTCTCTAATGTGGAAATCTATTGTGATGTTTTATTTTATTTTAATTCTGATATTAGTTTTCTTACTGATTATTTTGATGATACCAGCCTGTTCTGTTGTAACTTTGTTTACTGATTCAAAGATTGTTTTTTCTTTACTGAATATATTCAGAAAGTTTGAATCATAGAATTAAAGAATAGGTCATTTTGTAAAAGGCCCTTTCCACTATCTTTGTCACCTGGTCCCTGCCCCACTGAGCTCCTAACCTTCCTTCTCTTGTCAAGGTACCTAGAGAAATCTTTCATGTTTTCCTTCACCTTCTTTGCCTTCAGCAGGCAATGTCTTTGTATTCCTTCCATGTAGCATGTCCCAGCCTCCAACAGCTATATATTTCCTTTTCATGTCTCAGCTCTGCCAGGAGCTCCATGTTCATGCATGCACAGCTTCTGCCTTGCCTGCTTGATATTTTGTCCATTGGAACAGAGCAATCTCATTCTCTAGAAAGCTACACTTAAAGGGCAATAAATAAATAAACTAGGCCCAGGTTATAAACCACTATTTGCTTTCCTTTTTTATGCAGTGATTATCCAGATTTTCTAAAATTTTCTAGGCATTTTAATTAATATTCAACCAATTTAAATGTTTAATTTTATTATTTGTTATTTATTAATTGATCTAATTTTTCTTAGAAACTTTAGAATCTTCAGCTAAGTACTGTGAATGCAGATAGATTAATGCGTTTATAAGCCTTGTGCATTAAATCTTAATAAAGCAGAAGGCATGATTGCCTCCAGAATCATAAATAAATAGAAAATAATTCATGGCAACCCCTCACAAATTTATCTGCCCCAGCTTACTGCTCCTAAACATAGAAAATGAAACTCGTAGATGCTTGTCTTACTTGTTTTTAATAGAACTCGGTCACTCATATTCCAGTGCTCCCCCTGCCCTACAGCTCATTTAATTTTTCTTAAATTTTTAATAGGATTGAGTCACTCATATTCTAGTGCTTCCCCTGCCATACAGCTCATTTACTTTTTCTTAAATTTTAGCTTATTCCTTTTTGTTCTATACGTCATAGACATGGAGAACACTCATTCTTGTGACAACCCTTAGCATGTAGCATTGTTTTTGTGTATCTTCCAGTATCCTCCATTCTAAATAAATGAAAGTCAATTAATTCAGTCTTTTCTTCTGTAGATTTTTTTTCTGGGTTGCTTCTCACTATTACTGCTCTCTTCTTCTTCATTTACTAGCTAAAGGAGTCATTCTCCTCAGTAACTGGGGCTAGAATTAACAAGTATTTAGTTCCTGAGAATATCACCAAATCTGAGTGTGTCACCAGAAAGGCTGTGGAGACCAGGTAGAGAATTGGTATTTCAGTCAAAACAGGAGAAGTTATTTTTCAGTCCTAGTCAGGAAGACTACTTGGATAAAGGTATTATGGGACCTGCTTAAATCCTGATGTCTCCGAGGTATTATTCTGGAGGAAAAAAATAGTAGGATGAGCATGATGTTCTGCCTAGTGGAACATTAATACAAGATGCCGTATTATGGAGCCGTATAAAAAAGAAAATGGGATYTTGTTGCATTCAGTGTGGTGTTTTCTCCCTGTATGGCAGGAAGTTTTAGAATGGCATACAGCTTCTTGGAAAGGCTTTATTTGAACTCAAACATATAGTTCTGCTGTTCTGGTAAATGAACTTAGGACATGAGTGCAATGAAGAGACACTGAAATAATAAAAGTACCAGTCATCTTATATTATAATATTAGAGAGTCTCTGAAAAAAATTCTAGCAATTGTAAACTCTGGGAAAGGTAAAAATAGCTTCCAAATTAAAGGGTGCTGGTGATACAGTTGTAAGTAACAGATGAGGACATGTTGATCATTAATATATTTACATTAAAAGAAAATTTGTAGCCATTTAAGCAGAAAGAGTCTGAAATGGAGTCTTATAAAGGAAGAATAATGGAGACTAACAAACATTTTTACTTTGAATATTGAGATGAATACGTATATGAAAATAGCGGAAGATTTGGTGTCTCACTGTCAGAGACTATGCTCAGTGACACACATAGTCACTCTTATTTTGTACAGAAGCTGTTCCATTATGGGCTCTGCCTTTCTCTTCACAGTGTCAGGGAAGAAGTTAACATTGTCAGGCTTATATTCCTGACACGACATGCTTCCTTGTACGTGTAGGAAGAGAAATTGAAAGGTGTACTTCTGGCCAGAGAAGCAGAGGACAGGACTGTTTTTGTGTGCCAGGGAATGATTCTGATCACACTATATGTAGTAGTATAAACATACTCTATATTTCTTAATTTCTGAGATATAATTATTTAATAAAGTCTACTGTTCTCATGCTACTTATACATATAACAGCAGGAATATGGTATATTTTATTATTATTTTTTTGAAGGGGAAAGGAGTTTGTTTGAGCATCTGAGGCAGGAGAGGTAACTTAGGACTGCTTACCATGCTGAGGAGGAGATAGTCAAGTATCCACTTGATCTATGGCTCAGGCCAAAGTGCCATGTACCAGTCCTAAGTCCAATAGAGGACTGCAACAGAGATGGAATTTCACACCCTGAAGACAATATGTGAAACAATGTCTTACTGAATTTTATTAAAAGTTTATAAAATCTTGGAGGTTGATACATGTAATGACATTTAACGTGATTTATTCTATAGACTTTTGTACCTGTAATCATGTTTTAACTAGGGAATAGTAGTCAGGAGCACTGATTTTATCATGCAATTTTCTTACCCCTTGTTGCCCTACAACAAAGCACCAAGACTCTAAAGAACCTGATCTGGTGTAGAATGGATTCTCTTATCTTCATCTGCATCTGTTGTCAGTACTTTTTTGTTACATTAAATTTATCCAGATTTTATCATGTGTGGTTGGCTGTCTCAGTTTTTAAACTTAACTTTAGGAATTTTAATGCTCAGTGCCATGTGGTGTGCATCCTGATTTATATAATTTATGCAAACAAATTTAGGATTCATATATATTTTATTATTCATTCTAGGTATATCTATATTCATGAAGGTATATCTATATGCTTATACACTATTCTCTCAGCCATATTGTTATGCATAACAGCATTAAACATTCATATGCTTTTGGGTGTACCAGAAGCTATCTCATCAAGCTAATAATTAGACATTAGGGAGAAATTCCTGTCTCCATGGCCTGAAGCTCCCACTTTTTATTTAAAATTATAACACAGATGGTTTACAGGCATCTAGTACTTTTGAAAGTGAGAGTAGATTTGCTATAATGTACATATTGGAGAAAAAGCTAGAGTACAAAGTGCCTTTCTCTCACTCACCACRGCTTTTGGCAGTTGAAGATGCTGTAAGTGAAAGGAAAAAGGGACTGAAAGTATTTATGCAGAAATCAGAAACTGGTCTAAGTAGAAACAACATGTTTGATTGACATGCTGCACATTACTCATAGGCCTGAGTACAATACATTGAGTTTAAAGAAAAGAAAAAAGATATTACTTTTCACTTGCAATAGTGCCTAGAGGAAGACAAGTAATAACTTAAATATCTACCATAAATACAACGATATTTTAACATGCAAATGCCAAGCAATGAAAATCTAGTGTTTCATCAGTTAAAATAAATTATGTAGATCTTATTCTCTGTATTTTTATTTTGTCATGCTATTTTCTTGTGTCAATCTCAATTATTTCATTATTAGATTATTTGATTATTTAATTGTTTCTTAATTTAATTGTTTAACTTAGAACACACAGATTGCACTAATCTATATGGTTATAGACCATGTTCTCAATTTTTTGTGTAATTGTACAAATGCTTTTAAGTACAAAAAACAAATGTATATATCGTCTTATATTCACTTTTATAAATGCACATATGTTACTAAGTCATAGTAGTCAGGTGAAGTCCCAGGTGACTTGAAAAAGGGATATTTTATACTCATGTTTAAAAAGGTAAAAAGGAGGACCCTGGGAATTACCAACCTGTCAGCCTCACCTCTGTACCTGGGAAGATCATAGAACAGATCTTCCTAGTTGCTGTGTTAAGGCACATGGAGAACAGTGAGGTGATTCAAGAGAGTCAGCACACTTGGCTTCACCAAAGGAAAGTCCTGCCTGAACAACCCAGTGGCCTTCTATGTTAGACTGACTTCAACAATGGGCAAGGGAAGGGCTACAGATGTCATTTTTCTGGATTTCGGTAAAGCCTTTGACATGGTCCCCCACAACATCCTTCTCTCTAAATTGGACAGAGGTGGAATTGATGAGTGGACTGTTAGATTGATAAGAAAGTGGTTGGATGGTCACATCCAGAGGGTAGTGGTCAATGGCTCAGAGTCCCAATGGAGATCAATGACAAGTGGTGTCCCTCCGGGGTCTGTAGCAGGACCAGTGTTATCTATTATCTTCATTAATGACAGATACAAAGGGTTCAAGGGAACCCTCAGCAAATTTGCATATGACACCAAGCTGAGTGGTGCAGTTGACACACCTGAAGGATGGAATGGCATCCAGAGGGACCTGGACAAGCTCAAGAAGTGGGCCCTTAGGAATGTCACGCAGTGTAACAAAACCAAGTGTGRGGTGCTGCACCTGTGTCAGGGCAATCCCTGATATCAACACAGGCTGGGGAATGAACAGATAAAGAACAGCTCTGTTGAGAAGGACTTGGAGGGTGCTAGTGGATCAGAGGCTGGACAGGAGCCAGCAATGTGCCCTTGCAGCTCAGAAAACCAACTGTATCCTGGGCTGCATCCAAAGCAGCGTGGGCAGCAGGGCAAGGGAGGGGATTCTGCCCCTCTGCTCTGCTCTGGTGAGACCCCACCTGCAGGGCTGCATCCAGCCCTGGGGCCCCAGCACAGGAAGGACATGGACCTGCTGTAGTGAGTCCAGAGGAGGAACACCAAGAAGATAAGGGGGGTGGAGCACCTCTCCTATGAAGAAAGGGTGAGAAAATTTGGATTGTTCAGCCTGGAGAAGAGACGGCTCCGGAGTGACCTTATTGCAGCCTTCCAGTACCTAAAGGAGTCCTACGAGAAAGCTGAAGAAGGACTTTTTTCAAAAGCATGTAGTGACAGTACAAGGGGAATTGGCTTCAAACTGAAATAGAATAGGTTGAGATAAAATATTAGGAAAAAAATCTTTACTGTGAGGATAGTGAGACACTGGAACACATTTCTCAGAGAAGTTGTGGATGACCCATGCCTGAAAGTGTTTAAGGCCAGTTTCAAAGGATCTCTGAGCAACTTGGTCTAGTGAAAGACAGGTGGTTTGGAAGTGGATGATTTTTAAGGTCTCTTCCAACCCAGGCCGTTTTATGATTGTATGATTCCATGATTCTATATGTGTATTTTAGATGTGAATACAGATGTGAATAATATCTAGTGCACTGGTGTCTTCCACTATTTATAGTAATGATTAAAAGAATCCAAATCTTTATATCTTTCTGAGGATGTTTTTGAGAAAAGAGGAAGAAGACCTGCTATACTGGAGTCTGAAAATTCCCAAGTCTTACATAAAATCAATGTCTTTCACATGGTCTCTTCTATTTCTTGCTATGGGCCCCAGCTATATACCTCTGTGCTAGTTTGACTGTAAACCAGCAGGGGAAATTAACCCCACACAAAATACCTCGAGAGATTTTAGGTCAAAATTACAATTTTAATAAACAGGTTAAAATACATGCAGGAATACAGAAACACCAGCCTAAACAAACCGACAGAGTCACAGTACAACCTGATACCCCATTGACCAGCTGTGTAGTCCAGTTAGGCATTGGTCCTGTAGAAAGGCCTTGTCTGCTGAGTATCCAGTGATGGTTGTTTGGAGTCCTCTGGGTTTCCAGTCGTCTGGTAGTCCAGTCCATGTAGTCCCGTCCTGGAAGTCCAGTCCAGTAGACCAGTTGAGTCCAGTCCAGCAGAGTGGAGTGGAGTCCAGTTGAGTGGAGTAGTCCTGGTAGACCAGTCAAGTCCAGTGGAGTGGAGTAGTACTGGTAGTCCAGTCGAGTCCAGTCCAGTGGAGTGGAGTCCAGTCAAGTGGAGCAGTCCTTGTAGACCAGTCGAGTCCAGTCCAGTGGAATGGAGTGATTTCTCCCATCTCAAAGCCTGCTTTTATATCGTGTTTCTTGGCTGGTACCTCCCCCAGGGGTGGGAACTTCCACAATGGAAAAGGATTTTCCTGACATTCTATTGGTTGCTTCACATGAGCCGAGTCAAACAGTTTCTGGCATTCTACTGGTTGGTGTTTTATCTGGTTCGGTAACGGGCCGTCAACCGAGATAATCCACTCAGGGTGGTTCTGAAGTTCTATTCATCCACACTTWCCAAGTCCGGCAATGGGCCATCAACTGAGATAATCTACTCAGGATGGGTGGTGCTTGCTGTCTGCTGGAATGGTTATCTCAGTTGAGATAAGGAGTACCACCCTACCTCACATGAGCATAGCATCAGGGACCAGGTGTGTAACTGTGAACGATCCAGCTTATCGAGGAAAATATGTGGGTGGTGGTAGAATACATCCTTTTATGGTTAACCCAGGACAACATCGAAACACACCAAATATGTGCCACATATTTTACCTCTGTGGCTTTGCACTAAGTACATATCTGATTTTGCCCATTAGTCATTCACAACAATTAACACAAATCAAAAACTTAATTATTAGATGGGGTCACTTACAGTTTGGCATGGAACCTGTTGTAGAAGCAATATTGAGAATCTATAGCAATTAAACACATTGACCAACACTGAAACAAACTCTGTGACAGAGTGGTACCCAAAAACTGTAATACTCATCTTGATTGTCATGATGACAAGCAGACATAACACTATCAAGGTTTGAATTCTCAGATGAAATGTATTACATGATCTGATAATTTTAGCAATCTTTTGCAAGTGAGGAAAATCACTGGGGAAAAATAATGTTGTGTGTCTTTTTCTCACTATTTGCTCTTTCTACTGTGCATTTTTCTTTCTGTAAAGAGATAAAATTAATCTCGGGCATCTACAATTATACATGGCATTYGGAGCAGTTGGCAAATATGCTGCTAATTTTCCATCCGTGAATTAATGGAATGTACTTACAGAAATAGTCATAAAATAGATCCATTACTAAACATACTATATMAGAATGTTTTGCCCCAGGGCATTGCCTTTTGGTTATCTTTAAAATATAGCCTTATCCACGATAATATACTACATTAAAATTAGAAGCTCTTCTACCCAATACCCAAATTTAAATTTTCCTGGATTGGATCATTTATAAATAATATATATATATACACTCTGTAAGTCTCTTCACAGTCCATAGCTCTTTTTGAATGGAGATATAGATCTCTGATTTCTCCTTTTTTGAACTCCTTGAGGCTCCTGTTAGCCTGTGTCTTTAGTCTGTAATATGTTTTCAACATACAAAAATTTATAATGTTCTGTTATGTGGGTGATAGATACCTGTCCTTCTCCTTACCAAAAGAGATAACAAACCTCTTTCTCACCTTGACAAACTGTAGTTTTTCCAAAACCTTCATTGCTTGCTTACTACAGACATGTCCTCATCCAATATGCTACCCACTAGACTACACAATCACTCAAATCCAACACAATTTTACAGTGACCTCTTTCACCTCATGAACGCTTTCACTGAGAAAGGTGGCATAGTTTGCTTCACTAAATTCAGATTTTATGAATGGATATGCTTAAACAAATGTGTAAAAGGAACTTTGCCATCTATTATGACATTCAATAACCAATTGGCACCTTATTTTTTTGTTTTCAAAGGAGAAGGATGATTCTGTCAAAAATCACAAGACTCCCTGTACTCCAGTAGCTCTCCTGGAAGTCCCTTCATACACAGCCAATTTAAAACCTCTAATTTAGACTCTTTTCAGTGCCTATGGACTATATTTTTGTCTAGCTCTGTACTGAGACTGAAGATGTTTTATGGGGGAAACAGGCTCTGTATCATACCTTTAGAACCAATTCTGAACTGGAAAACCATAAAGTTAACCTATGCTTATGCCTTATCATTTTTCTTGAGAAGTTGCTAAAATAACTTTGATTTCTAGCAGATGAAGTTTGAGCTCAGATATCTATAAATCTGAAGAAAGCAAATTCAGAATTATGTTTCTTTTCTTAAGGATTCCCTCATATTAATGAGCATGATGTCTACATAAAATATTTTGAGTGTCACAGATTCATAGTATTTACTGTAAGATATGTATAGCTTTACAGGAAAATCAATGCAGTCACCAAGATTATTTTTTTCATCTGATGTGAAAATCACCATTAAGATAATAATCTTTTATTCAGAAATGCACTGTCTTCAAACCAAAACCATATAATGCTTTTAAACATAATAAGTTGGCCTTTAATTTATTATAAAACAATACTGCATTTCATTTTACTATGGTTAAAAGTTAAAAATATTTTAACTATTTATTGGTCATGCAGTTCCAAATCCTGTTTTCATTCTGGTAAGACACTGCCTGATGTAAATCAAATAAATGGGTGTGATTTCTTCTTACACTCATATTTATTTAGTGCATAATGCCTTTCTGTTCCTCAATTTTGAGCAGCTGAATCCCAAAATTCGGRTGTTTTGAAAGAAAAGGAAAAAAAAACTGTGAAAAAATRGCTTCTAAAATACTGAATTTTGGCAAACATTGTTATTCTCTGTGGGACATGTGATGAAATTTTGAAGCACATTATAAAATCAATATTTTACACTCATTTTAAGGCACTTATATCTGGAAAATACTGATGYGATTTATGGGTCAAGTGCAAATTATTTAGGTCATTTGAGGTCTGGTGATAAAATGTCATAGTTCTTCTTATGGTCTTACTCCTGACTCCTCAATAACTACAAAGAGAGTAGTTACAAATCATTCAGTTTTATTTCTTCTAATGTGAAGAAAACTACAAAATTATTTTTGAGTTTTATTTAGTGATGGATAGTACTAACAAACAAACAAAAAATCTCAGTATTTACAGACCTGTAAATGTGTCAGACTTTTTGTCCTCAGGCTGGGGTGGAAGAGTCTTGAATGCAAAGGAAAAAGGACAGAAAATAAAACATGTTAACAAGTAGACTAAATTATGAGGAAGGTTAATATCAGAGATTGTCAGCTCATTCCTTATAGGCACGCATGTCTCTTTTTCTCATCTGTCTAGGAAGGTAGACTGAGGAGATACAAGTTCTCAGATAGCACATGTGGAATAAAAGAAAAAATGCACAAAATATTATTATTAATGTTGCTCTAATGGATTATAAAAATTAGGAATGTGTAATATACTGCTCCGTCATAATTTTATGCAGAACTTATAGTCTTTTTTTTTTTCAGTGCAGGCTGTATAGAACTGCAATAATTTTCCAGGTCAAGAAACTTTTCATCACTCTACCAACATCCTTTCATTGATCTGTTCAGTTTAATATCCCTGCAGTTATTCAACTTCAAGTAGGATTTTCTTTCCTTCACTAAGTGATGTGGAGTGGCTCAGTCATTATTCCCCAAGGTCAGAGTTTGCATTTTACAGTGATTTTATACACTTTGCCTTGTGCTTCAAATTTTTCCTTGTTTGCATTGCCTGATGTGACACGTACACTTTCCCTCAACAGTTCGGTCTGATATTAATTCTGTGCAATACAGTTCAATAATCTATTATCTATGACAGTTGTGTGAAAGAGTTTATACAGACATAGAATTTTTTTGATTTGAAAAAATATCTTTCTGTAAATTTCAATGTCTTCGTTACCTTTTTAATAACCATACAGTTCCTTGCTTAATTTTCTAATTCTAAGAAGTTARTTTCCATTATTTAAATACTTGTACATAAATAAATAAGTATATGAAATCTTAAAATATACGTGACAACAAAAATGCAGTAATGCTCAGAATAAGCAAAAGTTTTATAACAGAAGCTTTTTTTTTAAAATAGAAGTTATATGTTTTATAATCTTATTTTATACTGGATTTGTTGAATTCTTAGACTCATTAAGAAAAAGTAAAAATTCTAAGATTAATTCTGGAATCCTAGAATACATTCTGAGTATCATCTATACAGGACCATGAAAATGTTTTGACAAGTGAAACAATGGAAAAATCAACCTTTTCAGTAGCACATTAAAGTTACAGACATTTAAAGTTAGTCTCTTTTATGACTTCCAAGGAATAAAATTTTGTATTTTTTCTAATATACCACTTTTTGAAGTTAGACTAGATTATCTTTTATATGTCATTTTCTACTCACAAAATATGGAGACAGCTATTTATATTAATGCATTTATATTAATGCATTCAGATGCAATACCCAAATTAGGAAATACTCTGGGCTCCCTCTATTGTCAGTGCAAAGAGATGCACTCTTCCAAATCCTCGTTCAGATCTTCAAAGGATTGTATCATCCTTGAATCTGTGGACTTTTGAAATTTTTTCCAAAGTTAGCACATCCATGTAGTTTTGTGGCAAAAACATTTTACCCACAGAAGGCAAACATTTTGGAAGTTAAGTTTCATRTACTAAAATTTAATTTAAAAATTGTTTGGGCAAAGTATTTTGTGGGGGAARAGAAAGGCACTCTAGCAGGTTTTTTGGGTCATCTTTCTTGGTTCCTACTCGGATGCACACAATTTGCTGAGTGCACTTGAGGTACAGTGAATTTGAGAGGTTAATAACAGTAAATGAGTGCGTGTCCAGAAGGAAGAGAAGAGCAATTGTACTGTAAAAAAAGGGTGGGTTTTTAGTACAGACTGGTGAATCAGTTTTTTGCATTCTGAAGTAGTAGCAGTTTTCATAGTCTTAACTCTTTTATGAGTTAGCTGGCAGTTAAATGTGTCGAGGCTCATTTCTTTGCTATTGCCAACATGTGAACCAAAATAACTGAAAAGATGTTAAAAAAACCCCAAAGATATGTTGCATATTCCTTGTTTAGCTAAAAAAAAAGGAAAGTCAGAATCAGAAAATGGTCAGAGGGTAAAGTCTGATTCTTCTTCTGCTTTGGGAGATCTGTGGCTATATTCTCCATTCCATAATAGTTTGCAAAATTTTGGTCTTTTCCAGGCATGAAACTATTTTAAGTTTGAATTTCTGTAACTGTAGTCTTAATCTGTAGATCTTTTGCTGAARGTTCACTGAAAGTGATCTGATTTAGGTGGACATCTTACTTCCAACAAAGTCATAGGACTTTGGTTCACCTCAGAAACATTTGCTAGCTCTGGCACAACTCCCATGCTTGTATCTCCCCTCTGCAGCATTAAAGTGGATTTCTGTGCATGCAGGCTTGGGTCCAGCACTGGTGTAAGGCCATGTAGGAGGAGACTCTGCACCAGAGCCACAAAACTTGGAAATGCTCCAGATTTTACCAGTTGAGATACAGTCTGAGGTGTATGGTTGCATGCCACTGTCTATTTTTTCTTCCTAGCTTCATGAGGAAGGAAGAAATAAAATATAAATTAAAGAAAAAAACCCCAAACAAACAGCAGGAATTAAGATCAAGATATTGTGTAAAAGACAAAAGCATATGTTCTGGTAGAGAAACAAAACCATTGAAATACTTTCCCACAATAATTTCAATTTTATTTTTACTGATTATGCACTCTTTTCACCTGTCGTGAGGTGTCAATTGCAAAACAAAAGGGAAATGAGATCTGTGCCATTGCCAATTGAAAAGGACAAACATACAGCACAAAATGGACTGTTGATGAGAATTTCAGAACTCYTGTTCTGCTCCCTTACTGCTGAAACCATTGGTTGTAGAGATCTTTGTCTTCTATATTGGTTTGTGTTGTTTATGAACCAGCAATCCTTATGGTTTCAGCAAAACTGCATTAGTTTAGGTTCAGCCATTCTATTTTATTCTTGATACTTTGTCACTACAAAACCACAAAGTTTTAATGAAACTCCTGTGCCATTTTTTAAGACCCAAGAAAGAAAGACAGACTTTGTTTATTAGGGATTCGGATGAACTATTTCATATTTCAGTTGGTCATATACAATGTCAATAAACCTGCAGTTTCACATACCTATGCCTAGTCAAGTGGGCAGTGGTTTCCAGGGAGTTTAGCTGTCCTATATACTGAAATAATAAACTCAGTCAGAAAAAGAATATAAAATTCATAAACAATATTAGACAAAGAACAGTCTAGGAAATGGAGTTTCACCTATAAATTTCTTGACTGTAAGTGGTGAAACAGCAGAAATCATAAATAATACAGGATTTTATGTTTTGCATTGTGTGGGTTTTATAGAGTTCAAATGGAACCTAATAAGGAAACAGCAAAGCTCTCCCTGGGTACCTCATAAGTTGTGGCTTGAATTTTCCTCATTGATGCCAAGTGAGCTTTTCCCCTTCACTGCAATATTCATATAACAGCAGGGATGCATTTAATTTCACAAAAGCTATATATAACAGCTAATTATAAATGGCGAGAATTGATTGATATATACTTGATCTAGCATAGATTCTGTTTAAAAGGATAACCCTCTGTGGCCCAAATTCTAGGTTCTGAGAAGCCCTTTTTATCTTGAAATTGCATGTATGTTTTGCAAGAATGTTTTTTAAAATTTAAGTGATAGGTCTTCAAAAACACTTTAGATAGAGACTGAGATTATACAGAAAGGCAATTAAGAAAGTATTTAGCAAGAAAATAGGACAAACTGCAGTGTTGAGAAACAGGGTTTAGTCAGACAAGCTTACTGACCAGCTCCATTTTAAAAGTGACCGACCCCTTTCATACCCCTTTCTGTCTATTCTTTCTTTGTTCCTACTTGGTGGCCTTCCCCTGCACGTTCCCCCATCAGTTTGCATAGCTCCAATGATCTGGACCCTCAGGTTTGAATCTTAATCATCTTCATTCTCCTGATTTGCTTGCAGTTTAGACAGCCCATCAATTAATGTGACTGACCAGGTTTGTTTCTAGGTATTGTCTCCCTTAGTTTGTCTCTTAACTCTGTGTCTCTGCATGTTTTGTTTATTATTTTCCTCTTCTTCTTGTCCTACCATTTTGACGAGGTCCTTGATTGCATAATCTTACAGAAATAAATGTTCTCACATTCTACATGCCCTCATCAATTAGTGACTAAGTAGCTTTGGTTCTCCTTATTGCCTTCCTTATCATTTGTTGATCATGTTTCTGTCTCGGTTTGTTTGGTTTTGACTYCCCTCTTTTCTTCTTATCCCTTTCTACATTAAAAAGGTCGTTGACCAGATACAGTAGGGAAGGAGGGAGCAGACACTTTCTCATTCCACGTACCCTTACACTTAGTCTCAAAAATTTCTTTTCAATTAGCACTGCTTTAGCAGAGCAGTGGTCATGTGTATAAGCAAGTAGAATCACAGAATGGCTGAGGATGAAAGGCATCTCTGGAGATAATCTAGTCCAACTCCCTGCTGAAAAAGGTTCAACTAGTGCAGGCAGAGCAAGCTCTTCTGGGCAACCTGATCCAGTGCCCACCCTCAAGCTGTGTCTTTTTCCCCCTATGCTGATACTTACATGGAATTTCTTGCATTTCCATTTTTGCCTATTTCTTCTTGACCTCTTACTGGGCACCTCAATCTCCTTTGTGTTCTTTACCACCATGTTATCAGGTAATTATACACATTCACARGGTCCCCATGAAATTCTCCATATTAAACACTTTCAGCTCTTCATCTCCAGATGCTCCATTCTCTTAAAAATCTTTGTGGCCCATAATGGAGTGTCCTACTGACACTGCACTGAAATAGTGATATTCTATGTCCAAAGAATGACATTTTTTACACCATCAGAGCAAGGGTAGACTAAAGCAGGGGGATAGGAGGTAAAAACTTCAAAAAAATAAAAGTTTGGGAAGTTTTCATTTTGACTTGCAAGTGACTAAACATACTGTGCCAAGTACTGGTGCTGACATCCCACAGTTTAGTCCCATCCTACTTAAAAAAAAAAAAAAGAAATCAGCATACTCCAGAGGTCAGTCTGAAAACTTCTAACTCTGTATCAGTTAGTTGCTTTTCATGGTGATCTCTGAAGGCAGAAATAGATTTTTATTTGTTTGACTTCCCACATCCCTGCCACATCTCTCTCTGTATATTTATATGTATTTTTTATTATTTAAAGCTAGGTTAAGGTTGCTAGATATTCTATGCTGAAATCCAAGGGAAAGCAGGAGATAAACAGCATTTCATTATCAGCCTGTGAAGCAAGTGTCAGTGCCCTGGGAGCACACACAGGACTAGCTGACCTCGCCTAGACTACCCTGGAGTTTCCCCACCCCTGCCCATGGCCCAGGACCCCCCCTCCAGATTTATCCTAGGTCTGCTCTTGAGCTGTTCTGTTTTAACACGGGTCCCGAGCACAGGGATGTGGTGGTGGCCCCAGGTGAGACTGGTAAGGGGCCACAGCAGCCATGGGTGCCCTGAGGGCCCTGGCAGTGAGTACAACCAACTGGACTCACCACACATGTGAAGCATGTAGGGTTAAYAGCTGAGCTTTTGAAGACTTCTGAGAAATTGCATTGTGATGCTCAGAAAAGTGGTCATTGTCACAGACTATTTATATATTCTCTGGGATTGCACAGTTCAATGTGGGGCCTTCTGAATGTTACATATTGCCCATATGGCCAAACATATAGACCAAGAATGGATCAGTAGGGAATCCAGGAGTGTTGGTGAGGTCTGTTGGTATCTCAGATATAGCAGGGCTGGAAGCTACAACTGTCAAATTCCAGAATATCCAGCTCAAATTTTTTCAGCCAGTATGGCTAAGAGAGTCAATAGACTATATTATCATAATTAATCTTTCCAACATTAAAAGCATGTTGAAAATCATGTCTCCACGCTTCCTTACAGAATTAGTGGTGATGGTATTTTAAGCATCCACCTTCAAATTCTCTAAAGATTTAGCTGGCAAATATAAACACATTGTTCATAACTGAATTTCTTGGATAAAAGAAAAAATAAAATAATGCATGAATATAAGCTTAGTCATCACACATGACCATTAGGTATATTTATGTAGTCATGCAGAAATTTACATTTTCCTTTGGTTTGATTGAGAAATTGCTTTCTACCAATCTAGACAAAACAGGACACAATTATCTCTGAAAAGTACGTGGACATAAATTGAGTAAATAATTACTTAGCATTTGAAGAATGAAAATAATTAGTAAAATTAATTATATGTGATACTCAAAAAAACAGACATATCTCATTACAAAATTGATAAAAAAKAGGTATCACCCTTTTTTCCCTCCACATTATTAACTATTCTAGATGAGAAAATAGTCTTCAAAATGAGYGTATTTCTAAGGAAACAAAGTATCTATGAAAATGTCAAAATTAAGCACTTATTTTTTTATCTACTTTCAAGTTTTTCTACAACACATTTTTTTTCTCACAATTAGCATTATTCTGATTGACATTTTACTTTTGATAATCTGTGTTTTGTTTTTTTGGCTTTGTTTTTTCTTTGTGGAAAATAGTCCTTTGGAGAAATTTCTTCCTTTTTTTCTCCTGTGGTTTGGGGTATTATGTGTTAGATATGTTTAAGCACACTGTAATTGTCAATCTACTTCTGACCTTTCACTCATTCCCTCTTCTGTAATGTATGTTCATTAGCAATACCACTCTAGCTCTTTTGGCTGGCTGGCTGGCTGTTATTTTTCTTTATCAGGAATGGAAAAAATTTCTTCCTTCTCTCCAGATGGGGATTATGTAAAACATAAACTCTACATTTGTGCTCCTTYGTGTACATATGAAAGCTTTACAAAGTTTAATGAAAAGATCTTTGAGGCCTCAAGGTATACATGCTTATTTTTTTAATAAAGGAATGATAATTATAAATTTTGAAACAGACTAGGGAAATTTTTGTAAATCAAGTTTGGAGGTACTGTCAGTTTTAAAGTATCATCTCATGACTTACCAGAATACTTTTAATTGAAATATAGATTTGTAGTAGAAGAAAGGTTCCTTGTATGTTTTCTCCCTGAAGCATGCACTGTTAAAATTTTATTATTTAGGCAATCTGGATTTGAAATTGAGGGAAATTAATGGCATTTTTCACAATCCAGAGGATTTGATGTAACATAATTTCTCATATCCAGGTGATCCTCAGAGAAGCTGATTGTGTTTTAAATTAGGGGTTTTCCTTTGACAGACCTCTAAACGAATAGGGAAGAACTACCAGAGTAATCACACAATATGGGCAAGTATTTACAAACAGGAACAGATCTACGTTAGCTGTGCCTGCTGTTAAAACTTGTGGAAAATCAGCCAATTTAAACACATATAAAACTGCATTAAACTGCAGCACTTATTAAAAATCGCATCTCTATGGTTTATTTTTCCTATTCCATGAAGTTGTTTAAACTCAGCATTCAATACTATAAAATCTTTACTTTCAGTACCATTAAACAACACAGATTTGTAATAGCAACAATTACAATAATGATAGTGTAAAATTTTTTGTTGATAAATTTATAGTCTTATGTCATGGAGAAAGGATGTTTCTGTTTTATGACCACTTTCTCAAATTTATTAGAACTGTTATGTGTCATGATTTTTTCAGCCTGCCTTTCTCATTTTCATTTGGGCTTTTGCTAAACATTCCCCCATAAGATAGTTATTTTATCATAAGATTCAATGGTAAATTCCAAGTGCCAAAAAGTGAGAAGGTTAAGGATGTTTTGGTACCAAATGTGTCTTCAGAAGAGTTAAGAAAACTTTGATTTTTTGTGGTTTTAAAGTGTAATTTAAATGGGTAATTTCTCTCGTAAGTCAAACCAAAATTATATCAGATTGAAGAATTCCRTCCTTGAACAGAAAACAGATGGAACAATCTTGAAATCAAACAGAGAAGCCTCTAATAATTAAATGCTTTTGTTGTTTTTATCAAATGTTGCTTGGTTGTGAAGGTTGCTGCTTTCTGCTTTATTGGATGAACATTTATTTACCTGGTATGGCCAATAAGAGTTTTGAGAATGTGATAGAAAAGACTAGTCATTCTGGAGGAAATACTGTCAGTAGGAAAGAATTACTCTCTAAATAATGTTTTGWCTCAAGCGTTCTCGTTGGCTGGTGGAAGCATTCTAAAATGACATGAAATTCCCTATTTGTGTGAAGGCAGGATTTCTATATTACTTTAAAAAAAAAGCTCTGTCTTTGAATGGAAGGCATTTAATGAAACGAATTTAATTTGCAAACAGATCAAAGATGAAAAATTTGAATTCTACAAAAAAAAGGAGTGTCACAAAATTTGGGATTACAGAAACCCAAATTTTATTTCCTCTTGTAGTTGATCAGACTTTTCAAATAAATCACAAACTGAAGTCTCTACAAATTGTGTTTATAGAGGAAAAAAAGTAATTATGCAACTTTTTTCACAAAGTCTTAGGAGAATGATAAATACAGACAGAGAATGAAAAATATTTTTTGTGTTTTCTTAGTCAYGAAATGAAAACATTTTGTGAAACAGCAGGTTAGTGGTCTTTACTGCCTCTCAGAAGAGATCCACTTCTTTCAGGTTAAGTGTTTGTTCCTTGAGAAAAATTGTCTTGACACCTGGTAAGACCATCTGTCCTTGTAGTTCTGTTTCTTCTGTGCTCTTAAAATGTCTTTGGATGTCAGTTTGTTGAATGTGGAATATTACTTTAAAAATAGTAAAAATGTAATAGCTCATATGTCCATAATCATATGTAGGCTAGCAATGTAGTACTACATTAAGCTAACAATAGAGGCCACAAAGCTTATTAGGCCTTTCTAAAAATTACTTTGGCCTGTCTAGAGTTTTGTTTGATCTTATTTAGCAGTTACCAAAATTATCTAAGGCCCAGATGACTGTTATTTACCTTGTTTTTGTTGTCGCATCATGGTTGCATAATGCTTATTACTATAAAGAAATTTTTTTAACATTTAGATACTATTAACAATTGTTTCCTATGTGCAAAATGAACTATCTATTACCCTTGAGTATTATGCAGCATAGTGGAACATTCTCCACGGTGTGACAGCAGTAGACTTGAAAGTACAGGCACGAGATGATACTGGGATTGTAAACAGCTGACCAGAGGTCACTTACTGATTACCAAAGAGATGTAATCATGGGAACTATAGTTTTAGTGGTAATAAGAAACCCAAAGAAAAAGTATTGAAAATGTGTAAAACACATGATATAGCAAATTTGCATAGAACTGTGACCCAGTGAAGAAAGTATAAGTCATTTCTCTATGTTTGATAACATGCTGCAAGTGGATCTAAGAGTGAGGAAAAAAACCCATGAACACTACTGTCCTCCTGGAAAAGGATTTGGTGTACTGATGACCATTTCTACACTCTCCCTGAGCAAACCCATTTACCTTAGGATCCAGAAGGTGGAAAGTTAAGTACAACACAAGAGAAAGGTGTATAATTCGCAGATTATGAGGGGGAGGTACACCTATATTTTCCAATAAATGCTCTACTTGGTAATTAATTAACTGTTGTCAAAGAAATGAGAGGCCTGTGACCTCACGCCTCAATCCTTTAGGGGCAAATTTTTCATTTACACCTTTACTTCAAATTCCACTGTTTCATGACTAAGTCAAGTTCCCAGGTGCAGTCTGAAAGAGTATCCTAATTATGAACTACTTTAGAAAATTAATAGAATACTCATTATCTACTCCATTATGGGAGAGTCAGAGTACACCAAACAATTCTCTGTACAACTGTGTTGTATTTTAATGCTAAATTCAGATCTTGGCTATACTTTTGAAACTCAAGTAAAGAAAACTACGGAGCAGTAGGTCTAATTTTATATGCTTCAAAAAGTATTAAACGAATTAGAATGTTTCAAGTATGTACGAAGTACTTAATCTTAATTTCTCAGCAGCTTCCACCTAATATTTCAAAGATTTATTCCAAAATAAAATTCAGAAAATAAACCTATTTTTCATGCTACTCAAAGCTAGCTCAAATAATTTGACATTTTCCTGTTTTATGTATTGAAACATGGAGTATTTTATGTCCTAGGAGTGACATGTCCTTTACAAGTGTGCTCCAAACTAAAACAAGCCAAATTTTGCTCAAAGAACTTGTGTTGCATATACAAAAAAAAAAAAAAAAAACCCACCACACCACCCTCAGAATACAGATAAATGCAAAACTACACGGAATAAATCTCTTCAGTCCACAGACCAACAATGGTAAATGTCCTGCCTCGAGTCAGTAAACATATTTTTCTTTGAGAAACTGCTTTTCTACAGCTACATTGTGTTATTGAAGGCAACTAAATATTTAAATTTCTTGTCATTTAAAGTTAGGCCTACAAATCTTATATCTAAACTCTTAGAAATTAGTGGGTGACTACAAGTGGGAAATGTGCTTATACTTTTGTGCTGTCCTGTGAGACCAATTTTCATCTCTCCTGCTTTTTAAAGCTTGCTTTCAATATGTGGAATAGAATTTGAATAGAGTATGTGAAATAGCCATTACAAGTACTGTGGCAACACACAGAAGGTTGAAAAGCCTCTCTGATGTATTCAGGCAAGGAGAGAGGCACATACTTTGAGAACATATGTATTAGCAAAGATTATAAACACTTCAGAAAAGTTTTTCAGTGTAACATTTTTATAATGTTTATTGGAAATATCTGTCCTAAAGCATAAAATCATTTCATCCTATCTCTTCAGTAACCACAATTTTTCAGTGATAAGAATAAATTAGCTGTCTAGGTGTGTCTGCTGCACTCTGACAGTAACTTCTATGAAGATCAGAAAGACCATAGCCTTGTCATTGCAGATATTCCTCTGGAAAAAAAAAAAAAAAAAAAATTTTTGATTAACTATGAAGAGGCAGTATGATTTTAACTAAGTTTCCACTAAAGCCTTACCCATCCACTCCAGCACAACATAAACTTCAAAACAACTGGTAATTTGTTGAATCACAGTACATGCTGTCTCTGTTCAGTGAGAATCCATTAAGCTCAATTAGTACTTCTGTTTCCATAGAGCCTTTAATAACCCTTTTCTCAAAGTATTCTGTGAAGATTAATACTGTACATTTTCCTGACATTTATAAATCACTATTCTGTAATTTTTTACATCTGTATAAACAGTAACATTCTAAAATTTCTGTTCTGAATTATCCTGGAGCAAATGACATAGTATATTCATTTAGGATGCTTAAGAAGATAACAAAGCTTTGGTCAAATGTCTTCTTCCTCCTACCAAGATTGAAGGTGCAAGTAGAAGCATCTGGCTAAAATACCATCAACTATCTGAAAGGATGGTGAGAACAAGTAGCTAATTAAATTAATTCATTCAGTTTACTTTACTTTTCATGKGCATACCTGAGTACCAGGGGATGTTTTGATGATTTTGCAGTGTGAGTTTTTTATTGTCATTGGAGTTTTTTGTTTCTTTTTGTTTGTTTGTTTTCTTTGTTTGTTTGTAAGGGCAGGCATGATATTATAATGATTTAATACTTTGTGAGACCTTCACTGAATTGTCACACCTGACAAATGTAATGAAAAGGCAAAATTTTCTTCAGTTTCAGTAGCAGTAAAAATCTTTATTCTTGCATTGCTCTCAGTAAATGTATGTATGATTTTTATATAGATAAGACACAAAAGACTACTGAAAGGACTTTTTGTGTATAAAAAAACTCTACATTTTTTTCACAGTTGATTCTATTGAACTTTTCTGATACTGCCAGTTAGATTTGTTTTTTACATGAAGGTAAAATATTTTATTGCAAAACTCAGATACAAAAATTATTAAATCACACTATGTATTAGAAAATATCTGATATAGAAACAAATACAGAGGGATAAAGTTTTTAGCCAATAATCTCATAGAATACTGTGGTTTATCACATATTTTTTCTGAATTTTGAACTCATTCTGATGAATTCACAAAATAAAATACAGTAATACATGTTTATTTTCCATTTGATCATTGGCAGGCACATGGTCRTAATTTATATATAGAAAATTTTGTGAAATATTAAATATGAATGAAGAACATTCATGCATCTTCACCCTTCTTACTTGTTTAGGAATGAGAAGCAACAGCCCTGCAGTATATAGGTACAGAATATCCTTGCTTAAGATGGTGGATGACACTTCACTCCTGTATATGATGTACAGAAATACTTTTGCTAGTCTGAGAGGGGCAAACCAACTTGTATATTCTGTTCAAATTAATGAGCTTTCTTTCTGTAAAAACAAACAAACAAACAAACAAACCAAACCAAACCACCAGCCCTCCCCCCAACTCTATGTATGGAGCTGTACCTACACGAAATTCATTAACTTTACTAAAATTCAGTTATGCTGGTTGTTTCAATTTTAGTATATTTTGGCTTAAAATTAGTAGAGATAATTGATTTTATAACTAGATGGTGCTCTTCTTGTCTCTACTGTAAGATTTTAGAGCTACTGTAGCCAGATATGCATATTAGACTAATTTCTTTACTTTCTGTCATCTGTAAAACTTTTGAAAATAAAACTCTCACAGGAATTTCAACACAAGTCAGAATTGCACATAATCTTCAATGGTAAAATAATTATTGACTACAAGAGGAACACAGTTTGATAACAATGCATTTTTCAGCCCTCCTCTCCCAGCTAAATCCTGTATCCTTTTAGGTAACTGTTTCTGTAAACAGTGTGACTGTAAGCTCTGTATCTCAAATTTAAACACATCTGCCATCTGACTTATTCATCCAAAAATCTACTACAATAAAAGAGCCTTCTGATTCATAATTTAAGGAAGTCTTTAGAGGAAACTATTACATGTGTCTCTAAATGATAAGTGATAAGAAAGGGATAGTTATTTTAGCTTGCCTCTGGCAATGAAAAATGCAATATAAAGCATTGCAATCTTAAGGAAATACATGAAAAAAGTTAAAATAATGTAACCATTACATTACTACTAAATTTTTCATGAAACTTCTGCAGGTACCGTAAAAAAAAATGAAGTATTTCCAGAAAGTCCATCAAATTGTAAATGATGACAAACAGCACTGCAAAATCTATGGGAAAAAAATAAAGAAACATACATTTTCTTCGAACAACGGTGGCTAATGAATGTTTAAAACATAGTAGTTGCATCACAAACATTTTTTT
Source organism: Amblyornis subalaris (assembly GCA_018881555.1). NCBI lineage: Eukaryota > Metazoa > Chordata > Aves > Passeriformes > Ptilonorhynchidae > Amblyornis > Amblyornis subalaris. The sequence continues at coordinate 57,709 of JACAXG010000283.1, read as the reverse complement.
CTGATGCCTTGCAATTTCTGTAATTAATCTCTTCTAATGGTGCAAGACATTAATTTTTTTATTTTCTATGTATTTACATTACCTACTGAGGTAAAATATACAAAAGCAGTGGACTGTGTGGTTTATATCTTGCCTCAAAGACCACTCAGTTTGAATAAATAGGAGCTTGTCTTGAACCATGCCTTAGAATGCAGTTCTGATTTTACTGAAGACAGAATCATGGTTGCAAATTTTTAAGTGAAATTTAGGTATTTATAAATGAAGTTTCCAGGAGAAGAGAAAGATAAAGGAAATGAATCATCTAAATATTTTTTTCATGTATCATTGTTGAATTGGCTGGTACTGAAATAGTCAATGACCACCCCAAAGCTATCTAAAAAAATTGCTTTTAAACTATTTATTAGTGTTTTGACCTATAACTGATAAGGGCATTGTCTGTAGTCTCCAGATAAAAAGGGAGGGAATTCCCAGGGAGATATAAAAAAAAGCATCGTGTAAGTTCAAAAGGAACTTGAAGAATTCAGTAAGTCTTGAGCCTAAAATGACAGAAGAAATATGTAGTCAGCTACTTTAAAAAACAAACCTAACCCATATTTTTTTTTTCTTGTTATTTGACACTGTGTTTCTTCCTTAAATTGCAGTTGGCGATATCTTTTTTCTTCAATGATTTATCAAGCCTCTCAACTCCATATTGAATCTAAAATTTTAATTTATTTGAAGCAAGTTTAGTGAACTAACAAATTGTGGATAAATCCATCATGATATAAGTGGTTTGGAGTCCTGTTTTATTGCTTTTCTTAATCTGTTTAAAGCCCTGTTTGGTGGCAAGAGACATACTTCTCACTCGCAAAATAAGGATTAATTAAGAGCATTATTTTCATCATCTGCATTTACCTCAGTTTTAAAAAGATTTGTGCTATATTAAGTAGTCTGTAAACACCTGTTGCCTTAAAGAGTAAAGAATCTTAGCATCTATATAAATATTTATAGTCTAAATTGACATTTTACACTGATTCTTGAATTATCATTTTTATGTCTGTGTATGGATACTGTTGCCTTTCTAAGGGGCTGCTTATTGGGGTATACTTTGTATGATAGTTTTGATGAATTGGAAAACCTTTCCAACAAACAATTTTTATTTAAAGTCCAAGTCATTTTAAAAGATTGTGAAGGACTTGAATATAATCATGCTATAGATGCAAACTATTCACTGGCCTTTGCGATAGATTGGCATCCTCTAAAATTTGTGTTCAACCTTTGTTCGTTTGCTTTAACTTACAAGTATTCACTTTTCCTGCTCCAATTTCACCGAAATAAAATTGAAATAAGGTTAAAATGCTGCCTCTAAGACATGTAGCAGATCTCAAATCATGCAAAAAGGAGGACCAACAGCCAGTGTTAAATGTAGATGGCTTCAAGATCACAGAGTATATAGGGCAGCCTCTTACAGCTAAAGTAGAAGGAGGAATCATAAATCTTGTCTTCTGCAGGGAATTGCTACGTGACCAAAGATTGCATCCCTTGTTCTTCTGTTACTCCAGTTTTATTTCTTTAAAACACCTCCGTGGTTTTTTTCAAAAGTACACTGTTTGCAGGGAGACAATCCCACATCAAAACAAACCCAGCCTCCTATGGGCTGTTTACATATGAAAGGGGAAAAAAGTTTTATATCTTTATTCATAATACAAATGACTTTCATGTAAATGCTTTATTTAGAGTGTTTTTCTGTCTTTTTACAGTTGTGGATCTAATACTGTATAAATGAATATATTTTCTAACATCTACAAAAGTACTGTTTAGGATTGCTCAAGTTCTGTTTCAGCAAAACGTTTGTTTCTATGTATCATGAAATACTTTGAATGTATGAATTTGTGCAGTCTAGAAACTAAAGTGTCAAACATCAGTGTGAGGAGATAATAATTTAAATAAATCTGCTTTTTTTTTCAGCTACTTTTTATCTGCTTCCTATTTGTACACTTCAGCTCCTATCCAAAGACTTAACAGAACTTTAACTTCTATATAATAATTTTCAGTATCCATCTGTAGTTATTTCCACTCAGGAGATTAAATAGCTTCACAAATTGGTGCTGTTTTTCTACACATGCACATGCACATACACAGCTGCTATAGCTAGCAGTCCTTAAAAAAAACCAGTGCCTAAAAAATAAAATCTGAAAAAGAATTTATATACTTAAAAGAGACTTATATTAGATAAAATCTTATGTCAACATCATATAATTTCTAAATAGCTTTAAAAACACATTCAGTAGTGTCACCTACAAAACTTATGTAAATTATTTGAGATATCATATCTTTATTATAGAATTTACAATTTCCTATTTGCTATCCACTAAACAATGGAATTTGAGTTTCAAAGGCCACAACGTTAAATGCATATGCAGAACTGTTTACTTCAGAACACCTTGCCAACACACTTATGTTTCTGTTGGTAAAATTAGGATGTTGTGTACAGCATAAAGACAAGTCTCAGAGATATGACTGGGGATATTGAATTTTGCTGATTGCTGCCATCTCATTTTATAAGCAGCAGGAAATCTTTAATCTCCAGAGAGTATAAGAATTGTACTGAGATTTAAGAAGAAATATTCTGTAATGTTTTAAATAAAATAAGCAGTGGCTTTTTTATTTTTTTCTGCTAAGGAAAAATAATTAAAACATTAAGAGATTTATATACCTCACTAGGAGACAAATTTTCTTTTGAAAACTGTTTGGAACAACTAAATCTTATAATTTCACAGATATTACAACAGAGTCTTTAAACACTTTTGGAGGGATAGGTCCATGCTACRTTTTAAGCAGAAATACGCTCCCTTATAAAAACTATCCAAAAACTCTATTTTTTTTTTTTTGGTAATCTGCTTCAAGTTGTCTTCTTTATGGTAATCATGACCCCAAAGCAGACTCTGTATAAGGTCCCAGACCTACTAGAGCTACTAAACCAGCCTTTGCCACTATTATTTGTGTGGGCTTCTGCAGTTGCCAGTGCTCTGACAGATCAGGCCTTGGAGATTTACCTCAAGGTTCTTCAMAAAGAATGAAGAACACTGCCAGACACAGGCAGGAAAACTGATGTTTATTAAAATCGGTGTTTTCTTCCATGTGACTTGTTAAGTGAAGTGGGATGACACCGTTTGTTCAAAGTTGGACATAATTCCTCCTTCATCATGCATCTCCCATTACTGGCCGCAGCAGCACCTGAAGCACAGTCTGATGTTCTCCCAGTTTAATATGAAGGGAGATAAACAAACAGTACTGTATGTGACTCATCATTCTCATTTGGGCTAGCTGGCAGCAGGACCAGAAATTCCCCATAATGAAAGACTTGCCAGGTGTTCAAGCAATACTTGCCTTCTGGCTTTCAAAATTTTCCCGAGCAGTGGATATTCTGAGAACCTCATATAGCTTCATGTTTTCACATAAAGTTTATTGGCCATTGGTTGTCAAACTTACTGCTGTTATCTACCTTGCAGATGTCACTGCAACCCAGCCTTTGTGCCTTTTCTTCAGCTTCTCTCATTGTAGATATTGTCAAGACTATCGTAAGAGGGAAAAAAAATAAATTAAGACTCACAATAACTACAAAAGTATGTCTTTATAGTCTAATATGGATTGTTTGTCCTGAGTATTAATTTCTGGTCACTTAATAAAAAAAATATTTTCTTCTATTGCCATTTCTGTTAGTCCATCTGACAACAGATCGTGAAGAGATGCCAAAGTTTGCAGTCTAGCTGATCAGAATTCATCGGTGCCTGACTATCTGAGGCTCCATTTCCCCACTGGAAGACTCCAGGAGAAAAAAATTATCATAGATTTGGGTTTTTTGTTTTTTTCCTTTTCAATTACATTTTCACATGGATTAAGAAAATAACATTTGTAATTGGTAAATTGGACATTACTGATGGGTTTTCCCTAATATGACTTAAATATTAGAAATCCACAGCTTTCTGCAACACAAGCTGACATCTTAAGCAGTTGTTTTGGTGAATTTGCTCTAGAAAAAAAACAAATTAAAAAAAATTCTAAAAGCAATCAATGACTAAAAATAATTAARCACATGGGGGAATAGACAGCAGGGTCTTGGCTATGTTATTCTCCTATTGTTTGTTCTGCCAAATAAATTCAGGCTTGAGGGGTTTTGGATTTGTATCAAATATTTGGAAACAATCCTGTCCATTTCCTCGCTGCATCTGATTTTCTGCATGTTATGAAATAGGGCATAACATCTGAGAATTCCTCTCTCAGTGAGATTTTTTGGGCTTGCAAATTAGAAATGGTGAGAACATGAATGAATTAGTCGCTTCTGAAAGCAACATTGCCAGAAGAAAAAAGAATATTTAAGTATACGTAACAAAATGAATTTTATTTAAACAGGTTTAGTGTAAGTAATCAGTTTTTGGAAACAGTCTGGAGACCTTGCTACTTAAATGAAGAACTCATCAATTTCCATTTAGAAATTCATGTATAGGTCATACTCACAAAAGTGACATTACCAAATAGATGTTTTGAGCTGTCTCCCATAAGAGGTGTAGTCCTGGAATACTAGAATGCCAATTTTATCTGCTATATTATCTCTCAATGTTAAAGTGCTGTATAATAAATACATGGAAAATTTGAGGCTAGTACAGAATTTGTCAGTCTTCTGGCTAAATAAGTTGACTTGTCTAGGAGCTACTGTTAATCTATTTTAATCTACATTTTGAGTTTTAAGTAATGCAAAGGCACTGAACAAATGGGGAAGGCATTCATCTTTATTACTTTTATAAAACTAAATAAAGTATTAATTGAGGTGAGAACAAAATTAAAATGTTGAAGAATAATTTCTTACTTCTGTTCTTCCCTAGATGAAATGGATAAGACCTTATCCAAATATATACTTCCATACTTATATACAAAGATTTGTATAACTCCAAATATGGCTGTCCAGATAAGAATATGGAAACTTGTCCAAGTGTAATAGCTGAGTTTCAATAATTATGCTCAATTAAAGACAATTCAAAGCTATTTAATATCTGGGTCTTTAAATTATTTTAAAATTGTCGTGGAGCAAGGTAATCAGTATCATGGAGCGTGAGAACAAAAGAGGAACAGAAGTTTTAGTTGCTAAAAGCAAATACAGAAAATGAAATATTTTCTTATGTGAATAGCAGTATTGTTTGGTAACCTGACAAAGAAGTAAATAGCTTTCCATTTCTGTGAAGATGGAAAGATAAAGAATAACTGCTGTTGAAGCAAATAAAGATTTTCAATTAAAGGAAGGGCTTCACACATTAAAGTGTATTCCCGAAGAGCAGGATATGAAACATCAAACAATTACAGCAAAGATCAGGGGTTTTTACATGCTGTGTGCCTCAGCCATTAGTGCCAGGGGTGATTATAAACTCCTTGTTAGACAGAAAGATATGAGACTTGCAAAAGATTTTTGTTGCTAATAAGTAGATTTTTTTTAATACTTAAAACATGATTTTAAACGTTTTAATATTTGAGTTCAACTATTTACTTGTCATATTAACTTGCACCCACAAAGAATGACTGAGAAGACAAGAGAACATATAAAAAGCTAGAGAAGTGTAAGGTTTAACCACCTCCACAGTTCCATCACAGAGCTAAAATCTAGTTGTGCTTCTTAAAATTATTACTGTTCAATATTTTCTACAACAATGAGGAGTTCTAGAAGTGACTCATCAGTATAGTATCCAGTTTGAGGGGTACCTAAATGTTTGTATCTCTGCTAAAATGAGGCCTTCRTGATCTGTATAACATAGGTAAAATAAAGTAGAAGTAAATGAAAAAMCATGTGTTTTACAGAATAGTTCTTTGGTTGGGACATTCAGAATTCATATCCAATGGCTTCTTCATAGTAAATTTGGAAACTGTATAAACTTCTGTCATTTTGTTTTAAGACCTTGAAAGGAAGACAACCAAAAATCTTATAACAGTATTATCTCCTATAAATCTTAAGCAGAGTCAGAAAGTACTGCATGATTTTAAGCGATCTAAGAAACTGTAGCATAGATTCACTTCAYTTCATAGCTGTTAGCTTTTGATTTAAGATTGCTTTATCTTGCCAGAAGTGTAAAACACGAATAATGATGAATGGGTTATGATGTCATACAGAGCTAATGGCTATTCACCTGAAAAGTTTAATTAATATTGCACATAAACAATTTTACCTGTCACTGTAGTTCTGACCTTGCACTTTTCAGGTATAGGCACGTAACTTAAGAAATAGGAACACACAATCCAGAAGTAAGGATATTTGTATCCCTGACATGTGACAGAACAGCAATAAGGGTAATTGAAATATATGATGCATTTGGCATTGATGCAGATACTTAATTTTGATGGTGTAGGAGAATGATCGATGTGACATTTTGCTCATTTTCTTCAGCTGGAGCTTGTAAAATTTCTCAACAGTAAATTACCTTAGATAATATAGTCTTGRCCCTGACTGTCATGGCAGCTCAGAGTGTGAACATGCAGTCAGCAAAACAGCCCTACTGAAAGTTAGCTACATTTTACAGTGGGGCAAAATCAATTAAAAGTTTCAATGATAATGTCTGATGGCCTTGACATCCTACCTTGATGTTCTCTCGGCTGCTTCTCACACTTTCTGTTCCATCTGCTTCTGGCATTTTCTGTGTTTCTGAAACATGTTTTCACTGAGATGTCACCAGCTTGTCTGAGGGGCTCAGCTATGCCCTGCAGTGAGTCCCTCGAAGCCAGCTGGAGCCATTTGTGTGTGTGGCACAGGGCAACCCTGGCCCCTCCTCACAGAAGCCATCCCTCAGCCCCCGCTGCCAGTACCTGGACAACACTCTCTATTTACTATTTTGGATAACTAAACACACAATTAAAGGTCTACATTTATTTCTACCCAATGTCTGATCCAACAAGCAATCTCAGAGGACACCCACTTTATTAARTCTTAAAGAAACTATTGTAAAAATGGGATGATAATTCCTGCTATGTATATCATTCACCCATGAGAAACAGTAATGTGGAACAGAAAAGTAATGAAATTTATACCTTTTAACTAAAACTAAAGAAACTTTTAATTTCTGTAAGTCAGGACAGTACCTTAACTGAAAGCTTATGTCATATTACAGATTAGCTGATTTCAGCCTGGCTTATTGAAGGTGACATTTTAGAAAAAACTCGTTGTTTCAGTATTTCTTTTCACCATTTTAACTCCACAAAGTAGACTTGCAGTTTAATTTTTCTATTCACTGTGCTTTAGTGAGTCTAGCATTAGGACTTTGGCTTCTTTGGATAACTTAAAAATCTATTGTAAATTAAATGGGCATCTTAAAAATTAGCATCATGAAAATMGACTAGAAAGAATGGAATGCCACTACATTACTTTTTGGCTTACCAATTATTAAATGACTACTGCTTCTTTAAGAAGAGTTCTTATTGTAAAACATGGGTTCCATGTCCTTTTTTGAATACTGTTCTGAAAAAAAAATCCCAACCAACAGTCAAATAATTAATTTAGTCAGTTATTTAATTTAAAATAGAAATAAAAGTACACAACTTACTCCCCCAAATTCATACTTTCTAGGTATTACAGTCAAATATATATTTTTGCATGATCTTTCACTGTTTATCAGAATAACCACAAACATAAGGTGAGATCACTAGCAAAGACCAGCAGCCACTGTTACCATCCGTCAGAGTATGGGGTCTAGTATTTTTTACATTAATGGTTTAATTATTCAGCATTTTTAAAATGTAGGCATGCAAAAGACAAAGTTTATGTCATTTTATTTAACTTACCAAGCTCAAATCAAAAAAATTTATGATACCAGATTAAAAATATTAACCTTCAAATCAGAAAGTAAAATCAGCATAGACTTTCAGACACATTGATTATTTTTCTGTTTTACAAAACACTTATTATCAACTGACTTGTTAAATGTCTTGAGCCATTTGAAATATGACCTACTTTTCTTAGTGTGCTACCTCTGACATCAGTATAATTTCCATTACTTTTTACCTACAGTAATATCTTTACTGTCCTGTTTTGAATGTTGTTTTATATTCCTAGTTAAGTAATATTTTCCTCTTACTCTTCCTGTTTTCTACCACATCACATACTTGCACATTCCCTTTTTTCTCTGACTCCCTTAATAAATACCTTAAGTTTCTTACTTACGTTTTTCTTGGAACAGCATGCCTACTAGGATAGTGGAAGAAAACTTTAGAGCTGTAATTTTTGTAAAGTCTGTTTGCTTGAGCTTGCTATAACACAAACAGCTTACTCTAATTGTACCAGATAAATCACTGGGAAAAAGCTGCTCTGGTTCTTTGATTTTGTATCAGCTAAGCTGTCCCCTTTGGTGTTTTAATTTAATGAAAGAAGTTAATTGGTGCAGAAATAGCTTGACAATTTACAGGCAGCACTATTATTTGGAGAGTCTGAGACAGACTGAAGGATGATTTCTCTAACTTCTGAGTCTAACGTGAACTTGATTATAAACCTGTATCTGCTGAGACAGAATACAGTCATCGCTTTCTTCTAGTGTTCATTATTTTGGTTTGTGTCTTCATTATTTCGGTCTGTGTCCTCTTGAGGCCTTCCCAGAAGTGCAGGTCTCTAAATTACAGTCCCACTCTTGACATTGTGATGCACGTTAGCATAAACTTCTCCTGGCACAGTGGCATACAGTCAACAGTGGCCTGTAATAGTTTCGAGATATTCCTATGTGAGCTGTTTTATGGTATTAGCAGCCAAAGTCGAAGCAATTGTTTACTTTTATTTGAGAAAAAATGGGTTTACAGCATGACATGGATTTCTATTTTAAGTCTTCTACTGTTCTTTACCTATCTGTGCATGGATCATTCCAGGAGTTGGACTTTGATCTTCCTTGTGTGTCCCTTCCAACTCAGGATATTCTATGATACCCCACTTTAACTTTGTTCTTTTTCTTTGAATGACATGGTCACTCACCTTTTTCATCTGCCTTTTTAGGAATCCTGTAGTTCTCATCCAGCTCTTTGCATTGATTATATGTCTATAATCAATGGARTCTGCTCTTCAATGCAGTTTGTCTGACACTTTCAAATTACGGACTACGGGAAAATGAAGAAATACTAGTATGGTTAGAAATCTTCCACTGCTCTGTCAGAACTCAAAAAAACCATTGCTATTGTGCTGTAGTAGGGAAACAACATTACCTGAATCAGGATGTTCCAGCTCATTGAATCTGAACTTATTGTATGCTCAAGTAAACTAAGTCTACCACATAATTATGGAGGCTTGTATAAGACAGTCTAAGCAAAGCCTATTCTTCCTTCTACACATTACTGTTTTATATTCAGTSCTTTTTCATGCCTACTTAAAACATTATTTGAACAATAAGAGCTTTGCTAATGCTTAACTTAGTAGTTTTACCACCTTTGAGCTTTGCTTCTTTTTTTAATAGCAGAAAAATTATTTAGTATTGCCTGTACACAGGCCCTCTGACTGGCTGGTACTTGACTGGGATAATTCTTTGGTAGTACTACATTTTTTTCAAGCTTGCAGCCTGTCTTTGCTGTCTCCTCTCCTCTGAAGAATATAACATGGGGACTTGGAGCCTGCCTCCAGGTTAAGCCTTGACAATTATACAGAAAAAATGAAATGTTACTACTTTGGAATGCAGACATTGATAACCGAAGAAACATACTAATTTACAAGCAATATTTATCATTGTAATTTCCTTAGTGCTGTGCATAATAGGTCACATGTTCAAAACCAGTTCGTATTTAACAGGTTTTTCAGGGTAGAGGAAATGCCAACCATGAAGTTCTCAAAAATACAGATATAGGATGTTGATAACTTACTAATTTCAGGAGTGATCAGTGGCAGGTCTTTTGGAATGCTGCAGTCATCCTGTGAAGGATAGGGACACATTCAAGAAGGAAAATGGATCCAACATTAAAGTGCGAGAGAAAAAAAGTAGTGCAAGGAAGTGTATGCCTTCTTSTCAGTTCTTTAAATTAGCATCACATTTGAAGGAATGGAAATGATTCCCTGCAATCTTCAGGGGCCTAAGTAAAATACATCTGTACGTTCCAAGAAACTCTATATATGTTCAGAAAGTAACCAAAATTCTTTTTTAAAAAGCATTGATTTTAGTGTTTCTAATTTTCTTATACTTTTTTTGAAACATTAAAATGAACATAAATAATATAATAAATATGATGGTTTTTTAATGTAGCCTTTACTGCAAATCATCTGCACTGAAATAGTCAGTATATTAGAGATTATTCTAGCATTCAAGAAATGCTTTCACTGAATTCCTTTTGCTTTTCACAGAAAGAATTAAGGGGGTTTTGACTATTAAAAATTATGAGACTATTATTCTGTAGATCAGTACTTGAAAAACTTTCATATAAAGGAACATTCTCAGACTCCACACCCTGTTAAAAGATCTCTCTCTCTGCTTTATTTGTTATTAAGAAGTAGTAGCATTTAAGAGTCTGCTTTTTGCACTTGGGAACCAAGAATCCAGGTTATTTCTTTATAGTTCTCAGTAGAATCCAAAGACTTCCCTTAGTCATTCCTGAACAAAGTTCAGTAATGTTTTCTTGGGAGGGGAGGTGATCATAACGTCAGGAAAATAGAAGTATTTCCGAATCCCACATAAATTAATATTTTCCTGATAATTAGGGTCATTTGCATTATGAAACTGTGTATTAACCACTTTATATTTGTGTCATGAACAGCAGACTTTCATCCTTTTCTGTAACTTAGAATTAAATGCAAGAGGTTTTTCCTTTGTCTGGTTTTGGATTTCACTTGGGATTTTAGATGCAGTTACTGTGTGTACATGTAAGTTCATCAGTCTATGAAAAGATGCACACTGAAGCAACTGCTGTCTCAAAATAAATTTCCTTATTAGTCACATACCGTGCAAGCTAGTATAGTGTTAACACTGATGTTAGGAACACTGCTGTAAAGTAAGTGCTACAAACTGGAGCATATTTATGCTTCTAATGCAAACACAGCTTTAGTATCTCATTGTGAATTTCAAATTATAACTTCACAATTTGTCCATAAGGAAATAAAATTTACATACAAAKAGACAAAAAGAATTTAAAAAGCGGTATCCACATGTTAGGACAGTTGGAAACTTGGCTTAAATTTACAAGTGCCTTGTAAATTATTCTAGCTGTTTTCTTGCGCAAAAGGATGAAAAGTGTAAAAACATAAAAAGTACTCAGTAAGTTTTCTGTAGCACCAAATCAAATGTTTTCCCTATCTTTGGGCCATTGTAGAAATAGGTGATTGTATGACCTTCCTTTATTGATGTTGATAGTAATATTTTTCTTAAATACAAATATATTAATGTCTTTTAAACAGAAAAAATCTTAATTTCAAGAAGATGACCTTTATCATCACTGTTTGCAACTCATTTTAGTAAATGAGCTATACGGATGACTTGGACAAGCAATATGTTTGAATTCATATCTCAAAATATAGTGAAGTTTCAGTAGCTTGAAAGTAATATTAGGATGGAAAGAAATACATATTGCTTACCACTGATAATGGCTGTCTGAAGTAGTTTATAATAAGTTTAAATCAATTTGTTTTATGACTTATGCAGTAAGCACTGCTAAGTACTTCCAAATTATCTACTTTATCAGAATTAATTACCCATATTGCAATAGGACAAAGTAGTGCTTACAGATGTAATTACAAATTAAAAACAAGTAAACATTCCCATAAGCAAGTGTGGGACCACGGCCCCCARAAGATTACCAAATAAGGTCTGAAGTTCTGTGATTGGTTAAGTGACTAAAAGGTTACCATATAAGGTCTGAAGATCTGTGATTGGTTGGGCGACCAAAAGAATACCATATAAGGAATGAGACTGATCTATAAGACATATAAGGACTGAAGGTGTGTTATTGGCTGGCTGACCAAAAGATTACCATATAAGGAATGGAACGAGTTGTCGAAGGAAGGTTATATAAACCGCATGTTCTCTTAGTAAAGTTGATTTTGTTCGTGCACAACGTTGTCCATGTGTGGATTTACTTGAGCCGGGCAAGGTCTGTGTTAGGAATTGCCAACAAGCAGGTACATTCTTAAGGCAATTTACAACCTATTCCTATATAGATTATTGGTTAATGAGTGCGGTAATGAAGTTGAGGTCAAAGTTAAAATTAAATAATACATTTGAAATTAAAGGAAATATAACAGTTAATTCAGCCTAGTTAGGAACTTTTGCCATCAGAGGGCAACATAATTAAAGTGTGAAAACATCAATGTTGACATATAAGATCAGAAAAACACAAGAAAATTATTCAAGCTGGCAACAATTGCATATTAGCTTGGATTCTAAAAAACTTTCTCCTAGGAGTGTTAAGTCAAAAATTTGCTTCTAAATCTCATTGCTATGTCCTTCTTTGGTAATTTTTCAAGCCTCCTTCACAAAATCACATACTCTTTCTGTGAGCTTAATCAAAATGCAGTTCAATTAGGCAGATGAGAAAATAAAAGAAAAAAACTTCTCCTCAATAAACAGAATTAGAATAATAGAATCATAGGTTATCCTGAGTTGGAAGGGACGCCGAAAAAATGAGTCTAACTCCTGACTTCACAYAGAGCAACCTAAAAGTTAAACCATGCATCTAAGAATATTGTCCAAATGCTTCTTGAAGACTGATAAGCTTGTGGCCTTGACCACTTCCCTGAGGAGTTTTCCAGTGCTTGACCATCCCCTCAGTGAAGAACTCTTTCCTGAACTCCTATCTAAACTTCCTCTGATACAGCTTTAAGCCATTCCCTCACAGCCTATCACTGGACAGCACAGAGAAGTGAACAACACCTCCCTCTCTTGGTCTGTGTCATGAGGAAATTGTAGACAGCAATGAGTTAATCCCTCAGTCTCCTCTTGTCTTAGCTGAACAAACCTAATATCCTCAGCTGCTCCCCATAAGCCACACCTGCCAGTCCTTCCACCATCTTTGTTGTCATTCTTTGCACACGTGTTCAGGAGTGCCAGGAAAGGGTATCTCTGTCAGAAATTTTCAGTTATAATTTTTTTAAAGGGGAAGTAAAAGAAATTTCCAAAGAAAACTTGTGTTTTTAATGTATCTTTTCAATATGTGCAGGTAGAAATGGTATACAGGAATAACATAGACTTTTATGATCCAATAAATGCTATGGGCACTTCCAGTTTATTATTGAGAAGTGACAGAAACTGAGCTTTTTGATAACTCCTGTTTACTGCCACCAGTGCACACTGGAGGTCAATCAACTTAAAGAAACAGTTTTGCAGAGAAGGACCTTGAAGTTCTGGTGGACAAGCTGACCATAAGCCAGCACAGCACACTCATGAAAAGGAAAGCAACAGCATGATGCTGTGTTAGGCAGTGTTGGCAGCAGGTAGAGACTGGGGTCCTTCCTATCTGCTCAGTACTGATGAGACCACGTGTGGAGTGCTGTACACTCAGACTTTAGTCTGAAGACTATCAGAAATGTCCTCGATAAATTAAAGGTAAATAAATCTTTGTTGGGAGGGAGGATGAGGACAGTCTGTGTGCTATCACCATTACCCTCCTTATATTAGACAGTGTCTAAATAGTCTCATCACCCAAGCTGTGTAAACAGTGGGAACACCTGCTTCAGGAAATTTATTAAATTATATAAGGAAAAATTACTACAGGATACAAGTTCATGAGTGTTACCTAGCACATATTGCTCATTATATTTAGGAGAAAAAACCAACAAACCAAACTCCACTTCTTGTGAAACTCAGACTAGACTCTGACTTTATGCTCTTCATTTCTATGATAAAGGATTAAAAATAAATGCAGAGAGTATTTGCTTTCCTTAATGAGTCACAGAAATAAGCAGTAATGTATATTTAAATGTATGTTTAAATGTATGTTTAACCTTTCATATTAGTAAATTCTCACAGAAAAAAACCTCTAAAATAAGCATATGTTTTTATGTATCTAATTCTGGGTTTGTATTCTGTTGTTTTGTTATAGTGCTCCCTACAGCTAAAAAGGATTGAATATTCCTTCTAATTCTTCATGCTTAAGAATTCTTTATTAAGCCCATTTCTTTTCTTTTGTCCTGCTTGTTATTCTTTGAACTTATGTCTCCTCAGGCTCTTCGATATTTTCTATTGACTCTTCTCACTTTAATTTAATTACTTTTTCTTTTTCTGAGACTTTGCAGAAATGGAAGGTATACAGGCTGTACTGAATTATATTTCTTGCTTGACCTTTAAATATTAAAAGATGAGCAAAAACTATCTTGAAATAGATTCAAACTTTGGATCCGTGATTTTCTTTGAATCCCATTAAAAACGTGTATTCTTTTTGAGGTAGGATTGCATGCAGGGGCTATGAATAAAATCAATAGCAAACAGCAGATTTAGTCATATATAATATGCTCTGAAAGTGAAAAAATGAGGCGGGGGAGGGGCAGGGTGTTACTTAAAAAATGCATGAATAGAAATAATAGAATAGAAATAATACATGAATCCTGTAATGGGTATTTCTTCACAAAAGAACTATACTTCAGCCGAAATTTTGATTTTCATAGGGTCAATGAAGCAAGTAGCTTACTTTTGATATCACTTCGCAATGATATGTTGTTAGGACTTAGATAAAATTTGTAGCTGTTGTAACATTTTGCTGTGAAAGAATAAAATCAAAGAAATCCCCATTTAGAAGACAAATTTTCTTTTTTTGTGATCATTCAGTAGGTAGCAGTCTAAATATACTCTCACACAAGTAAAATAATTTGCTTAAATCTCTCCTAATAACTTCATGTGGTGGTTTGGGGGGTCATTATTCATACAGGAAGACACTTTAAATATGAAGAAAAATTATGCATGACTTTTAGTAAAATATAAAGTTTGGCAAGTTTAGGGATTAAAAAAAAATTKTAATAATAGATCATTTTCTGATTAGGTAGGCAAACCTAAACTGCTCTTACTCTTCTTTTATTTGAAACATTGTGTAACTCTGACCGTGAATTGATGTTTTATCACCTTTGAAAATGCTCCCAAAGGAACAAAGAAAGAAGCCTGCATAATCCAAGGGGGACGTGATTAGTGACTTGCCACTCCACCTAGACACTCACAAGTCTGTGGGATTGGATGAAATCCACCCAAGAGTACTGAGGCAGCTGGCAGGAAAGGTTTGGGGGGAAGGTGTTTAAGATTTGGTTTTATTTCTCTTTACCCTGTTCTGATTTGATTGGTAAGAAATTTAATTAATTTTCCCACCCAAGTCTCTTTTGCCTGTGACAGCAATTGGTGAGTGATTTCTCCCCTGCCCAGTTGAGGAGGAGGCTGATAGAGTGACTTTGGTGAGCACCTGGCATGCCCACCACAACGTCTGATAGACAGATCATTCCTGCCAGCCCCAGGCAGATATTTCAGCTACAATAGGACATCTAAAACATTTTCTTATGTTTGGGTTTGGTAAACAACTCACTCTCCAAATTATTCCAGTACTGACATTTGTCTGTGGCTGAATTTGAACTCTGAGCAGATTATTCTTGGGGAAAGAAGAAAGCATACTAACAATTGACATAAACATTGCCACTGTTCACATAGATTCATATTTCAAGGATACTGACTCAGTATCAGGATCCCCTACTCAAAGCAAGGTCTGCATTGTAATTAAGGGAGTAATAAACATAGGAACCGAGTTATTTATGCCTTTGAAAAATCTCATTCAGCTGACACCTAACTCTCAAATAGAACATATCCTTAACATATTTCAAGAACCAAATGTCCTACTCAGCTAATATATGCTTCTGGAAACTGAACTTCTTTCTATTTAATGTCATGAAGTCTTTTTTTTTTAAAGGTATGGACATCCTGTAAGACCATGTTTGTGCTCACATAACTCAGAGTCTGGTTAGAATTTGTAGGTAATTAGTTATAGAAGGCTGTGTAGAAGACTGTAGGTGTTTATTATAATTCATAGGCACCAATTATTGAGGCTTACCTCTTGTATTGCAGATATTGAAGAAGAATATATAGTTCATAGACTGTCAATTATATGTTCTTAAAAAGTCAATAAACTGCTTTACTCCTTATTTGGTTTAAACTGCAYGAAGTAAGCATTTTTTTCCCTGCAATAGTATCTAACTCATACAGTAGACAGGTACGACTACTCAAAATCTAGCTGAAATGGGAGCTGTAAATTGCCCAGGTCATTTTTTAAATTTCTCTGTTAAGATCTTGGGTCTGCAAACTCCACTATTCAGGAAGGTACCTAAGTGCTGATTTCATTAGTATTAAAAATGTAACCTCTACATACTTTGAACTTGCCCTGACTGGAAACTAGAGTAACTGCTGTGTACAAAGTCCATTGCTGTGTAAGACCTTGGGTCTCACTGTAGTTGATGTGTGCAATTTTACTATCTGTTTGACCTACGTTGGTATGGAATTGCTGTGCAGCTATCAACATTACCCTTAATCTTTCATTTGTTATTCATCCAAACCTAAGAAAATAAATAAATCCCACAAAATCTATAACAGCCTTTTCATGGCTCCCTGTTTTTCTGTGAGTCCTTTTGTTTTCCTGCAAAAAACCACTTTATATGGGATCTCTTGACACTTTTGGGTGTTGGTTTTTTTGCTTTTTTTCTGCCCCCCCCCTTTCTTTTTTTTTTTTGCACCCCCTTCTTTTTCTTCTTTTTCCAAGTGTCCTACACAGCAGTATAATTCCTTTAAGCATTTATGACTTTGTTACTCAGAAATAGTGGATAAAAACCAAATTGAAAATTAAAAGCATTTCTTGTAGAACGTCTATCTGGATTACAATTTTTCACACAGTTTCTTAAGTTTAACTGATGTTTTGTTGTCTAATTTTATTAAATATTTGACCGTGTTACTCTAAGATTTAAGCAAACTTTTGAAAACCTATGCTGTATAAGAATGCAAATTTTGAATCCAAACAGGTTACTAAATTTTCTGAGTGTCAGTTGTTTATTCTAACTTGTCTCTTAATTTTCCTCTTTGAAGAAAGAGAATGTTTTTATATTTGACATGGTTTAAAAATTATGTCTTATATTTTTCAAAATTATTTGACCTCTAAACCAATGTAATAAAATTAATATGTATCATATATTACACTAGAAAGTAATACTAAATTTGTCCTAATAAAATTACCAAATCCAGCATTATGCCAAGGTTAAGGTTCTTTATGTGGTCCTAACACATGGAACTTCAAAACCTTTGTGGAGTTTAATGTGATCACATCATGTAAATATCATGTATCATAATGCGTTTTTAAAAATTAGATTTTTGTCACCCAGCATGATGCTTTTGATGATTTTAGAGTCTTTATGTTATGTTTTAAAGTTTTACTTATATCTTACAAAGACAAAAAAACACTAAACAAACATAAATACTATCAGTCCACATCAAAAAGCCAAATCAGCAAAGGATCCTAAGTAAAAGGGGAAATGCTAGGTGTGATTTTGGATAGGAGACACAGACTTTTCATCTTTGAGTTATTTTGAATTTAATACAAGTTTTGCATATGCTTCTCTTGTTTAAACAAGATTTTATCCCTTCTGATGSCTTCCATTTTTCCTGTCTTCTCTCAACTTCTATTTGTAATACACTTTCTCAACAAAAACAAAATGGGTACATGAAAAATTCTGTTTTCAAACTTTTTTTGTTTGTGCATCACTTAACACACTGTGCTACTAAGCAGACTTCTTTTGCCTCCGAGATTATTTTAGATTTAAGATTATATGTAAGAATGAGATATTTTGCTGTTATGGTTTGATAACTTTAGGAAGACATTGCAAAAACTTTTACATAACAGCCTGCTTTACTTGCAGTTCCTGACATGTCTTGGTATTGATTAGAGGTGCATACGATGTTCAAGGCTAAAGTAAGGATAACAAGGTCTACTAATTTACTGAGGTAAGCTATATCTAACCACCGGGGAGCAAGACTATTTACAGCTAGGTAACCATAGCAGCAATACCCTATAAGGCTGAGATTGCTTACATACTGATGTCAGAAACACCAAATTTATGTGTACAGATTTTTATGCCTTGATGTTACCAGTACTTTAATATTTTTAATTTTTTTTCCCCTAAGGTTTCACGTGTCTATAAGAATGCATATGGCATCGTGTTGGTGTGAATATGTAGATATCTGTTATGTCACAGAGCTTATGTTATAGTCCAGGCAGTAATGAACCCCTGTACRAATCCCCTTTCATTCATTCCATTTCCTTAAGTGCGAGCAAATGCCTTTCATGACCCTGTTCTGGGCTGGCCTCCAACCTGACGCTTACTTTTAGCTATTCTTGTAGACCATAACTTCATGTATACGAGGAATCACAACACAGTTCTTTGCAGTAGGGACTGAATATTGTGTCTTCTTCCTCTTTTTCTCTGCTGAATAAAAAATAAAAATTATGTATGTATATATATATATACACATTACAGCATATAGTACTCTGTTTTGTAAAATTTCATGTGATAGTTGACTTCAGTTATGACATTTCCCTTACAAATAAAGCGTGATAGAATTCTTCATATTTGTCAGCAATCACTAAACAGTAACTTAAACTTTGGAAGCTTTCATGATTTTCACTTTTGAAAACTTATAGTTTCATATTAATATGTGCACTATATTTTTTCAAAACCCAATGTTTAAAATTTGTTCCACCTATTTTTTTATTTATGAAATGCAATATACTTCAGAAATGAAAAGAGCAATGTAGAAATATTTCTGTGAAAATGTATATCATCACGGTTACAATGTTCTTTTGAGTAGACACACTGTAGCATGAAAGCCTTCAGCTGATCTGCTTGAATGTGTTTTTAACAGCCCACACTTTAGGAACATTTTGACAACTCTTTCTAGCTAACACTTAATTCTCATTACCATAGCTAGTATAAAATGCAAGGAAGTCTGCTACTTGGAATGGTCACAGCTCAAAACAAGCACAGGAAATCTTGAACAGAATATTTGGAAYGGAGGCTTGAACCACGCACTATATGAATCTTCTAAATTGTGCTCTGCCATTTGACGATCTTTGAGTCTCCGAATTATACACTATCCTGTGGAGCTTTCCACACTCCTAATAATAAATTATTTCACAGTTTGGAATATTATCTATGATCTCATCTGATCATTGCATCACCAATCGATTTCGTGACTCAAAATCCCTGTCAGTCTACCTCTGTTGAGAATAAAGATGATTATTCATCAGTTTAAATTATGTCTATACCTTTGTTCACTCTAATTCACTCTAATTTCTTCTAGTATACGGTATTTTCTTCTGAGAATTGCATTTTCTTCAGCTCATTTTCCATTTGTGTGTTGCTATTGATTTCACATTTTAGAATACTAAATGACTCTGACATAGCTTTACAGAACTGAAAATCAGCTCATTGTAACCTAAACACACCCTTTCAACATATGCACACACATCCTCACCATGGGGTTAATGTATTTAAAATAGCCAGGGTTTTGGAGGTTTGCATCCTCCAAAACATACATTTAAATAAGATGGACACACTGTTCAGGTACTTTCAAATCAAAGAACACTTTTTAATTTATTAGTGGTGGGTTTAATTAGTTAGGAGAGAATGTGAATATATGGGGATTGCCTTCGAGCTGTCTTTTTTCAACAGATGTTCTCAAGTGAATTTGCCAAGAAAATAATTGTGTCTGAATATCTACATCTCTCAGGTTATCTTTTAGGTAAAATACATTTATTCCTTATATGAAAAAGCTATCTAAGAACATTAGTATACCATGAAATACACTTTGAAGTGTGTGGATTAAAAGAAGGATCACCTTCATATTTATAAGAGTTTGTTGACATCTTATTTTAGACTTAATTTGGATAATTCTATGAAAAGGTAATCCAAAGGTAAAATTTAAACTGGCAGTCAGTACTGCGGTTATAAAATCAAACTCTAATGTTTAGCAATACTTTGACTGAACTGAAGAATTCAAACTTACTACCACACTCGTGATATGTGTATGGTATATGAGTGCATCAGTTTAAATTATTCATATGTAACTGATGATGAAAGCAAGTAAAAGTCTTCAGTTAAGAAATCACAGTGCTTTGCACTTTTTACCTGTGAAATCAATGCTGATTGAACAATTACCATGCAGCTTTCTGAATTTAAAATGAACTATTTTCAAATAATACATTTTCAATAAAATATAGCCAAAGACCTAAAAATCTATCTTGAAGTGGAACAGTTTTATTCGTATTTTGATGATTGCTTATACAAACTCAGTGGATTTGACTAAATTTGTATCTGAAAAATTCATGTTTATGTATTCATGTTAGCATTTACTATACCCAGTTCCCAAAGGAGTAATTAATATCTCAACTTAGATCAYCTTTAGCAGATGAAATCCTGTTTTTCACATGGCTTCTTTAGCTACTACTTTGTGCAGGTGTTAGAGAAGCAAAAGGTTCATCAGTTTCAATGTCTGGCACATGTGACTGATGCCCAGGGGACTTGAAAGACAACGTTGGAGAAGCCTGCTCCCACTCACTGGTTACACACTTCCATACTGTTAATGGTCTCATTAGGCATACTACACAAAATATGTGACTTATTAATCGTGGCCTCTGCTACGTGCAATTGCCTACATAGATTTGTCACTCTTTGAAACATAAAATAGTTCTAAAAACATGGAGTCACTAGTGCTGTAGTATCACTATATTGTCACCAGAGAAACTTATCTAGTTTAAGATCCACCTTGGTATTTTTAATTATGCATTCTGAATTACATCACAAATACACTATCTAGCTTCTGGTTTAAATATTCTTAGTAAAAATAATGGAATAATTTGCTCATTTTCTAATAAGTTTTCAATTTGAGAGTGAATTTTTGAAAGAAAAATCTTTGTAGCAATATCTCATCACAGAAGTTTTCGCTAACAACATGTTAAATGTTCCCCGATGTCTCAGTATTCCCCCATAATATGAAAAATGTTACATTCAAAAATCTTGAATAACATCCAGAGTAAAATTCAAAGGTAATATGCACATCAGCTTACATTTGGCTATCTATTCAACATGTCCATCAATTCAGATAAATACATTTTTATTTTTGTGGTTTTTATTAGTTCTGTAACCAAACACAACCAGATTAATTTTTAGCATTTTAAAATATCTTCTTTAAACAAAGAGTGAATGTGACAATTTACTGCCTCAAACAAAAGGTTTGAGAAAAATGATAAGAAACTTACAACTGAAATTTTAAGGTATTTATATCTGAAATTTTTAAATAGCTCTATCTGTGGCTGTCACCGTGTATTCCAGATAAATAAGCATTTATATAAATAAGCACATAGATAAACTCGAGGATGTTTCCTGAAAGAAAAGAAAGAAAAGGAAAACTAATTGAATTTCAGGACCATTTCAGGTGCATGTAGAACATAACCATTTTTTCTTTTTTTTCACTTGGTACGAATGTGTCAAACACTTTCATAGAGTGGCAAGATCATAATTTAAGCTGTCAAAGGGTGAAATTATTTTGAGAGGTTTCATCAGCAGGGGGTTGGAAACAGTTTAATGTAAGAGTGTGTGCAATTAATAAAGTTGTATCTAGCCAGAAGGTTGATTTATTGTGCTACTGTTGTCTTTCTTTTGCTTTTTCTCTCAACTCCACCCCCCATTTTGGAAAATTCCTTTCATGAATCCTATGTGTCCCCAATAACATAAATCGGCATGAAGASTTTACAGCACAAAAAAGGTATTCCTTCCTATTTTCTTTTCCAGTTATTACTAAGAATTAAAGCTTTCAGGTGAAATAGGTTTAATTTAATCTCAAGAGTGTGCATTTGGCAATAAATGAAGGCTATTTACACTGTATTTCTGATGATTAAAATTACTTTAAAATTGGTTTTGCATATGAACGTTGAGAGTTTGTCTCTCAAACAAACCCATTTTTTCCTATAAGAGGTGGTGTTCAATTTTGTATAGACAAGATTTTCTGCACTGCACAGGTAGTAAGTTTTTTATCAAATTAATCAAACCAAGAGAGATAAAGAAAGAGTCTCAATGGAGTTTTCATTAAGAGATTGTACCAGTTAAAATTTTTGTATGAGGGATTTTTTTATTATAAATTAGGTTCTCCAAATCTCTCAAGCATATTAGTGTCCTTCCTATTACTTATTAAGTACAGGTTCATTAGGATAATGAAGTCAGGTGAGTAGCTCTGGAAAAATATGTATCTGAGAATTTAGATTTCTGAAATACATCTTTAAACCACCGCTCATTCCATGCTATATTTGTCTGCTAGAAAAAGTTCCTCTAATATGGCACCACTGATTTAGTTTCCTTGTGTTAAAAAAGGGAGTACTAAGAGCAGATGTGTGAGTACTGCTGAATCTCCTGCACACTTCACCATTCTCATCTCATTTCTAAAGCACATACCAGAATTTTCCTCCTGAGAAGATACTTTCTATTTTCAATCAGCACATACAGAGTGATGAAGAATTGTCAGCTTTCATCCACAACACAAGGAATGGATCTATTCTACACACCATGCCTACTGGACCTATCCCTTTTCCCTTTGTGTCCTTTGTTTGAGTACAGCAATGCATCCTACACATAGAAAACAATCCTGAAGTAGGAACTAGACACTAAACTCAATATTTCAACATTTTCTAGTTTTCTGCTAAAGGCTTAATCAAGGAATTCACCCAGTCTTCCTGCTGTTAGACTGAACCTCAGCATGTTTATATTGCTTCTTGTGTTATGCCTTTTATATTTCATAATAAGTAACAGTATAGAAACTACTACCAATGCTTTTATTTGTCACTTGATTATATTAATTATGGTTGTTATCTAGATCTGTAAGAGATCTTGGAAAGGATGCGTTGTGGAACTAGGGTAAATACACTAAGTAAGACCAGAGACATAAATAATGATTTGGAGAATAGGGCCTAAATTTTTTTATGACTTCGCCTTGCAGTAAGACTACTTGCTATTTTGCTGTGATGCATTTAAACAGGTTCTTCTTTTGTGTGACAGTTTAGTTAGCTGATCCCTTTGTTCACTTGCATGAATAAAACCAGAACTTCAGGAACTCAGGATCTGATAATCTTGAGTCCATTGTTCCATAGACCTCAACGACTGATAACTGAGCTGAACAACTAGAAATGAGAGTCTGCCAGTGAGATAATTTAACAAAAATAATAAAAACAAAAGCAACAACTAATAATACCCTAAAAACTATATGAAATTCATACCACCTAAAAAGATCTGCCAAAATTATATGTTTCAGAATGTTTATCTTTGGATGAAGACAATTCAGAAAAAAATGAGAAGGAAGAAAAGAAGACAAAAGTTAGTAGAATGAAATTCAGAGAATGTCTTTACAAAGGAAGGTAAATTGTTTGATGTTGAAACAAATATAAACACACATAGTCATCATACAATCTTAGGAATGCATTCATTTAATCAGGCAGAAGCTGTTAGTATGTTTTTATAATCATAAGGCTTTTTCTTTTCCAAATACAAAAAAAAATTGAGACGTGTCTGATTAATATCGAAAAATTAATTTCCAAAACCTTGGTAGATTAAGTGAGATTGTTTTGTTTCTCAAGCCTTTAGTGAGAACTTTTTATCACTTTACTAGAAAGGCCAGGTAATTTCACACCACAGGGACTTTCTGCCTATGCTTCTTTACTGCTCTGCCAGACAGCAACAGGAACAAAACATCTTTTCAATGCAAGTGAGGAGTGGATAAAAGAAAATACATTTATATCCATTATATCTGAATGAAATATGATAAGTGCTATCATCCAATATTTTGTTTGGTTGGCTCTTGTTGGGTTTGGATAGCATTTTGTAGGGATAGAAAGAGCAGGTCTATCTTTTTGTTTCTTTTTATTCAGTGCCAGTTAGTAGAGCAGATGGAAAAAATCTAAAGCAGATCAAATGCACTGCTAAAAATATCTTATAAGGTCAATCCATTAAATATAATTATAACCATAAACTAATTTACTTCTATATACTATATTCTGTGTATTATGTACTGTGTTCTATGCTTTATGAAGTCTTTATGTACCCAGATTCTCAGATAAGTTTGATTCTCATGTGCTTTGTTATCAGCACTGATAGTGTTTTGGGGTTTCTGTTTCTCCCCTCCCCACGCCCCCCCAGTCTCTGATAGAGAAGATTTAGTTTTCTACTTTGTGTGAAAAACCATAGTTCTGAAAGTTTCAGCATTCAAAAATAGATAATCAAGTTTAAAGTGTTTTGTTTTTTTTTACTGCAGTACTCTCCAACAAATTACAATGACCTTCTTGCAGTTTCCATCAAAAAGTTCAATCTCAGTATCTCATACTCTGAATGTGAATGTAAACACTTGTTTATAAGGATTATAAATTAAAAATTCCTCCCATAAATACTGTAGTCAATAGAATTGTAGCAGTGATTAGTAAAACCGAATACTCTTTTGATACTCTAAGAAACAGCATATGATAATATTTACATRAACAATTACTAGATCCATAAATCAAGGTTTTTAATGATTTCAAATATGTCTAATTCTTCTTAAAGCATTGCGTTTAAAATCTYGAGTCTTTTAGTAGAGAAACTTCTTGGTTTAGTATTTACAAAATGCCACCAATGGCACTAATGAATTTTATCTAGTCACACAGTTGCTAATGATATTTTTATACACCCATTGTTTAAATAAAAAAGATTTAAGAATAAGCTTTTATAGTACTTTCATAAAGAATAGGTTTTCCGTAAAAAAATTAGTTTTCAGTTTTAAAAACTGTACTAAATTAAAATGTTATGTTTTTAGTAGCCTTTTGATTAAGAATGATATTTGAGTGATTGAGAAATTGCAGTCCATTGTATGAGAAATGGCATTTCAGACTTTCACAGACGAATAGAACTCACCATAATTATATTCTAAAATTTTTATTCTTCATTTCTTGTGCCTGCAAATATATTGCTACTTGAATGATGATTTTTGCAATTTATCAATTAAAATACTTTTTTGTTCTGGTACCTTTAGTCCATATTGGTAATATTAATACTTTTAAAATAGGAAAAATAATTATTTTGAAAGCAAAAGTAATATTTTTCATAAGCATAATCTTTTGATAGAGATACTTGTATTTCTATATATTTCTGAAGAAAACTTGTATTGTAAACCATTGTTTTCTTCAAAAATTTGTGGATGACATAAACAAACTTTGCATTATTTAGCTGTTCTTACTGAAAATTAATATTTTGTCCAATTGGCTTTGTCATTCTGGCTTATATACTACCATCAAAGTAGTAAACTGTTACTTGAATGCTGCCTGTATCAGATGCTAATTTTTATTTAAGCTTCACTGCCTCATAACAGCATTCAACAGCAAGGGGAGCTCTAAGACAAGTTGGAGTAAACTGAGAAAATTTTGAGAGAAGATTAGAAATACTSTCAGGAAAAGATAGAGTTTTGAGAAAAAATTTGGTATGGGGGAGGGACATAACTGTTATTCACCATGAGTGAAGCAGCCAGACGTGTTTACAAAGAACATGAAAAAGATTAAAAAAGTGTAGGAGATTATGAGAAGCAGCCAAGTGACTAAATAGAAATGATCCAAGCACTTTTAAAAAAATCAAGCTCACATCTCAAGCGAAATGTGCCAAATAGCTAAGAAAACCACCTAGATATGCTATACTGTGTAGAGAGTGGTTGAAATAAATAGTAAATCAGACGTAGATTGATTTATACAGGATGTAATAGCACCTATGAATTACAAATATAATTTACCTTCAAGTCTGAGAAAAAGGCTATATGAAGGGATGTCATACTGATTTTCACTGAAAGGCATGAAGATTGTACTGAGTAATTCTGTCTACACAGAAACAGTCTTTCAAAAACATGCTAAACTGGTCCATTTTTCCAGCATTCTTTGTATTAAATGCAAGATGGTAACTTCTGACCCAACTCAGAAAAAATTAGTGATTCAGCAAGCCCTACATTTGTAACAGCCTATTAATTGCCATTGACATTAAGATTCTAATTGAAAGATTTTAATAATGCTTCCTGTTACTTAAATTTGTATCTAGCTTATAGGTAAATGAATAGTAGAACACTGTGGAATAGTGATTATACAAAATTATTTGACATGTACTGACTTTGAATTTATTTTGGTCATCCAGCTTTATTTCTAGCCACTGTAACTCGTATTGTAGGATGTAGCAAGGATGTCTTTCCTGATCAAAGACTGCTTTGTTCACAAAGACCACATACTCGTGCATATGAGAAATATATAAGTAGACATATTTGTTATATGACTGTAATGGTAGACAAGCTTTTTTATTCCAATGTATTATATATACTGTGGATGCAAGAGGCAATTTTTCTTAAGGCAGGCAAAACAAGGGGATAGCTACACCAGAAGCAGAAAGGAATATATAACTCTATCCTGTCTCAGTACTCATATCATCAGTTAATCCTGAAGACGTACATTTACATTGTAGACTGCTCTGTTACTAGCTTGTAACAGATGAAACTTCTGAATTTGATGCAGACTAAACTTCCTGAATTGAAAATCTAAGCGTCCTTCTCAYAAAGAATGGCAAAATTAATCAAAGACTGAGAAACCAAATAACATACAGAACACGAGTTGTTAGAGTATTCTGAGAACATTTAGCACATCTTGCCTCAGACCTTTTCTATAACTCCTGCAAAGCTCAGCTTAAAAAGATGTCTTTGTTCTCACTCAGACTTCATAGCCCAAGCTAAACAGATCAAGCTCTTTACATTTGCTTTATGCTAGATTAATTAAAAATTAAATTTTTTGTTCTTCTCAAAATAGAATATGTTAGTAGTATCATCAAATTCATTGGAAATCATGTGGGATGGATCACATCATGTCATTGATCATGAATAAAAGTGTCCATTGAATAAAGTGTTCTGATAGAAATCAGATTAAATTAATGTGAGTTATTAAATATTTTTTCTGTGTATTTGGTAGTGCTCCTTACAGAGGTCTATCAGATCATGAATTACTTCAGTGAAATTTTTTTTAGCCCAAATGTATATTATTAGAATACTTATTAACCTTGCCCCTGCAGCTAAAAAGTATGACGATAAATGTACTAAAATTAGTTGAGCATACTACTACGTYAATGACCAAGCTTGTCCTTCCTATAATGTTTGTGCTTCTATTTATATTAAAGGAATTTTTTTGTCTAAGAAAGGGATTCTTTTTGTTTGCTGTCTGAAAATTACATAATTTTTTTTTCTTTCTTGGCTATGAATACTCAAGATTGGCAGAGTGAGAAAGCAAACTTGGTTAGAAAGTAAAGTAGCAAGTAATGAACAACAAGAACAAATAACAAATCCTAATCAAAATTAATTTGTTTCATGTTCAAGCCAAATATTTATCTAGGAAGCCAAACATTCTCTGGAAAATATTGTACAGTACTATTTAAAGAAAAAGGACTATGCTGTCACAAGGCGGGAATGACTTTACAGCAAAGATAAGAATTTGTTTTAAGCTGTGGGAATTATTAAATAGCAATGACTAGCACTAATCTTACAGTACAGAAGTGTGAGTGGTAAGAAGGATAAAAAGATTCAACGAGCTGATTCTTTTTCCTACAATGAAACGTTATAGAGAAATATATATTTAAATTTAAATAGGAAAGTATGCGAGTTTCCTACAGTTAAACTCGAAGAGAACATTTTGGGCTAATATTTCTAGCTACTAGAAGTTTCTTAGCTACTGGTAGTTTCTGACAGATACTGTGGATTGTGACATAAGGATGAGTTTATTTGAAATTTTATTACATGTTTAGAATGTATATACCGCAAAAAATAATTGGACCCATGCCGATTTGTACCACACTAAAATGTTTGTGAATCCCAGTTCAGAATGAGCAAATATATATGTTATGTAGCCATCAGTTCAACAATAGTGGCCTTAGCTAGGAGATGACACCCTAGTCACAATATACTGGCTTGATAACAATAAAATAATCTGTGAGAAATCCCTAGGAAAATGCGCTATATTCTTAGTGTTCTGAGGTATCAATTGATAAAGATCGTACCATCTACTCTGCAGGTCTGACTTCTCATAGAGTTAAATTTGGCCTTCGTGCAGCTGTGGTGATTGTATTAAAAATATTCTCTCAGACCAAGGTTGCTTGTTTTGATTGTGTTCTTTGACTTTTGTTGGTGGTTTGTTGCTTGGGATTTTTTTGGGGGGGAGAGGGGTGTTGTTTTTGTTGTCTTGTTTTGTTATCCTTTTATTATCTCTCTTGAGAATACAGAAAAGACAAAAAATCATGAAAATTTCAAGGTGATATTTTGATTCAACTAGAGTTCGGAATAGATGAGGATTTACCCTATCTTCTCCTTGTTTCCTGATCATAGGAAATATTCTTATAAATATTCAAGTGTAATTCATCAACTTAGTAAGGAACTCTCATCACTCTGGTGTGTTTATTTAAATGTATTTCCAAAAATCAAAACAGTGAACACTGTTGTTTTACTAAATGCCAGCAATCTGATGACTTCATAAATATTTTGTTAATTTATTTTATATTTCCATTGATGTCATTCAGCATGTAATTCTGTTTCAGAAGGAATTCACAGAAGAGGTTCTGATATTTTGACAAACTTTTTTATGTAACAAACTAAGAACATCTAAATTAATCTTTCAATCATGGTTAGATACTCAACCTGACACTTAAACGTAAAAAAAATACATTGACAATAACACAATGACCTGTCTTTCACTGAGGCAGTTAAGGGCTATCAAATGATAGCCCTCTGATAAATATTTTAGTTAAGGAAAAGAAACTGAATGTGACAATGTGTGAATTCAATCAAAACTAAGGAAGTTAAAGAGGAATATAGCTGCCTATGAGCTGTGTTACTAGGCTGAACCATGTCTAGTTTTGAAATTCAGTGTAAAGGTGAGGGAAAAAAATTAATAGGCACTTTCAATTTTCATTTGAATCTTTTAAGCTTTATTCAAGCCTTTTAATTCYCACACTGTGTTTGTGTGCTAATTTTACTGGTAAATTACAAGGTCCAGATATTTTCTTCTCACAACCTGATTGTGTTATACACAACCAAGAGAGAATGATTGGTTATAAATTTCTATGTACTTTTATATTTACTTTTTATAAGAGCATAGTGATGGTGTAGTGATAGGACAAGGGCTAATGGCTTCAAATAGAATGAGAGCAGATTTAGATGACAAATTAGGAAGAAATTCTTGACTGTTAAACGGGTGAGGCACTGGAACAGGTTTTTCAGAGAAGCTGTTGATGCCCCATCCCTGGAAGTGTTCARAGTTGGGTTGGATGAGGCTCTGAGCAACCTTGTCTAGTGAAAACTGTCTGTGGCCACAACAGGGGGCTTTGAACTAGAGGGTCTTCAAGGTCACTTCCCATCAAAACCATTTCATGATGATTCAATGTCATAAACTATTTGGAAAATTAAAATATTTTAAAAGATAAAACATAAAAAAAATTGTTTGACAGA
The DNA here is from genome assembly GCA_018881555.1 of Amblyornis subalaris. Classification (NCBI taxonomy): domain Eukaryota; kingdom Metazoa; phylum Chordata; class Aves; order Passeriformes; family Ptilonorhynchidae; genus Amblyornis; species Amblyornis subalaris. The sequence goes on along the minus strand of JACAXG010000283.1, from coordinate 28,208 downwards.
TCCGCTTTTAACAAATTCCATCATTCATACCCTCTATTTCTACAGTGAAGAATTTGTTCTTTGCCTTAGAGTCTTTAACTGACATAAAATCCCATTATATGTGAAAGAACTACTTAAAAAAGGTATATATCTTGAGGTTATTTTGTCACATATTTGTGTAAGTAGGAGGGGGTTGGGTTTTCTTTTTTTTTTATTATTTTTTTTATTTAAAGCCTCATGCATTTTATTTTCAAAACAGGATTCATTAAAGACCTAATAAAATATATATATTTTGTATTTTCTGCCCCACATAAGCAAGTAAGCAATTTCCTGTTTCAGTAGCTATAAAGTAAGAGAAAGTACTGCAATCTAGATAGCCATAACAGAATCCTAACTCTGTTTCACTGATCTTTGAAAATGCTACCTTGGGCCTCTCTGCTTTCCAGTGAAAGGTTTTTCTACAGGAATCCTGTTCCTCCTGAACCTTTCCAGGATTCTTAYACCTTCTCTTGCAATATACCTTTCCAGTTATCTCAAGTGATGAGTTCAGGATGCCTGTCATCCTCCTACAAACTTTTTGCTTGCTAACTTATGTCAAGGGAGACTTCTCTGGCCAAACCAGTTCTCATGGCTGCCAGTTTAGTGGCAGAGTGGCTCACTGATTTTGAGTCTCCTGACTGAGCACTCCTTGGAGACTAAACCAGTAGGCTCATGTAACATTCCTGTTAATACATGTAACATCTCAAAAGTCCTTACTACTAGTCATAATAACAAGGAAACTTTAGACTAATTTTTACTTAGTCATAGGTACTATTAAAGAAATGGTTACTAGATTTGAAAATAGAAATATATGCAAACAGTATGGTCTGTGTAGGCAAGTAGCTGATAGAAAATATTATTTGTGATGTTAGAGCTGTGATGTGCACATATGTCACTTATCTAGGCAGTCTTCTGTCGCCCTGAGTTTTGCAGTTCTTTGTTTTTCACTTTTGTAACAGAGTTCCCATGCATTTTCTATAAACATAGCCATGTTTTGCTAACCGTATTTTATTGTTTACGTTCCATTCTGCTTGGCGGAGACGTTTGATAGGTTTTTCCTTTGGCCAGTGTGATTGAGAGGTGGTAACCTCACCCTCCAATCCACGGTGGTTTCTAAGAACATATAAATAAACGAGTCAGGGTCGTCTTGCTTTCTTCTTGCTCCTTCTTAACAGAGCTGAGTCCGTGTTGTTCTTTTCATGTCCAAGTGCGACAGTCTTCCTGCAGAAGAATAATTTCTTAGATCGGTATTCCAGAACACAGTATTCTTCCACGATGAAGCTGTTGTCAGTCTCTGAAAACATTCCTAGCCTGGCATGGAAATTTGCCTCTTTTTAGCCACTGTCTGCACAACTACTTGCAAAGCCATACTGTAATATTCCATAACATGTAAAGACTACCTCTTCCCACTCAATGCAGWGTTATTTTTAAACCGAATCGGTGCAGTAATTTTGTTGATAGAGCAGACTTCCAACAAGATGTTATACACAGAGGGCAGTGAAGTCAGAGGTGTAAGTAGAGTTCATGGGGAATGAAAAGGCTGAAAATTTTCAAAGAGGGTAACTCATTGATGAAAATATATTGATAAATAAACATTCAGAAATTTCTCATCTTTAGCATTTTTACTTCCTGGAAGGCTACTGAATGCAAGCATGCTTCCGTATCTTTCCCTCTTCTTTACTCTGCACAGTTGGAATGCAGTGTCTAGTTCTGGGCTCCTTAATACAAGAAAGATATGTATATACTGGAGCAAGTGCAGCACAGGACCACAAATATTATTAAGGATCTGGAGCATATTTCATAAAAGGAAAGGCTGGACGAGGTGGAACTGTTCAGCTAAGAAAGAGTGGTCTCAGGGAGAATTCTATCAATGTGTTCAATCCATTGAAGTGAGAGATTTTTCACTGCAACAATAGGTAAATTTAACCATTGTTTTATGCAAGAGGAGAAGTAAACCTAAGTACTTTTCTTCATGTGTTTCAAACCTCCAGTAGTAAATGAAGTATGGTGAAGCTGGTTTCAGTTTCCAGTCATTTGGATTTTTATTTTTGGATGTTACATATTTATGAAAGTTGCATAATTTTACCCCAAATTTCAACTGTTTAGTATGTAGCAATGTAGCTTTTTCAGTGTTATGATTGGGAATTTAAAAGAATTTTATGCATTTGCTACCTGTATGCTGAATTCAAGTGACTTGTGAGAGAACAGTAAATCAATGTTTTTTATCCAGTGGGATGTGTAACCAAACAAGAACAAGCAGTTCTATTACAGTTAAGTGACTAATAGTCTAAATTACTGCTCTCTGTTTACTACAATAATATTGACCTCATATAGCCTGACTGTGTTTCTAACTCTTAGATTGTAAAAAAAGAATAATTAGAGTGAAGAAACATGTTTACTGTAATAATAGGATTCACCTCAGATACAGTTGTATTAAACATTTTGCTTCTGAATCTAAGCCTTGTTAGCATAAATTTCATTAAGTGCTCTTCTGCTTTCATGCCAAAAAGAGGCACAATGTATTTCAGATTTAGYAGTAAGTTGGTAGTGGCAATTCATAGTCGATAATAAAAATGCTGAATATAAGCAAGTCTGGAATCAACAAGTGGGAAAAGAATATAACATTGATGAAAAAATTGACGACAATGATGACGAGCTTTTTATATACAAGTTCACGCTTCCACATCACAAAAGATYGAGAAATATTAAAGAAACAGGGCTTAACATCAGTGGAACAAAAGCAATCAAAAGAATTACTTAGTAAGCTTATACTAGTGGCTTTTTTTTCCTGTTTGTTTGTTTTATAATAGCTGTGGTTTTGCCTCCATTCTCCTGAAAATTAATGGCAAGTTGTTTTCTAAGATACAATTACTGACTGTGTGAACAGCTAACTGAATTTGACAGTGCTTTGTAGCACTTTCCAGTCACTTGTCAGTGTTGGGGTTTTTGTTTGTTTTATCTTTTTCTGTGAGTGTTTGCTTCAGGTTTCCTAAAGTTTGTGTTATGAATAAAATTTGGCAGGCATTTGAAGACAATTTCTTGAATTCAATCAGAGGCAGCAGGAGACCTGCATTCATGAGCAAGAAGCTCCTGACTGAACTCAGATGTATGAAGGAAGGTACAAGAGGTGGAAGCAGGGGCAGGTGACCCAGGAGAAGTCTAGAGATGTTGTCCTCTCCTGTAGGGATGGGGTTAAAAAAGCCAAGGCTAACCTGAAGTAAAATCTTGTGAAAAAAGACAAAAAAAGGATTGTACAAGTAAGATTCAGATATACAATTTTATTAAAATAATTGAAAAGATGAGGAAATAAAGACCATGACAACAACATTATTCTGAGGTTCTAATTGTATCCCTTCTTCTTTCCTTCTCTTTTTCTAATTGCCTTAAACCAATTGCCTCTACTTTGTTCCTGAATTATTCCCCATGCTTGCAAGCCTGCCAAGAATCTCATTAGAACTGAGCTGGGTTTTCAAAAGRCTTTTGAAAGAAGGGACCTTGTCCTGCAAGATAAGCTCAGAGAGGATAGTTTTTTTGAAGGATATCATCTAGAGATAGATATCCTAATCAGAGGGAGAAAATATCATGTATATGACTCTGTGCTGTATATACATTGAGAAAAATATTAGTAATTTCAAATTAGGAAGACCCGATAATTTGAGAAGCACGAAATGGTATTTTGCAGTTGTGATAAACTTCATTTTTACTGAATGTTTTTACGACAAACAGATCTTTTCAAACAAAAGCTTGAAATAAGGTAAACAGCCCAAAATTAGGAAGAATATTATTTTTTTTAAATTTATAGGATGATAGGCTAATTAGTGTCTTAAGAGTTCTGGGGTCATCTAATCTAACCTCTTCCTCAGGTTGGGTTTAGCTGATGCAGGTTGCTCAGGGCTTTGTCTACCTGAGTTCTGAACACCTCCAGAAGTGAAGATCCCAAAGCCTCACACAATTTTTTTCAGTAGCCTGTTCTAGTGTTTGATCACCATCAGGGAGAAAAAGTTTCATCACAGAACTTCTTCTGGTGCCTGTTGACATTTTGCAATATGTTAATGTCCTCGACTACAACAATGCTGGGAAATCCAAACAGATTCTAGTAACAGAAGAGGAAGCTTGCTCTGATCCGGAGCCTTCTCATAAGTGTGCACTTGTGTAAGTGGAGGAGAAAGCAAGAAGAAAGGCAGAAGAGAGTGGTGTCAGTGAGGAAGAAATGGTAGAATTTGGATTCAAATATATTCAAAAACATATGATGGCTTACTCCTCCAGTAACCCTACAAAAATCTAACTATACTTTTGAATAAGTACTTTATTCTTTCAGGAAACAAGACTGTTATTTCTTGAGAGATTTCAAGAGAGAACCGGCTGTTTCTCTTTGTCCTGTCACTATTAATTATATTGCAAGAAGCAACTTCATTGCAGTCAATGCACCAAGAACATTGCTTTGTAACTTTTGCTCAGTCATGTACGATTCTTCCAATAAGTCAGTATATTAAAGTAGAGAATAAGATGTAGAAACGTCCTTTTTTCAGAGATTCCACTTCAGGAGCAAGCAGCAAAACATATTTAGTTGCATTCCTCAACAGCAATTTGTTTTATAAGAAAACTGGCATTGATTTTTCTGACAAATTTTCCTCTCTCTCCAGTCTTCCATAAAAATCAGTACCACTAGCAAAATAATTGAAGATGMAAAGCAGAGCATATACAAGTGTAAAATAAAGTTAGCCCTTCAGTACCTATTCCATTTTGTTTAAGGTGTGAAACAATTTACTTTCTGTGACAGGTAATAGAATCTGGAGGTTTTTAACAGAAAATGTGTACTGTATTAATTTGGAATCTCCATTGCTAAAACAAATTGTTGCTGGTCTTATTTTTCTAATATTTTCTGCATGAAAAACKGAAAATTCTTTTACTCACATGTAAACTTTTGATAACTAAAATATAAAGCTTTAAATAGAACAGTATACCTTAGCATTATTTGCAGAACTTGCGACTTTCAAGACTCAAATTTTAAATGCTTATGAAATAGAAATATTTTGTTAATAAATTAAAATAAGAAATATTTTTGCTCCAATTGAATTTTTTTTTGTTCTAGCCATAAAGTATTTTTAATCTGTTCAGTAAGATATTAGACTGCACTTACCTTTTACCATATACTTTCAAATATTTCAAGTCTGCTTTTCCATTCTCTGTTGACTTATGTTTTCTACTGAAAATTATTCATAATGACATATGTTTTCCAGCAGATAAATATGAGCTATAAGTCTAGTAATAAATCTGCATATCTAAAAATTGGCTATATTTTAGACATGAATGGGGAAATGAAAAAGGAATCTAGGGTTTAAACTGCAACCAACAAGATTCTGTCTTACTCTTTCAAGGCAAAATGAGGCTAATGTTGAAACTTATTTAATTTAAATTTTGAGCACTTCAAYAAATGGAAATTAATTGGGTTTTTTTGGGTGGTACTGAAATATTTTCTAATGAAAAAGTTTTCACAAAAAATGTTTGCACATTTTTCATGTTACATCCATAATTGCCACATTTTTTAACCTGTAATTTTAAATGTATCATCAATTTATATGAATACAAATGCTAAAAATATCTTCAGTAATTTTATGTACCGTAGGGCAGCCTTGTAAAAGTTTTTGTCATGTTCACATACTTGAGTATGTTGAAATAGCAAGGCACAAAGGTGATTTCACTTTAACTTCCTATCCATATGGACAGTGAATTTTAGAGCAACTGAACAAAATTTCACACAGGTACTTGGAGAAGAATGCCTTATTTTTTCCATAACCATTTATAGACAATAATTTTGGACATAATACATTCCTGCCTGTAGACCTAAAGCTATTCCAAGTTAAATTGAGTTGAAGAATCTGCGACCAACAGAACGTGGATTTTTAATTTTTTTAGTTCTCTTGAACAAACATTCATAGAATCATAGCATATGAAAGGGACATTAAAGATCATATAGCTCTAACCCCTCTGCCATGGTGAGGCACACTAGAACAGGTTTTCCAGCAGATGCAAAAGCAGAAAGTAATTACACAGGCAAAGACATAGGTGAAATAAACTGGCAGGAAACAAACCCCTTAGAACGTGTTTAGTCCTTCCATAATAAAGACCCATAGGCAGAAATCGTGCTCCCACTGCAGTGACGTAGTACAAGTTGGATTTAACTTTTTCATGTATCGAAATTAGGATCTCCCTATTACAGAAGCTCAAAAAAAGCCAAAACTGCTTTTGTATGAGTGTTTAGCAAAATCAAATTCTAAGTCTATTAAATCCTGTAGTTTCCATTTCTTTCTATGACATAAGGTTCTTATTCTTTCTTAATTATGTGATTGCAGAGGTGCCACCAGCACTGATGGTAAGCTCAGCTTTGGCTAACAGGTCCTCTAAAAAGTGACTGGAATTGGCTGTGCAGTGGGGGAAGCTCCTAATGTCTTCCCACAGAAAACACCCCTGCAGACTCCTGCTACCAGTACCTTTTCACATAAACTCAACAAAGACACGCATGCATAGAGGACTCTCAGTTCACTGGGGAAAGCATAAAAATAATGTCCAAGTCTTTCTCATTGCTGGCATTCAAACCTCCACACATACACCTATATCACACACACCCTGGCCTCACCAGCTGTTGGCTCCAAGAATTATAGCCCATGTGATCCATTAACTCTTCTCCAGTTGCTTGCAGTTAGACCTTGCAGCCCTCATACATAGCACAGAGATTGTGAACGAAAAATAGTTAAGAAAAGGATTTCATAATACTTCAGGTATCGAGCATAAGGTTTGGTACTGACTAATATCTGCTTACATGCAGAGGATTGCTTTATGTCCTCTCCTCTGTATTTTCACATCCTTTTCCCTGCTCAGTCCATCCTGATTCAAGCCCTTCTTCACCTTTGGTCCTTTCACGAAACATGCCATAATAAACTTTATGATGGGAAGTCACAATGTCCTTTCTGATATCCGTAAGAAGTTTCTCACAGTCCCTCAAGACTCCTTAACTATGTCTCAACATTGTGATGATCATGCTCCAGTTCTTGTCAAATACTAAGTCAGATTGACCCTTCCAAAGCTGTGTCAGGGTAGTGGTTTGTTTAATGGCCCATCAGTCAGTGGCAGACAAGTTCTGGTTTTTCTAATTGCCTCCATTATCACCTGCTCATTAATTTCTGTGTCTCCGTGTTTAATTTCTTGTTTTCCTTGCTTTTTGTTAATTATTTTATACACAATAATCCTTTACCAGGCAACATAATGAGTTAGAATGTTCCATATACCCTTGCAAAACATTCAAAGTTAAAGGCATATTAACAGATAAAAATGGGAAATATAAATTTTAAAAAAGAAAATTAAAATAATAGGAAAAGTAGCATAGCATCAGCTAAATTTTAGGAATGAAAACTACTTACTTCATCATGAGCTAGCAAATTTAGTAGTTACTTAGAATTATTCACCACATAACTCATCTGAATTGTTCATGCAATTTTTGTGAGGATTAGGAATCAGAAGTTTTAATAGACATAGCTTACGTTGAAATAGGGAAGAGAAATACAAAATATCCAGAACAGTTCAACCTAATAGAACTAAATAATATAAGTACAGAAAGTAGATAAAAAGCAATGTGTTAAAAGGAGATGAATTCTGCCCTGCAATCAACACTACAGAATAATGAATATATCTTTTTGAGGTTTTACCTCAATTTAAAATCTTCAAATTTGTGACAGGAAAGACTAGCACACATGTAATACCATTAAAATTCCATGGGCATCTAGACATAAGAAATCCCTTGTGAAAGTCTCTGGATATCAGGAAGACAAAGAAGGAACATGGAACTTAAATAACTTCATGAATGTCTGAAACAAATTTGTGACTGTACATACTTTTGGCAGACCATTGCTGACATTTTTTAATAAATGTCTAATTCATGTGAAGCCCATTGATACTTTAGGTCTGTGACATCCAATGGCAATAAATCCTGCAGTTTAATGTGAAAAAAAATACATATTGTTTCTTTTAGACCTCGACTGAAATTTTCATTTAAGGACCACCCTTCTAATTTTCTAAGAAATAAAATTATGTCCTCATTCAACCCTTTCCTTTTATTATTCAGTTGAAAGCGCCTAGATTTCTCTCAACATTCTCTTCCAGTATCCATTTTTTATCATTTCTAGCTTCTTTTCTTTAACCATGTCCTTCTTTTGGTGACCAGAATTGCATGTAATGTGATTATGAATCCACATATTTTACTTATGTTTCTTATTCTGTATTCTGTTCCATTCTTGAGGCTTCCTGACATTCCGTTTGCCCTAGAGGCTCCTTGCAGAGAGAGAAAATTGTTTGACATGACTCATAGAGAATGGTAGGGTCTGTATTTTGAATGTTTATCTCTGAAACAAAACATCTTCTTTTCATGTGCATGAAATGAATGAAAACAAGTATTTTAATAGTTTTGGTGTAGTTATATATATACATACATATATATATATGTGTGTGTATATATATATATATATATATATATATATATATATATATATAAAAAATATGCATGGCATACATAGCATAAAACCCACTAGGTATCACAGTACAAAAATCCTGAAAGAAAGGATTTATGCTCCAGGACCTTTGACAGTGTAATAAAAAAAGGAAGCAGTTTGGTTAAATTTCCAAAATTTGCAATTCTTCTATTAAACTCTATTCCCAAAATATTAAATATTAGCAATGGATAATAATTTTGAAATGGTATTCAGATATTACGTTTCTGTTTTGTGAGTAAAATAATGTATAATTTAAGGCAGAAGCTTCCACCTATGTGACAAAGATTGTTGTCAGTGTTTCCAGTTAGAGTTACTGCTGTAGAATAACTTGTGCTAAAACACAGCTGTAGCTTGCTGGTTTTGTGTTGAAATGCTTTAAAGTTAATCCTTTGACACAGGACAAAAAATTCCTCAGTATCTAGGTCATCTCTATAATCTTTTATTAGTAGTATAATTATTTTTATGCTTATATAACACATATTTAGGAAACCAAGCTTAAATAGCAATTTCTGAGATCTAGATTTTAACGTAAAATTGATTTCATCACTGAACAGTCCTTTAAGAATTGCAGGGTTGGGCATTTTAACATCATGAACCTTTTCCTCTTGTTAGGTAATGTTATTCATTTTTATTAATATTTTATATATTTTGGAGGAGTATTTCTACCCAAGAGTACAAACTTTACATGTGAAATTTAATGTATACAATCTGAAATTATTTCTCTGTTATGTATTGAGATTTCAGTTCCACTCTCCTAAATCATAATCAAGTAATTTATGTAACATAATTAGTTTGACATACCCTGTAAAGTTCCTGATTCACCACACTATAGCTTTGTCTAAATAATTAATTAAAATGTTAGAAATTATTAGTTTTTTATCTAACCATTAGTTTTTTATCTAACACACAAAAAATTAATATCTTTTGGACACACATACCGTATTTCATTTTTTCCTGAAATTCATAGATTAACCAAAATCTAAACTGTCTCTACATTAATTCCTGTGAAATTTTGGAAAACCCAAACAGAGAGTAGAAAATTCTGAAATGTGAATATCTGTAATGAAAAATGTTAGCTAGTTCACACAATGAAATATTTTCAGAAGCTGGTTCCAAGGAATCAGTGTTATGAGATACTCATGACTGTCAAAGACGATTTCCTACAGATTCTTTGTGGTTTGGATTATTTTTATTCTTTGTGTTCCATTCTCTCTTCCCATACAGGTATGTAAAGAGACAGTGTTAGGAATAGAGAAAAGCTACTTTGATTCATTGAATGAATTAATACGGATACGTTGGAGTTTTCAAAACATTTTTGGGTTGGGCTAGAGATCAAAAGCGGAGTGAAGAGAATAAAATGTGATGATACTATGTGATACCATTCCTAAGGGGTTGGTATTGAGATCAGTGGTGTTTAACATCTTTGCTGGTGACATGGACAGGGGGCTTGAGTGCACCCTCAACATACTTGCCAATGACACCAAGCTGTGTGGTGCAGTTGACATGCTGGAGGGAAGGGATGTCATCCAGAGGGACCTTGATGGGCCTGAGAGGTGGGCCTGTAGAGTCCTCACGAAGTTCAAAAACACCAAATGCAAGGTCCTTCATGTGGATCGGGGAAACCACAAATACAGTCTCAGAGGAGAATGGTCTCAGATCGGACAATGGTCTCAGACCAGCCCCAAGACAAGGACTTCAGGTTGTTGGTGGATGATGGTAGCTCAACGTGATCTGACAATGTGCATTTGCAGTCCAGAAAGCCAACCGTGTCCTGGGCTGCATTAAAAGAAGACTGGACAGAGGGAGGTGATTCTTCCTTTTGTAAAACCCCACCTGGAGTGCTGTGTTCAGCTCGGGGGTCCTCAGCACAGGTAGGACATCAGCTTCTTAGGGCAAGTCCAGAGGAGGGCCACAAATATGATCAGAGGGCTGGGGCACCTCTTCAATGAAAACAGACTGAACTGGTTAGGATTGTTCAGCCTGCAGAACGGAAAGCTTGGGGAAGACCTCATAGAAATCTTCCAGTACCTAAAGGCCTACAAAAAGGCTGGAGAGAGACTTTTCACAAGGACACGCAGTGATAGGAAAAGGAGGAATGGCTTTAAACTAACAGAATGTAGGTTTAGACTAGACATTAGGAATAAAATCTTTATTGTGAGATGGGTGAGACACTAGAACAAGTCACCCAGAGAAGTTGTGGAAGCTCCATCCCTGGAAATGTTCACGGCCAAGCTGGATAAGGCTTTGAGCAACATGATCAGTGATCATGTCCATGGCAAGCGGGATTAGAACTAAATGATCTTTAAGGTCCTTTCCAACCCAAACCCTGAGAGTCCAAGGATCAAGGAATACATAAAGATTTTAAGTTATTGAACATTATAGATAAATTTCATGAACAAAAATCTTATAAATAAAATACTGTTTAATTAATTTCAAGTTTCAGTTTTCCTCCCATGTTGATCCTCCAGTGATAATTTTATCATTTTATATGCAAAGAAACAGAAATTAAAGAAACAAGAAAATCATCCAAAACGTGACACAGTTAGAAGTGACTTCTAAAAATGAGTTCTGACTTTTGATGAGGAAACAGGACATGCAGTCAGTTTTTATCTTTTTCTAAAGTACAACTACTTAAAATTGATTCTAGGCATCTTCAATTTTTTTTTTTTTTTTGGCCTTCAGTTCGGACACTCTGAATCTAAAATAAGAATATTATTATGGCAAAGCCACACAATTTAGTTAGTTTGTTGTCTTTTTAAATTGCCAGTTTATAAGGCGATTAGAATACAAAATCACAGCAAGCCTAAAACAATTTCAGCATTAGTATCTTGAAGTCAAAGAAAATATAAAAAATGCATTTCTCATTATTTGGTCATGTAAATAATAGGCATCTACTCCATCTAAGATGACTGATGTGGGTGTCTCCAAACTATACCTACTTAGTAATTCTATTTTTCACAAATTCTGTGTCATGTCATCTTCTCCTGTGCTTCTTGGTACTTTTTACAAACAAAAAAAGTAGCGAACTTATTTGTTCTTGGCATAATTAATTTTATTTTTGTAATCAGGACTTGTCTTGTTTTCTCCAGACATCTGTCTTGCTTATTCTTCAGGGTTATTCTGGTTCAATCAGCCAACTACCTCCCTTCTCAATCTTACACATAAAATTAGATTTTCCTGTACCATTTTTATTCAATCACAAGTTTCCCTTTTCTCCTTTGGGACTATGGATATTTTACATATATTTATGCTTAGCTGTTACAAAAGGTTATTAGTGTTATACAATAGTTACTGGTTACAATACTATTGTAATGTTACAAAGTGATTATCTGAGTGTTTAAGTCAAATACATGATTTTTTTTTTTAATTGTGCTTCTTTTTTGTCAGAGCAATAAGCCTTTGCTTTGGCTGCAATCACCTGCTGCATGATCTTGGACAAAACACATTTGTCTCTTTGCCGTATCAGTTTCTGTATCTAATTCTACAATTAGTAGAAGGCACACTACAATTTCCATTAAATTTCTGGAGCAGACTGTCAGTCAGAAGTTGCTTGTAGAGCATCTGCTAAAGCAATGCAGTCCAAGCACTCCTTATACTTCTGATATTGGTATTTATATAGTTAATATGTTCTTTAACTTCATAAAAATCTATTGATTCTGCTTTATGTACTTGGTTATTTCATTTTGTTTAGAGCTTTCAAAAAATCTTAATCCCCCTTGTGTTTTCCTTTCTYCAGTAATTGAGAATCCATTTCTGCTACCAAAAGAGAGGCTCAATTTTATTTCAGTCAAGTATGAAGGACATAACATGGAAACTCCATGCTTTGCTTATTATTTGGGTTATTTCATACCTAGCCTTCTAACAGCCTTTGATCTTGCTAGTGTAATATTCTTGCAGTATATTGGGGATGTGATGAAACAGAATCGCCTAATTTAAAATAAGTGGCTCCCAATGCACAGGTAATTGGGTCTAAATAATTTCAGACCCATTTACACCTTGCAGCTACATCTATCAAAATGACTCGGGAGACTTGCATAAGGTACTGAATAAAACTAAACTCTTCTAGTGCACTGGTTAACAGTACTATCAGAAAAAGAAGATTGTTAGAATGTGTTAGTTATGTCTCATCATGGATCAATAATATGCAGGCTTATGAATTAAATAGCACATAAAGTATAATCCCTTTAAAGAAGAAGAAAAGAAGTGAAGTCTGAGCATCATTAAAAAGTGTACATCACAGAAAAAAAGTAAACTTTCTTCTTCTTCACCTAATCTGATCTTTCTCACGCCATAAAATGAAATAAAATGGAATAAAATAAAATAAACCAACATAACTTCTTAGATCTGTGTTTTACTTTTCATGTCTGCTTTTTGCCTTTGGAGTGCTGACACATTCATCTGAGTCAGCAGATGTTTGTGCAATTTTATCCTTTTTCATCCTTTTGCTCCATCTTTCTTGTGTATTTTAGAACACCCCTCCCCATTCTTCACCTGTCATATTACGTTATCTTTTGCCCTTTCTATCACCTTCTGCCTATCTCTGTGTTGCAGACTCCTAATTGCCTCCTTGCCTATCATGCTGTCCTATTTTCTTACACCTTACACTCCATGCTATATCTTAAATGCACTCTTCCGTCCTTCAGTTGTGCCTTCATTTGAATATTTGTGTTATTCATTTTTCCCCACTCTGAGTATGGGATTGAAAATAGGCTGAAATATTTACAAGGATATAGCCAGTGGAAGTTCGTGCTAAAATGAACCCTTCTATGAAATCACAGTATTTCTGAAGGTTTTCTACTTCATTTAAAATATTAGTTTTGAAGGCATAAAAGAAAAAACTGTACAGCAAATCCTAACAAGATATAGACTCTCTAGCATTATTCACTTCCCCAGAGGACTATGGTATCAATGCAGCAAAATCAGCTTTCTAAACAGGTTATAAAAAATCAGCTGCATTTGCTTTTTCAATTGGGCATGATTTATATAGTGCATGACACACTAGGTAGCCTATACTGAAATAAAAACATTAAACCAGAAGAAGATCATAGAGTTCAAGTCCTGAAAACCACTCTAGATACACAGAGCCAATACTTTTCTTAGACTTGAAGGGAATCTATGGCTCTGCTGTTCATACAACTAGGCTTTTGGTAGTAACGTTATGACAGTAAAGTGAAAAACAATTAAAACCGTAAGAAAATATATTAATCTAGTCCCTGTTTCAGCAAAGCTCTTTTACATGTGCCTAGCTCTGGTCATTTAAAATACCTCAATGATTTCAGAGTTAAATATGAGTGTAACTAGGTCTATATCTGAAGAAAGAAGTTCATGAAAATTCCATGTGGAAACATGAAGCTTAATCTTCTGAGCAGGATCTTAATAGACTATGTATGTAAAGATTGAAAAGAAAATCATATAAACATAAAACAGTACTTTGATAGATCGCTTTGCTAAAATAGAGGTCACGAGRTGTCCATCTTTTATTAACTGTGATATTCAAAGGCAATTTACTTAGGTAGAGACTAAGTGTACAGAAGATACTCAGCTAATTTGCTTCTCTGGTGGAAGAAAGGAGGGGGAATATCATCAGCTATAATATCACATTTTCCTTTAAAACCAACTGGCTATTTTTTAATGTATTCCAATGGTCTAGCCAATACTGGTAGTTGCTAGCAAATACATATCAAAGCTAATGGTTTTGCAAAGTGAACAGTAATTTTTTTACCAGAAAGGAAAATCAGCTTTTCAGTTGGAGAAAGTAGCATGAATTCATGTGTAGGATAAAAGATTGCCCTTGARTAAAACTAGCAAATTAATATTTTACCGATTTTGCTTGCTTCGCAGAATTTATCATGACTGTATTCAAAGACAGTAGCTAAACTTTTTGGAAAACAGCCATACAAAAACTGTTCAGGAATACTCTGACTAACAGGAATACTTGTTTTGAAAAAATTATCTCTCTGAAAAAGGCTCAGCAGAGGTGCAAATGTTTGTGGACTGATGTGCCTTTCAAACACTAAGAATATATTTGTCCATAACTGCAGATTAATAAAGAAGCCTTCTGTTATTCCTATGGAATAAGAATGAATTAAAGCATGTGCAATTTTATCTAAGAAAATGTAAACTGTATCATGACTGTGTTATATGACAAACTTACTGATAAAATCTATTACAAGTGTTCATAATGTCAACATGACACACCCTTGCTAAAGTTCTTTCCTTGGCTGGAAAGTGCTTTTCTGTGGCAATTACTGCCTCAGGGAATGTGTATAGTAGTTGTATTCATCGATTAAAAGACAAATCTTACTCATTGAAATACAAATCAGGTCTTTTATATCTATCAAAGACGTATAATAAATTTTCTTCAGGGCACATATTATTTCATATAATTCCAAATTCTTCACCAATCTAATAAACTGATCCTCCGCAATTTTTAAGGACTACAATATCCTTTTCAAACTGTGTTCAAAACTAGAAAGATCTTCACATGTATATTTAATGACAAAATGAAATAATTTTTAGAAAAAAGCAGATATTTAATTCCTTTTTATGCATAAGGGCAATTACAGTTAATTCTACCTCCTCTTTCTGCTCTCTTTATATTGTCTTCTCTGACATTATATGAATCTGGAATGCCTCATTATAAAAGGCTATTGGATGAAAACTTACATGCTGAAAAGTCTTGAAAAAAATGAGCAAGGCTATATCCATCTAAACTTAGTGCTGTTTTTAATTCAGATGCTGGAATTACAATGTCATTGCACTTTTCTTTCTATTAGTTGTTAACACCTGAAATTTTGCAGATTTTTTTTTGCTTAAAATCTTGTATCAAATACTTAGTTTGTTATTCCATTTACAGGTAGCATTAGTTGCAATTACAGCAAAATCTTTTATTTCTCAAGACAGTTCTAAAATTACGGACAAATATATTCAAAAGTTGGCTTTAAATTTTGGAGATTCTTTTGTAGATTTCAAAACTCCTCATCACTTTGAAAGGACAATAAAAGTATAGTCTGGGATTTATTTCTGTATTATGGGCATCATACATGCTGTTGACCTTATTAGTTAAAATTTCCATACAGTTGTTGATTATTCTTTTTTAAAATGTAAGACTTCTGCCATATTTGTGCAATAGTTGCAACACTATTGAAGTACCTGATGTTACTAGACCATGGTTTCTGTCTTGAAGAGTCTGAGATATGGTTGCTTCTGAACAGGATAATCTTTTACAACATTTATGTTAACTTTCCTGAATTATGGGTGCATGAAAGCCTCAGCTTATAACATTTTAAAAATATTTGTTTGGGTTTTTTGCTAAAATAATGTAAACATCTTCTACTAATTCTATCCTTTCTTTACTATCATGCTCGTGTTCTGATATGCTATTCAGAATGCAGAGGTTTCTAACATAGCTCAATGATAAAACTCCATTGGCAGGCTATATGCTGCTGAAAGGGTCTAAAAAGCCTGTGCTGTAACATTATGGAGCAAGTGTTTGTGGAAAGCAAGTTATAAGGTGGAATAGAAAATTATATGTCTCAACACGGATTCTTACATTTTAATGTCTGTTTTTATGTAGAATAACATAAATATTTTTCTATAAATTTGGATCATTGTGCATTAATTAAATTTGAGGTGTGATTTAACACTGCAGTAAAAAAGTGTAAACTTTATAAATGATGATTGATATACTACAAACGCATGCAAGAAAGCCCCCAAAAACAAGTGAATATAATTCTTGGAGTAAACAGCTATTCAAAATGCATAATTATATAAAGTTGGAAAAATACACTAACAGTTTAGTGGTTTTGATCAATGAAAATCATATTCTTCATTATTGAAATACCGATTCCTATAACAAGAGTATTTTCAGTGTATTTTTGTATAGTTTTAATATTTTTGTAAATCAAAAAATGAAAATCAAGTGTAGGTTACATTTAGATGACATGTTTAACTTTCCATCACTATATGACAGAATACGAAGTTATGGAGATCCACATTTTACTTAGGACACTTTGGTGTATTTATAAGGTAATATTATGTTTACTTTCTACTGCCAGTGATTTAAATAGACTAACATAATTTCTGGAAATTTATAGAAYGTGAGTTCAAGTCCAGAGCTTTACTTAGAAAGCAACCCTTTAAGAAACATCCCTTTATTCAGCTTCATGAAATAGCTGTTTGCTATTCTTCAGATAATTCCTTTCCTTGTGCCTAGTATAAGTTTTAATGAAGGTTATATATGTATAGTGTCATTCATATGAAGATTAATTGCCAAATCCGTTTTAGGAAATGAATACTAGAAACAGTATTAAACTAAGCCTTAATGATAGAAAAGGAAAGTGATTACAAGAAAAATAGGGAAACAAAGCAGAAGGGGATAATGGCATGGAAGAAGAAATGTTAGGAAATACTTAGTTTGTATTAGTTGTTATAGTGAACAGAGGAACTTGTGATTAACTGAAGAAAGAAAAAATGGTAAAAAAAATTAGAAATTTCTAATAATTAAGCACTCAAGGATGCTTAATGATTTTCAGCAGCTGTTCACAAACACTGTGCATTTTACTGTACTGTTATCTGTTCATGCAAGAGATGGATTCTTGTTTTACACATACATGCTGCTGCATTTGTTACCCTAGGGGAGAGAGAGACTGAACCCAGTAGAGAAATCCATCTGTAAATGCATATTCTAGTGATCCATTAGTAATGAACCTGCTCCATTCAATAATTTTAACCAAAGCAATCAATGTCTGAACCACTTTTTCTTTAATCATGACATATTGCATGGAGAAGCCTCAGGCTTTTCTGTTGTCTGAATAAAGGCCAAGGTTCTAAGCTAGGTTTTGCCAGTGTCCATTAAGAATTCAATTCATTAATGACCTAGACATTTCAATATTTGTTAACAAGGGCTTCAACCATAGGAATAATATATTCTGATTTTATAACAGTCTATAAAAACACAATCAAAACACTATATAATTTTTACCTGTATACAATTAACACTGACAGTATTCACCAGAGTTCCTAGTCCAGACATTTATTTTCTATTTTCTATTCAGATCTAAATGTTCTGTTTTATAAAGACATGTCTTATCTTTCCAGAGAGTGTGCCAATTTCTTAAGGAAGTGTGTTTTAACTATTCTAAACCTTTGTTTCAGGTAAAATGCCAATACAAGGTGCCCCCACCCTTTTAAGAGATGTGTTAACGAAGAGACTATGTTTCACTAGTCGGTCTACTTCTTTAATTCCTAAAAAGAATTAATAATAACAATAATAATTTCTACTGTATGAAACGAGAATTTCAGTTAGCTAGAGTACTTTTAGATTAAAACACTTGCTGAGGTACTAAATTATATCTTCCCTCTTTCTACTTCTCTTTCATGACCACCATCAAATTCACCCTGTTCAGTCCCAGGTGTTGCATCATTTGTAACAGTAGGTTGTAAACCCTTCAGGCTGGTTCCCTGGGCATCTTCTCATGCAGGAACTTGTAAAGCACTCACCATTGCCCTAGATCTGCTTCTGTTAGTAGTGAAAGCTTCATTGACTTTAGAGCAGCAGTGTTAGGTCAGATTTCTGAAATGTCCCAGTGAACATTAACTTGGCATGGACCTGGCACAGTTTTTGATGCAGGTAAATCATGAATAATGGTGAAAAATAAACAGTGACTTTTCAATTTACAGTTTATTCTTCTGCATATATAAAAGGGGAAGACTTTCTCATATGCCTTGCCCTTACTTTTAACAATAATGGGCCATCAATTTGTTGATTTGTACCACCTGAAACTATGCTTGTTACATCATATAAATAGAAAACCTTGGCATATTTGATACATGAAGCACACATAATGCAGCAACCAGGCACTTGTGACCATCTGCACAAGCCGAGGGCACTCATCTGATGTGACCCTCAAGACGGAATGGCAGGCACTCATCTGAGAGCAAAGGCTGCAGCTCTGACTGAGAGTCCACACCATCTACCCCAGTGGTGGCTAAACTACTATCCATCACATTTTAGTTGTAGCAGTCCAGTGAATTTCCACTGATGGAAAAGGGGARAAAAGGAAGACCTAGGGAACTACAGGCCAATCAGTCTCACCTCTGTATCCAGAAAGATCATGGAGCAGGTCCTTCTGGAAACTATGCTAATGCACATGAAAAATGAGGAGATGACTGGTGACAGTCAACATAGACTCACCAAGGGTAAATCATGCCTCATCAAATTGTGGCCTTCTACAACAGGGTTACAGCATTGGTAGGTAAGGGAAGAGCAACTGATATCATCTACCTGGTCTTGTGTGAACCATTTGACATTGAACTTCATAATACACTTATCCCTAAATTGGAGAGACAAAGATTTGCTGGGTGGACCACATGGTGGATAAGGAATTGGCTGGATTGCTGCACTCAAGGATTGCAGTCAATGGCTCAAGGTCCAGTTGGAGACCAGTGACAAGTCACATTCCTCAGGGGTCAGAATTGGGTCCAGAGCTCCTTAACATCTTTTTCTGGAGCTCTTTAACATCTTTGTCAGTTCCCTGGATGATGGGATTGAGAACACCCTCAGCAAGTTTGCCAACACCAAGCTATGTGGTGAAGTTGACATACTGGAGGGAAGAGACGGTATCCAGAGCAACCTTGAGAGGCTTGAGAGGTGGGCCTGTGTAAATCTCATCAATTTTAATGAGGCCAATTGTAAAGACACGCACCTGGGTCAGGACAATCCCAAGCACAAATACAGGATGGGCAGAGAATGGATTGAGGGCTTTCCTCTGGAGAAAAACTTGAGGGTTTTGGATGAGAAGTTTGATATGACCTGGTAATGTACGCTTGCAGCCCAGAAAGCCACCATGTCCTGAGCTGCATCAAAAGAAGCATGGTCAGCAGGTCGAGGGAGGGTTCCTCCTCTCCACTCTCATGGGACCTGACCTGGCGTACTGTGTTCAGCTCTGGGGCACCCAACATAAGACGGATGTGGAACTGTGAAGTGAGTCCAGAGGAGGGCCAGAAATGTGATCAGAATAGCTCTCCTGTGAAGGCAGGCTGAGAGAGTTGGGGTTTTTCAGCCTGCAGAAGAGAAAGCTCGAGGGAGATCTAACAGCAACCTTTCAGTAAGTAAATGCGGTAAAGTAAAAGAAAGATGGAGAGGTGCTTTTCAAAAGGGCATGTGGTTTTGGGTCCTGCACCTGTGGTTCTGGGAACAGCACCTACAACTCAGTGCTGCTGTGTCTGCTGGTTTCCATTATGCCCTTCCCCCTGCCTCTGCTAGTTCAGTGCTTTGAAACACACCTTTGGGGAGCTGAGATGACTATTTTTCACTTTGAATAATCATAATAAATAGGTTTAAACTGAGGGGTGGTGCAACTAGATGAAGTATTTATTACCAGTCTAAATTGATGAGGCTCATATCAACAATTATGAGTCTTGCAAAAAGTGATGCTTTTTAATCAGCTGCGGGAATTGATTAAAAATGCTTACGCAACTAATGACTACTTAAAATGATAATACTTACATTATAATTTTTTGTATCTTTTATACATAATGAAACTTATTTTTTGTGTTTTGACAAACTTCATTAATATATATAAAAATTTCTTTTACCCTGTGTTCCATAGTGGCTACTTCTGTCATGAGATAAATCTTGTTTTTTATTTTGCAATATTATTTTATAGTTAATTAAGCAGTATTTGGACACGAACACAAAACTTATCAAAGCTAATAATAAATGAATAGAAAATGAAGTTTATAAAGACATGTAGTTAAATTCTTGGAAATAACAGTTTTTATGATGCTTGTCCATTTTTAATTTTGTCATCTTTAACACCATGATACAATTTTTAAATCACATGATCAAAAAGATTCTTTATACATGGACAAAACCAAATTTGTAGCAAATTCCAAGTGAAGATGTTAATATATGATGAATAAGGCTGTGAAATGATCTCATGGATGTAAAATAACTCACTGAGAACTGAATGTTGTATTAGCACTTACGACAAAGTTCTTGTGCAATGCTTAGCATATCACATATGACAATAATTACACACAGCTTGCCTTGGATCCTTCTTTTTCTAAACACTGAACTGGATTTGTAGAATGTGTGACTTGATTTGTAGAATCATTGAGTACTTATAATTTCTTCTTGCTGGGAGATAAGAGCTTACTTCACAGTAGTGTCATAAAGATAAATCAAGTGATGTTTGCAAAACACTAAGGTATTGGAAGAATACCATAGGAAATCCAAAATGAAATTAATAGTTCTCCAAAAAGCTGAAGATTTTGATGGCATGTAATCAGTAAAGCCCAAGATCCCACACTTAGAGACAAGAAAAATGATAAAACCTCCCAGACCATATTCAGAGCACTAACACAGCTATCTTAAAGAGATATAATCAATGAAACAAAAATTGAATCAGAACATGTATTTTGAGGTACATTGCAGAAGAGTTGAATAAAATGAAAATGCATAGAGATAATTTTGATCAGCAATAATTGTTATTCCTTAGTGCTAGTAAAATCCTTTCTTTTAATTCTTTTTTTATTTTGATGCTGCAAGTGCATCAGGAAGCACCACACACATGGATAAATAAATACGTATGGGAAAAAGTTTGAGGCAGAGCTGTGGCACCAGCATCATCATTATSCATAGTTTGAAAGGAGCAATAGGTGTTGCTCTGTTTTGTTTTGTCTATCAGTTCAAGCTCTCAGGAACATCAGACATGCATGTACTTGTAGYCATCAGTACTTAGGAAAAGAAAAAGGTAGTGAGTATGGGATATACTTTCAGCCTTGCTAAGACTAAAGCCTGCAACTCATGCAACGAGAATTTCAGTTAGCTAGAGTACTTTTAGATTAAAACATGAGGAACTTGCAATATTTGGGCATTTCCAGGTTTAAGAATCAGCTGAGAAGGCAGTTTTAAGGTTTCTGTCTTACATTTGTGTTGTTATTATATTTAACTTTATTCTTTTTACATGTATCCTTCTCAAAATACACAAACTATTCTCTAACATGCACACACTATGTAGCTGAATTATACATGGTGGAATTCATAGTGAAAGAATAGGTGGCCTCAGTCCAAAGAGGAACTTTAATGTAGTGGCTGCTGAAATAATAGAAATATTAACGATCCTGCAATCTTCTGCTGGAGGCAGTTGTCTCTCAATATTCAGAGATTATTGAAGAGGTCATTGTGTGATAGTTTGTTGTAAATCAGTTTTCAAGTTTCAGCACTCAAGATGTAACTGAAAATTAATATAACAACCAAAATGTGGCTCTCATTAATGAAAATCAGCTGAAACAAACCTAGTTTTACATTTTTTGGTATGTGTTTGAACATCGATGTTGACTTTAGAAGTGGTCTGAAACAATTTTGTCTTTGGTTTTGTTTTTCTTTGCCTATATAATCTGTGAAAAACTGTAAAATTAATAAAAGAAATTACTCTGAATTTTAAGACATAAAAAAATTTTAGGTTAAAAATTTCTGATAGATACAGATAAATCTGTCTTACCTCACATATCAGAAAAACAGATAATTAGTATAAAGATTGTCCATGTAACAAAGATGGAAGAATTTAATTCTATTTTCTCATACTATAAGAAATTTATAAAATTAGCTTGGATTGCATTTGATATTTCTCATTGTAGTCACAGATCTGGTAGAGCTACTAGGCTTAGTTAATGTACTACAACATAGAAACCATGCTGTCTGAGGAACACTGCATCCTGATATTCTAAACAAATCTACTGTTTGTATCTGCATGTAACTTTAAAATATAGAGTAACATACCACAGCATGGTTTATCATTCTCTGAATGTTAATTGTTATCACCACCCTTAGGGTTTTCAAAGGTTGCTTTCATTAGTAAGTAATTTTATTCCAAACATACATGCCTAGATCAAAACAAACACAAGTAGGAAACAGGGTATATACATTTTTGGTTTGGTTTTACTATTTTTCAGGGTCAGACCACTGTAAATTCTTCAGCCTATCAATATGAACAAAAAGTATTTAGGTGAGTGGAGATAAATGGTGGCTGTCTTCTGAGTTCACAATAGGTCTTGTTTTCTAGATATGTGCTGTCACAGTCAGTATGACTGGGAAAAGTACTGTAGTTTGTAAGAGAACAAATGCTTTGCATAGTTATTTCACATGTGGAACTTAGAGAAAAAAGGTCGCACTACAGCAAAGGCCATGGTGTGAAGAGCCTGAAAACTCATGGTGCACAGCTCTATGTGTATTCGTCTCCTCTATATCACCCTTTCAACAAGATCGATGTGACTGAAGTGTTGAGAACTGCCTCTTGTTATGAGTATGTCTGCAAGGTGCCAGGGCTGCCTCGGCCCCACATGGGAGCAGCAGGGGCACCCCAGCGAAGCGGCCGGATGGGGGCCAGGGTCTGTCCAACCTCCACAGCCAGGAGCTGCCGGAGGGCAGCCCCGCACCCACGCACTGGGCACCTCCCTGGGGATGGGAACGGGCTGAGGCTGCGCGGCCRTGTGGGCCCATGGCCCATGGCCGGGCAGGTCAGGGCTGTGCGGAGGTAGAGACCAGCCCTGCCCTGTAGGGGCAGAGGCTGAAATGGGGTCCTGGGCCCCAGCCAGAGCCATGGTGAGCCACGTCTTGGTCGACCAAGACATATGGGTGTCCTCAAATTCCTGCCCTGATAAAAATAACCTTGAATAAGGTAGATTAACATAACGAAACACGATAATTCCTCACTAGCAAAGGACCAAGRCACAATACAAGAGTATCTGTAGAGGAACTATGTTCTCCTGTACACCTTGTTCATTGCAATGGTTATACTGTAGTGTGTTCTTTTAGCACCTTTTTCTAATCTGACAATATGACTTTTTTTTTACAAGTCTTTAGATCAATAAAATTTATTTAATTCACTCAAGATTTCTTAGGCTTTATACTATTTTTGTTTATTTATAACAAGGTTAGGTCCTGTCAAGGGTTCACCTGGAGGCAAACTCCAGATCCCCACGCTTAATTCTTCAGAGGACAGGAGACAGCAAAAACAGGCTGCAAACTTGAGAAATGATTAAGAGTTCTTATTGCCACCTCATGGGATAAAGAGAGTTCTTTCTGTAGTGTAGTGGGATCCATCCCACAGAAGACCGTTTCCTAAGAAGTATGTTCAGCATGGTTCCAAACCTGCCAGAAACACCACAGCCCGCCCAGGTTTTGCAGTGGTGTATCCTCTCTCCCACAAACACTTCGCAGTTTGTGGGTCACAAGAAAAGTCTGTTGCGGTTAAACCTTTTAAGAGTAAGTCACTCCAGCCTAAAGGCACCAAAGGCAACAGGCTCCTGCTTTACTCATAATCTCCAAAGGCTGCAAGCTTCATCTGCACATAACATAGAAATGTTCTTATTTTAGGCTGTAAGTTTCAAACTCCCCAACGTCTAAATTGTGATTTTAAAAGATATATAGTTTGGTATTACTCCAGATCACACAGCACAGCTCACAGAAAAAAAATGGATCTCGATGCTGGTAAAGATGGCTTCCCTGGCACTTCCTGCCACTCCTTGTCTTCTCTTCCGTTCAGCTGCTGGCTCCATATTTAGTCTTTCATGTGACTGCTTTCCTTTCTCTCTAGCTTAGAGAAGAGGTTAATATTTGCAGAAAATGCCTACAAAAGTACTTATAACAGTTACATGCTCCCACTGTAATGAGGCTTGCTTTCCCAGGCACAAGGCTCTTTCCTCCCCCATTCTGTTTTTTCTGCACTGGCAGCCGTCCAAATTTTAGTAAGTCTTTTGGCTGCTACATAGATCCTCTGCCTTATCTTAAAAGCAAGGTCACCCTTCGATCTCACCAACTCAGCTCTCTCTGCATAGCTTGGCTCTGCTCAGCTTCTCTCAGCTTTTCTCGACTTTCCCGGTTCGGCCTATCTTACCTGCTTCTCTGTTTGGCCTTGGTCCAGATGGCATTAGACCAGCTCCTCTCAGGTCTGGAASGGYACAGGACCAGTGGAGGGTGAGGCCGGCTGCCCCTGCCAGCCCCCCGGGCCGTGGGCCCCTGGCCCGGGGGTGGAAGGGAAGCCTCTCCCTTGCTGGTGGTCAGCAGGGAGCAAGGGAGCAAGGAAGTGAGAGCAAGTCCTGAGTCACTTCCTAGGGTTTTTTTAACATTTCTTTCACAGAGACGTCACAGGAACACTAAGTGGCTCATAGAACTGTCCTTTACCTGTTTTTAACCAATCAAATTTGTCTCACACCGGGTCAAACGATGACAGGTCCTCACGGGATAGAGCTGCTCCCTTAAAACAAAGATCAAGGGGTCAGACCAAAGACAGATAGATCACACTTGTGTCTTTGTTTCATTTTCCAGTCTATACCTATTTTCTTAAGTGTTTTCTGGTTTTCCTATTATTATAGGGTCAATATCTGCTGCATGATCAAATGTCTTAAGTTTGAAAGGTCTGATGAGATGATTATACCTCATGACAAATCCATTTTGCCACGATTAAATTAAAACAATTATCATTTAATGAGATTTAATGAGATGTAAAAACTGTTGAAGGTATATTTCCCATCCATGTGCTAAGACTTGAATTTGAGGCTGAGGGAGCAGAGATTCASGTGTAACATCTTTTCACAAGAGTTTATGTAACCCAAACTAAAAAGCAATCATCCTATAGATCAGAGGTGGGTTTTTTTTTTGTTGTAGTAAAAACTGTTTCAGATGTCACAACATTTAGTGATTTCAGTAGAATAATTGTAGCAGTAACCACAGCAGGAAATTTATCTGTTATGATATGTCTAAATACTTAATGAAGTATAAAATAGTTTGTCACAATTAATGGTATTTTGGAAATGAGATACTTCAGATGAGTGCTTTATGTTGTATGTTGTCACTGACTCTAAAGTCAGACAAAAAAAGATTTCAGTAATGCATATATACACTATAAAAGTCAAAGAACGAATTTTGTTATCAGAGATATTGTCTCTGATCCCAGGAAAACTCTTAGAATCTGAGTATCCATCAAACTTGCCCTATGCTGAATTCTAGTGTATATAGAAACAAGCCACATAGTAAATTAACTTCTAATTTTAGATACTCCAACTTTAAATTAAATAGTTTGGATTACTTATACAGTATTCTGCCCTTAATTTTATTTAGCTATTGAAAAAAAACATATTGTTCATCTCTATATTATTAAGATTTCCCTAAAATATTATATTTCTAAAGCTCCAGCAAAAAGCAACTGAAAGTATATTGAGCTATTTTTTTAATTTAATAAACAGCAAATACATAGTGTTTTGCATTATTTTCACAATAATTCAGCTCTGTAGTTTAGAATTTTTCATCAGTGAAAGACAACAGCAAATAGTAATGGGTAATAAACAGAATTTCTGACTGTCAATAAATCCCTTTCATTTTAAAAGAATATGTAAATAAAATCTAGTGCATTACTTATCTCAGAATGACATTCATAGTATAGCCAAGGTATTTGTTTGGTACATATTTTTGTTCCTTAGTCACAGATAGTAGTGTGTCACTTAGCACACAGGCCCAGTGACAAAATTGAGAAGAAACTCTTCTTCTTCCTTGGGCTTTGACGCAAACCTTGCGTACATATTTTGTCAAGTTTTTATTCTTTTCTATCTTCTTATTCTCTGGATGATTGACTGAGAGTACCTCATACACTTCCAGATACTCCAGGGAATAGAACAACTTATTTTTATAAACCAAGATTTGTTGTAAAAACCACTTACCATACATGTTTATGATCCAGTCTGCAAGGTTTATTTGTAATGTATTTTAGAATCTATTTTCAGACAGATTCCTTAGAGTCATGATTTTTTTTCCATTTTTGAGATTCAAATGGTAACACTACACTTTATTTCTGACATAACCTGTAGAGTCAAATCACATAAGGATGACAATAATTGGATGTCTAGGAAAGAAACACTTTTTCATACATATGTTTACAGAGATGGAAATGTATTATGAGGTAAGCCTTTGTTATGCTTCAGTTATTCCTTGAGGGTCAACAGTTAAATATATTTCATCTGGCAGTGTAAATGTGAAACCTGAGACTTGAAACTGAATCATACATGCCTTTACTCTAGAGTTTCTATTTGTCTATTTCTTTGTTTTCTGGGCTTATATAGAGTAATTGAAGGGAAAAATGGAGATAATATAATTTCTGATTCCTTCCATGTTTATCAGAGTAACAGTRAATATTCATACAAAATTTATCACCTTTATTCAGTTTTCAAGAAATTGATTTTTTTTCCCTATTTTGAGAGAGACATGTTTCTCTTATTTCAATTTATCTCAAAGCACTAATTTCTAGCATTCCTATATTCACTACAATAGTTTATCTTGAATCTGAATTAATCAACTAATGGAAAAAAGAAGACTAACAGATCACTTGATGAAAACTGAACTATGCAGTATATCCTGGCATCTCTACTATACTTTTCTTCTGAATGCAGCTGTAGAATATGGAGATGGAAACGCTGATCTTGCAAGAAAATTCCCCTCTCAAATATTTTTGCAGCTTATACACAAATCTAATGTGAGTACTCTAATATCCCCAGTTGTGTAGTACAAGTTTAATTGAATGAGAATGGGAGGTCAAACTTAAAGAGTTAACCTATTGTAATGACAAGAATACTATGGAAAATCACAAGACTGAAATCTGTCTGAACAATGAAAATGAGAAAGTTTTCAAGCACATGATACTTCAATCATTTATTTATTCATATATTTGAGTCTGAATTGGTTTTGAAATTATTATTTAATATTCTTTTACTTAATGTTACTGCTGATATTTTTGAAATAATAAAGTTCTTCTCATCCCATCTCCAGACAATTAACAAATGTCTTAATGAATGCATCTTATGGAGACTAAAAGTTGTATATATGCCTATTAAATTAAGTATTTTACTACCAAGCTTACATTTAAGCATTAGGAAACCATTTCTTTTGAAATATTTTTTTTGTTTAAGAATAAGCATAATCATTATTATGTGTACTTTAACATTCTTTAAAAATGTATTAACTGGACAATTTATGAAATTATGAAGAACCTGTATACACTCAACAGTTCAGAGTTGCATATTAGATTACAGATCAAATGTGTAAACTGGTAAATTCTAAATTAAAAACCAACATGGAGAAAAAATGCACAAAACCTGCAGAAGTTGTAGTACTACAAAATAAGTATTAAAAATGTTGGAGTGCTTAGGCTTTGCTTTTTCTGTAACTCCAAACTGAAATTCTCAGCCAGCTTCAGACTGGGATTTCCATCTGCATTATAAGTGTAGAAAAATATTTGTTTAATGCTAGCTGGCCAGGAAAGGGCAGAAAAACCAAGATCTACATGTGTTGAGAATTTCCTGGTCAGCTAAAGGCCTGAAGGAAGTCTATCTTTCTAAATGACAATTTGTTCATTGCTCAGCTCCTGGGGAAGTACCACATACACTGCTCATTACACAAAGAAGATTTTATTGCTGTAACAGGGCACACTGAATTTAATGTTCACTGAGGACATCATGCAGTTCACAAGAGTGAGTCACAGAAACGGTAGTCATCCTTGTCTTTTTTTGAGTAAACTAGATAAAGCGAAGAAATAAATCTTCAGATACGTGCTAGATCTTAGACTTACATAAAGGGGAACTCAGAAAAAAAAA